>ML778489.1:27578-94600 GCA_009831015.1 Picea engelmannii
GGAGATCAAAGAATTGTTCCATCTGAAGTATCCATGTGATTGGGTCCTTGCCATCAAACTTCCTCATATCAATATTAGGAACGTGGTTGGTCTTCAAACCAAAGTTGGATTTTCTCCATTCTTGATTCACCTTCCTTGTGTCCCCATCATGAATTTCATGGGATGCATTTTCACTTTCAAGTGTCTTCTCTGTTACAAAATTTTTCAATACTTCCATGATCTCCCCTTTTAAACCCTCCATCATCTCTTGTAGTTCATATTTTGTTACTATCTTCTTTTGTAAATCATTTGTGTCCCTACGCATTTCTTCACCTTCATCAAGATTCCAAGTAGGATTGTTTGGAGGCTTATTAGGTGTAGAAGTTCCCTTTTTGGGTGGCATGTTGGCCAAGTATCACTTTTGAACCTTGATTTTAAGGTGGTTCTGCTAGACAATCTTTCTTCTATTGTATCTCCCAAGTTTTGGCCCTTCTAGGTATGAAACTTTATTTTATGTAGTTCTCTGATATTTCTTCTTGGCAATGCCATAGGTCTTATCAAAATTGGATGTGCCAAGTGGAATTTATGGTAACTTCCCCACAACTTGCCGATTTTTGGCCTTTCCAGGTGATCTCACTTGTATAGCATGCCCCACACAAAATGATTGATATAAAATTCTGAAACTCGCACCAGAAATACTATAGACTGTCCACGATCCAATGAAACTAGTCCCACTCAATTTGGATACTCTAGGAAGAATTTATTATTTTTTTACCTGGAACACCTTCTTGACACTAGTCAGATACCCTATCTTACACAAGGTGTATATACAAATTTAAGATGACCCAAAAGATGGAATTTTTACCAAAGATACCTTACTCATTTCTATGAATATCCTTCAGAGTTCAGGGTTTGAAACGTTACATAAAATGTTTTATAGCGAAAATTCCGCAATGACTCAGTTCAGGATGATTCCAGAACCCTATCTTGTACAGGCTGTATCTCCGAAAGTATAAGGCCTCAGGAGGTGAATTTTGAACCCAATGTACCTTGATCAATCTAATAAATATCCTCCAAGACATTTCTTCTAAAACATTGTAGAAAAGAATTTATAGCGAAAATTCCAAGGTGTCTTAGATGTAGCAGCGAAACCCCAAGACCTTGAGCTCTGATACCATATGTTATGAACCAAATATCAATATAGCATAGAAAAACCTCAGAAAAAGTACTCAACGACTTGAAAAAGAGATAATTTCAGATAATAAGCCTCTTCGAGAGGGCAACCTCCCTTTACCCCACTTAAATGTTCAAGTACAAGATGATTCAAAATGAAAATGTCTCCTTGGTATATATAGGAGACTAGGAGGTATAATTACAACTAATGGCCTAAAGCCGACATAAATAAAATAACATTACTAATATAATATGCCCCAATTAAGTGGTGATGAGCCAATATTAGGGCTTAACATCTTCTCATAGTGGTGGTCAATCTCATGCAGCTAGTGATCATGCTAAGGTATTTTTCCAACTCATGGTTCTCCAATATCAAAGAGGGAAGTTGTAGTCTGCAACATGCTACACAGGATGCAATAAGAAAATCAAAGAGGAAGGATGTTTTCATTGCAAGACAAAGTTAAGAAAATGAATAGAGCATTGAGTGTTTGGTTCCATTTCTAGGGTGCAAGATGAGCTGTAATATTTGCATATGCTTATTTAATTAATAAATTATCATTTTTTCTTCTAACAATCTCTTCTACATAATGGATCCTATTTTTAATTTTTGATTTGTGTTCTAGGTTGTTGTATCATATAAGTGTCAAAGAGAAGTGAAAATCATAATCTAGAAGTGCATAGTGACCTATGGGAATTTATTGAGAGTTTTAATTACTCTGCTCTTGAAAATATTTCACCCAAAAGACACTAATCTACTCCTCCCATGAAAATATCGACCATTGAATACCAACATTCAACTGTAATAGAGAGTAATGGGTTCAAAGGCATATTTTCCCAAGCAAAGGAAATTTACAAAAGTATTATTTATATTCAAATAATCATATATCTAAGTAGCAATGGAGCACCAAAAGGAGGATTACTTTGAATGGAAAAAGGAAGATTGTGAAATTGAAAGAGAATTCAAATTGGATGTTGACATGTATAGTAGTAGTAATTCATTGTTGTTAGGTTTAGATGGTTCTTCACTAGGTAAACAATTGGGATCTCCCCAAGCTCCAAAATATTAAGGATTTATAGCCTTAGAATGGGAGAGACACTCCTCCATTTCCTTCTATGTGCCATTCGAGGTCCTATGTAATATAAAAAAGGAATTACATTAGTGATCCTATCCAAATTTCTAATTTTAATTATATGTCTACGTAATCAATAATCCGTAGAAAGGGATGTAAAATATTTTCCTTTTTCTCAACCCTATTGAAGGGCTACACAAATACATCAAATTTTATTTTTGGCACTATACCAGATTGTAAAATAGGGCATACAAACTTATGTAACACTTCCATCTCCTCACATCAACAAGTCATGCCAATCAAATCCATGACCATAGAGACAAGGATCAACATTGAATCTCCAACCCCACAAGGGATGCCAATAGGGACATTCTATCATATTGTAATTTGAGGGCACAACTGGGATTACAACTCAAAGTCATGGTCAATGTCGATCAACAATATTCTCTTCTAGAGGATGCATTATTTCTTGGTTTTGACAATTCTACACAGTTTCTCAAAGAAATTATTTTGGAGTATAATCTATGCATGTCCTCATTAATATTGACACCAACAAGATTGTGCTAGCATCAAGGAGATTTACCCAATTGGATTGTTTTTATTTTTATTTTTTTAAATAGAGATTCATATAACAATGCATGCATCCACCCTGCTTGCTACTGAGTTGCTTCTCTTTGATTTAACTAAGTGTAATACCCCAAGTGGTAATTATGTAAATGTGCACATACCTATTCATATAGGATAGTGACCCATGATGGTTTTTGGGACACATTCCCTTGTATGTATGAAAGTTAGGCTAAGATGCCTATGTGACTTAGGCCAATGATCTTGTATGTTGTGGTTGGTAAGCCAAGCTTTGTATTTTGTAAAGAACACTATGATATTAATAAAATTAATCAATGCTATGGACCTCAGGATGAAAAAAGTACGAGGGGCTAGGACTTCACGAGAGGGAAAGGGGGATAAGGGACATATGAGAAGGACTTAAGATATGGGGATAAGCCAAGGAATATATTAATATATTCCTTAAAAAATCCAAGACTAAGTTGATTTCATGATGATGTTTTATCCTAAGTCCTTGGAAATGGGTTGAGTTCCCAAGAGAGGGGACGTGGTTTCATGTGCCACTTGTCAAGTTCATTTAATGCACACTTAAGCCTTAGGATTAGTGTGTAATGGGGGGAAGATCATTCATTCAAACTGTTGTTGGAAGAGATTGAGACCCTGTTCCCTATTGGTGAGGGAACTCGAGGAGAGAGTGGAACTGCAAGTTGTTGGTGGGTTTATCCTGTAAATACTTGGTGGATTGGGTGTGATTTCTCTCCTTGGGTTGCCTTAGGTTAGGATGAGACCAGAGAGGGGGGTTGATGGCAATAGTTTTTCCTGTGTGTTGGCCTTGTGGGTTATTGTAAGCTCCTTTAGAGAAGTTGTGTGTTCCTAGTTCCATAGAGCTCGAGGACTTCTTTTTTGGCCTATTGTTGAAGCCCTGGAATGGAATTGATATAGCTGAAGGATTGTTTACCATTGAAGGGGAACGCTTCCTTGGAAGGGACATGCTAACAAGAATGAGAGGTTGTGAGGAGGAACCAATGTTGGAGTTGGTTCCATTGGACTTTTCTTGAGATGTGTGTTGTTGGACCTTAGTTGGCATGTGAAATACTTTTCCCTAGTGGAGTCATAGCCCTGGCTCAGGGGTGACATATTATTGAGAACTAGAAAAAAAAATTCTATGGCTGGGAGGAATGTCAAAGGTATGCATCTAGTTAATTTTTATTTAAAGATAAGTGCCATGTATTTGAATGTTTAAATTGCTTTTTCAATATGTTGTAATGTGATTTATTTTCTATTGTGTTTAATTGAATTGGTTGCACATTGCATTGATGAATGATTTTTTAAGCCCTAAATCGTGGCACATTACCCCTTAATTAGGGCATATTAAATTAGTATTGTTATTTTATTTATGTCGACTTGGGTTCATTAGTTGTAATTGTACCTCCTAGTCTTCTATATATACCAAGGAGACATTTTCAATTGGAATCATCTTGTTTTGTGAATTCATGTGTTGTATAAGGAGGTTGTGTTGGATTACTGATTGGGGGTGAATCAATAATAGAGAAATCTAATCCTTTTTAACCATATAATGCAAGTGTTATATCAATGAAGCATTATCATCCAATATTTTCAGAGAAAATAAACAATGAAAAATGAACAATCATACATATACACAGTACACCAGTGTTTTTACGTGGAAACCCAAAACGAGAGAAAACCACTAAATGCTTTTTCTTATATATCTTGAAGAATTACATTCATTGGAAGCACCAACTTCCTTTGTTTTCCATCTGCAACTGGAAGGAGGCTCCAACCCCCTAGTTTCTCAGGCTACAACCTACGAGAATATCCAACTCCCCAATTATCTGGCTATAACCAGAAGGAGGCTACAACCCCATATGTTCTTCGACTACAAATGGAAGGTGGCTACATCCACCTGTCCTTGCCCCGTCCAACCGCCCTGACGTATAAGTAGAATGATGGAACCATTGTCACACTATCACTGTGAGATATACTAATGTAAACATGTATCAATCAACTTGCACCAAAAAACATGTACCAATAACCTGAACCATGCATCAACCATGCATCAACCTATACCTCAACTTGTAATCAACCTATACCATAAACAAGTGCATCAACCATGCACCAACCTGTACCAAACAACTTGTAATCAAATTGTACCATAAACAAGTGAATCAACCATGAACAAACCTGTACCTCAAGATGCAAACCTTCCTTAAATTTAACAACACGAGACTAGCATTTTCATCAAACTTTACTTTAGTCTCACATGACTAGTTTTGGATTAGTCAACAACCCTAACTTGAAATAATCATAACTATGTACCTATAATGAATAAATATATGAAAATAGTACACAATGTTCTTCAGTGTGTTTTATGCAATTCCTCTAGGTGTCACTACTTTGAACCTCTTAGAAAAGGAGGTATAGCAAAAATGGCATACCTTGTTAAATTCTCGTTTATTCTAGAGATCGAACTTGTAGAGCATGCCCCGCACGGAATATTTTTTGTATGGATATTAGAATTTTACAAAAAATACTACAGACTGTACTCTAACCAACACATTTTGTCTTACTGAATTTAGATCTGGTATGAAGAAGTTATGATGTTTTTACCCGAAACACCTGTTTTAGACTAGTTTCAGGACTAGCCACAAACCCTATTTTCCACGGAGTTTAACTACAAAAATACAACGACCCACAAGCTACAATTCATATGAAAACTACGTCGATATGTTTCCTCAATGGCCTCTTAATTTCACAGTCTGAATCATTCTAGAAAAAAAATTATTGCGAAAATGGTGAGATGGCCTGTAAATAACATACCTTAGAAAGCATCATCAAAAGAATTTATCCTCCCTTGAATTTTGTCCTTATTTACTTCACTTTCCCTCTGAAATTCGGCTTAGATATCCTTTGGTTACCTCAGTCAACTGTAGATATTCAATATGCTCAAGTGTGATTAAAATGAGAGAGCCTTGCCTCTTATTTATACTCTCCAAGTAGCTTCCTTAGAAGCACCTTCTCGGCCTCTTTGTCCACATAGCCACTTTGTCCACATAGTCACCTATGTCTAAATTTTCCCAATTTTCCACTTGTCCATGTATCCAATAGCCACTTGACCACTTAACCCATTTTCCTCATTTTAGGTTTAACCTTCTTATAACCACTTTCCATAATTAGAAAGTTCTCTATTTACTTTATTATTTAAATAATCCTCCTTGACTTTGTTACTTCACTTTATTATTTAAATAATCCTCTTTGATTTTGTCACTTCACTTTATTATTTAAATAATCATCTTTGACTTTGTCACTTTACTTTATTATTTAAATAATCCTCTTTACCTTTGTCACTTCACTTTATTATTTAAATGATTTCTTCTTTGCAAGCACTTTGACTTCTTTGAGCTTTTGGGGTTTCAAGCCAATAATATGAGGGTCCTTCAACTTCGTAAGGCCATAACTCTCAAACCGTGAGGAGTTATATGACGTTCCATGCACCACCGGAAATGGCACAACATGTATTATCCATCTAGAATAGTCTTACCTGCAAATATATCAAAAATTATACCATTATACATCAAACAAACATGGGTCCATTACCCAAACCTTTGTGCTACTAGAATTCACTATCGGAATTTATTCAAGGGTTGAAATCAATGACAAACAACCCAATTAATCAACAATATCCCCCTTTGGCATTGATGGAAACACTATGATGAAATACTGAAATCATATCACTAATGATCCCCCTGGAAACATGTCTGAATCTCTGTGACCAATGCTCCCCCTGGAACCATGCCTTTGTCCTTTGCATGTGATAAATCTCCCCCCCTTTGTCATCAATGGAAAATGTATCTTTCTATTTGGGGTTGCTCCCCCTAACTGACTCGTCTAATCTCCCAACCTGAATTGTCCTCTTTATGGTGCTTCCTCATGTACATCTAAGACATATAAGATAAGCATTCAAAAGCATTCATTTTGGAGTAGAAATAGCTCTGAGTCTCTGGCAAAGATACTCAAAGGCTTCCTGTGGAAGCGGTTTTGTAAATATGTCTGCCACTTGTTCTTTTGTGCTCACATATTCAACTCTGATGTTCTTTTTTGCAACCTGTTCCCATATAAAGTGATACTTGATTGGAATGTGCTTCGTCTTGGAGTGCATCACTGGGTTCTTTGAGATATTTATGGCGCTTGTATTATCACAATAGATTGGAATGGGCTCATCATACTCAACCTGTATATCTGTCAGAGTTTGTTTCATCCATAGAACCTGTGTACAACATGTTGCTGCTGCAATATACTTTGCCTCGGCTCTAGATAAAGATACTAATGATTGTTTCTTGCTTATACATGATACTAAACACTCACCCAAGTAGAACGTTTCTCCACTGGTGCTTCATCGATCATCAATGAAACCTGCCCAATATACATCTATGTAGGAAATAAGTGATAGATCCTTCCCTTTTTGATACCATAATCCAAACTCTTTTGTTCCTTTGAGATATCTAAAAATCCTCTTCATTGCTAATACATGTGATTTCTTTCATGCTACTTGAAATTGTGCCACCTGTACAACTGCCTACATTACATCTGGTCTAGATGTTGTCACATATAGTAGGCTACCAATCATTGACCTATTTTTCCTATGATATGTAGACTTTGAATCATCATATTTTCTCAACTTGCAACTGGTTTGCATGGGAGTGATAACTAGTTTGCAATCTTCCATTCCAAACCTCTTTAGCATTTCTATGATATAATTGGTTTGACAAATAAAAATTCCTCGGTTTCTTTGATGTATATGAAGACCCAGAAAGAAGGATAGTTCTCCAAGTAATGAAATTTCAAATTCATTATGCATGTCCTTTGCAAATTTTTGGCTTAATGATGCATCACCCCTGCCTCAGCAGGGTCTGCTTGACCTCCCAGTATTTGGACCTTCCTGTTCTCGTGAGATGAAATGGCTCTTTAGTTCCCTATGGAACCTTCACTACAAATAAAACCACAGTTCTTTCTAGAAGTTACGTCTGCGTTAATAATCACTAGGAACGACATTCTACTCCATGTGACCACCGACATGACCACTAACTCAACCCAAAATGGCTCTTCAAGTTCGCGACTTCGTGTTTCATGATTTTTGGATTCTTGCTGTGAGTCACCCTGACTCCTCCAATTTTTGAAACCCCGAAATGGGCTAACATTCCTTAGATCCTCCCTTAAACTCTTCACTAATGTGAACCTCGGTTGTGACCTGGGGCCCAACTTTCGAGTGCGTCAGAATTTCGCATGTCGAGACTTTGTGAAGTGACTTTGCTCCCTTTTCCTGATATCCAAAATGTGGAAATTTCCTCACCATAGATCAACGGTCTTGATTCCTCCATGATATGATGGTCCAGATCGTGTCGGGATTTCGCGTATCAGGGATTTGTGAAGTGGCCCTCTCCCCTTCTCCCAAAATCCGATATCGCGATGATCTCTATGCCAGATCAATGGTCCTGATTCTCCGTGACCCAACACTCCAGATCCTTCCTTCTCCTATCAAGATTTTGCGATTCGCGATTCTCGAAAACAACTTTCTCCATACTCCTGAATCCTGAAATGTCGATGTTTCGGAGCACCCAATCGACGGATCACACTCCTCGGGATCTAATGGATGTTATTTATCTTGAGCTTGCGAGTGTTGAATTAAACTCGGTCGTATCCTCTCCGCTGATATACTAGATCCAACGATCCACGAAAAATCGGTGTTTCTCCCTCCGAGAATTTCCACCATCCGTTCAGGTTCTGGATGGATCTCTACCAAATAATTCAACGTCTTCCCTCTTGAGCTTGGTTTCTGCGAGGTGACTTTGACCCCATCCTTCCTTCAAACTTTCCAAGTCTCTATCCCTCCTAAAATTGATTCTTACTGCAAACTCAAGGATTTTATGGAATCTTGCATGCACTCCTTGCGGCCTTCACGATAATCTCTGATTATTTGAACACTCCAACTCTATGCACTCCTTGTGACAAAAGTTATTCAACCGCTCACTCGGGTTGGAAAAGTCTAAGACTTCAACCTGGCCTACACACACCTTGCATGGCTCTGTGTTGTATTAGCACTTCTGTTGGTATAAGAACAACTCTATCTCTCCTAAGCTTTCTTGAGATAAAACTCAGAAACTCGTCAGCGCACTCCTTGTGTACCTTCACTGCACTCCTTGCAGGAATTGTTAGGAAGAGAAACAATTGAAAATCATACTCTCTCTCACACGGACTTCATACATTCAACATGAAATCATACACATAAAGCATTGAAACAAATGCATAATAGATCATATTAAAAAAATGCAAACATACCATTCAATAGATGCAAACAGTAACCATAAAAACACCATGAAATTGAGTCAAACCATTCTTATATTAACTCAAGTGCTTCTGTACATGGGTTATATAGAAACATCTATCTGATTATACAACTTCTACAATCTACGTTCTTCTCTGCTCTCCTATGCTCTCTCTTTCTCTCCTACCTATTACAACTACCATGAGAATAATAATACAATACAATACATACAAGGGATATTTTTCTCGAATTTTCCCTCCTACAACTCTAAGCTATCTTATCGGATTAAAAGATACAACTACTTTACATTGATTACATTAATTGTCTACAAACGATAGATGAGAGAAATGATCAAGATATGCATTACAATCCCCAAATCATTTAAGAGGACTTATGTCTCTCCAAATATTACATTAATGTGATATCCTTTTGAAATTCAAATATCTTCAAAATGCACACTGGTGCATATCAAGCTATCCTCCACTTTTGCACTTGCTTGCGATGCTCCTACATCATACTCCTCTGGCTGAAAAATTCATGGAATCCTCTCCATGATCTCCTGCACCGTCTGTCCATGTTTCTAGATATCTGCTTCACTTTCCCAACTGGCATCCTCAATTGGGTGTCCCTTTCACTTTACCAAATATTCAAAATATGTATTTCTCTGGGTCTTCTTACCAACTCTCTGATCAATTATCTTTTCCATATGCAACTTTTCATCTACAGGCATCTGTTTGACCCACTTGATTTCTTTTGGATTCTCTGCCCCATCTATTTCATCTTCTTTGTAAGGATAAAAATCTTCTACGTTGAATATGGGTGATATGCCCACATCATCTGGAAATTCTATCTCATAAGCATTTGCCTCAAATTTTCTCAATATCTTACATGGCCCTATCTTTTTCATCTTCATCTTATTATGTGTTACCCTTGGGAACCTTTCTTTCCTGAGGTGTGCTAAGACTAAATCTCCCACTTCAAATTGAAGCTCTCTCATGTGTTGATCTTCTTTGGGCTTGTATTCCTGGTTGGAACTCTGCAACTGCCCGATAATCTTACTATGGAGCTCCTACATATCTGCTGCAAAATATTCTTCTCCAACACTTCTGAACTCATTCTGCTCTGAATATCTCAACTCAAATACTCCTCTTGGCTGCATTCCATACATTATCTAGAATGGGCTTTGTCATGTACTTCTATTAGGTGAATCATTATATGCAAATTCTGCTTGCGGCAGAATCTGGACCCACTGACTATGATGTTCAATTTTAGGCTTCAATGGTTCATGACCAATAGGGTGTCTGGCACGACATTGACACATGATCATAAGTAGAATCAAGGCTTGGCCCTAGTCTAGATCCTCTACTAGAACAAGGGATCCCCACGGCAAACCCTTCAACTTCACCTTGAAGCTAAAGTGCACAGGACATTGATAACCAAATCAGCTTACACAAGACTCAGGGAGTATAAAAAAGCAATGATATATGTTTACAAGTGCGAGTGAAATGGAACATATACAATGCTATGAGACATAATGACGGGGGTAATATGTAAATATATGTTAAACACAATAGATGGAGTGTTATAACAGCATGAGATACTTGGTAGGATATAATGACCCACATACTAGATAAAAGTAATCCTACATATGAATGATTAAAGGATTTTCAAAAATCCCAATCACCATGGTACTTATCTATCTGAACTTACTTGGATGAAGGGGATAGCTGCTTGGACTTAGGGCTATGGAGTTCCCATTTCCTTTTTCTCTCACTTCCATGGCTTTAGCTCAGGTGCATCTCTATCAGTTTCAAAACGAGTAGATTCACCACCATCAATAGGAAAGGCAACAGATTTATATTTAGAACATTCAAAAGCAGCTACTAAACTCCTCAATAAGTCTCCCAAACTTCGATTTACTACCTCATTCGGTCCATCCGTCTGAGGGTGATATGCTGAGATAAAAGATAAATTTGTCCCCATCTGTTTCCATAGCGTACTCCCGAAATGACCAACAAACTTGGTATCTCTTTCTGAAACAATATTATTGGGTAAACCATGAAGTCGAACAACTTCTTTGAAAAAATGATTTGCAATGTGTGTTGCATCATTGGTTTTCTGACATGGAATAAAATGTTCCATTTTTTAGAATCTGTCGACTACCACGAATATGGAATCACAACCTCTCTGTTTCCTAGGCAGTCCTAACAAAAAATCCATGCTTACCGCTCCCACGACCTCTATGGTATTGGCAATGGTTGATGCAGCCCTGTATTTTGTCTTTTCCCCTTTGCGTGATGGAAAATTTTACATTCGTTGAAAAATTTCTTGACATCTGTCCTCATTCCTGGCCAATAATGCAAACTGTTCAGTTGTGCAAATGTCTTGTCATGGATGAAATGTCCAGCCAATCCTCCACTATGCTTTTCCTTCAAAAGGTTTTCTCTCATAGAACTCTTCAGGATACACAATTGATTTCCTTTGAATAACAGTCCATCCTTAATCAAGTATTTCATCCAATGGCTTCTATCTCTCAGAACATGATTCTCACATGCTTCATAAGCATCCTTAAATTTTGAATCACCTCTGTACATTTCCTTAAGGATATCAAAACCTAAGGTCTTCACACGAAAATCCTACAGAATCAAACATTTCCTGCTCAATGCATCAACAACCTTGTTAGCATTTCCAGAAATGTGCTTTATAACAAAAGTAAAGTTCTGCATAAATTCAACCAATTTTGCATGCTTCTAGTTTAGTTTTTCCTGTCTTGTTATAAACTGTAAGGCCTGGTTCTCTCTATACAAAACAAACTCTTTCAAAACGAGGTAGTGCCTCCATTTCTTCAACGCTTGTATGACTGCATAAAAATCTTTATCATACGTGGAATAATTTCTCTTGACATCGTTCAGCTTTTCACTGAAGTATGCAACCGGTCTATTGTCTTGACTTAAGACTGATCCAATCACAAATCCACTTGTGTCACATATGACTTGAAATGTTTTACTGAAATATGGCAAAACCAAAACTAGTTGTTCAATTATCTTCTCCTTTAACAACTTGAAACTTTTCTCCGCTTCCTCTGTCCAATGAAAAGATTTATGTCTTTTCTTGACTGTGTCCATCATTGGTGCACAAATTCCACTAAATTTTCTGATGAAATTCTTGTAAAAACTGGCTAGTCCATGGAAGATTCTGACTTCAAAGATATTCCTTGTCAGTGGACATTCTTTGATTTCTTTTACCTTTTCAGGATCCATCTTCAACTCATTCGAAGAGATCACAAAACCCAAATAAGTGAGTTATGTCTTCATGAAAGACAACTTCTTCAGATTTATAGCAACTTCTCTTGTTGCAACCTCCCCATTACTAGAGTTAAATGTCTCAAATGTTCTTCCTCGGTCTTAGTGAAGATCAATATATCATCAAGATACACAATTACAAACTTTCCACTGAAATATTTCAAGACTTCATTCATCAATCTCATAAAAGTACTTGGCGCATTCATCAAGCCAAACAACATGACAAGCCATTCATACAGTCCTTCATTTGTCTTGAATGTTGTCTTTCATTCATCACCTTCCCTCATCCTAATCTGATGATATCCGCTTTTCAAATCAATTTTTGAAAAAGAATTTTCCCCACTCAAGCAATCCATCAAGTCATCCATCCTGGGTAAAGGAAATATACACCCGATGGTGATTTTGTTTATATCCCTTGAGTTTGTACACATCCTCCATCCGCCATCCTTCTTCGAACTTAACACTATTGGCACAACGCATGGACTCGAGCTTTCTCTAATCAACCCCTTGTCCATCAAATCCTGGACTTGCTTCTTGAATTCTTCATTCTCCTGTGACGTCAGTATGTATGCTTATTTGTTTGGTAAAATCACTCCCGGTATAAGGTAAATGTGATGGATTATACTTCTGATGAGAGACAATGAAAAAGGTAAATCGTCCACCACTATATCAGAGAAATTCGCCAGCAGTTCCTGAATTTCCTCAGGTAGATCATCTATCAAGGTACTGGTCAAGATGACTCTATGTTTTCTCACCACACCAAACTGCATTTCTTCATCTTTCTTGAATTCATCCAGAAGTTCCTTCCCACTCACGAGAAGTATAGTATTGCTTGTCTCTTCTTTCACCTTCTTGTCTTCAATTGGCAGCAACATATGCATCCTGCCATTCTTTTCCAAGGTGTATGTATTATTTCTCCCATCATGAATAACATTTTTATCATATTTCCAAGGCCTACCCAACAAAATATGACAAACATCCATGGGAATAACATCACATAAGATCTCATCTCTGTATCCCCCTATCTTAAATTCAACTAGACATTGTTTAGTGACTGTTACCTGATGTCCTTTTTGTAACCCCGAAACCTTGTATGGGCTTGGATGTGCAACTGTTTCCAATTCCATCTTTCCACCATTTTTGTGGATACTATATTCTCCATGCTTCCACTATCTACTATCACCTTTCATACCCTATCCTTGGTCTTGCAAGTAGTTCTAAACAAATTGTTCCTCTGGACTGGATTCTCCATCTCTTTCTCTGGCTTCAAGAAAAAATTTCTCATCATCGAGGACCTTCCTCCTTCTTCATATTTTGCCTCAACATTTCTCCTTTGTGCTTCTGAAATGTGAGCTTCACCTCCTCCATCTCTTTTTCTATTAGGGCATTCAAAATATTTCTGTCTGATCTTTCCACAGACAAAACACTTTATTTCACCTCCTCTGCCTCTTCCTCTTCCTCTTGCTCAAGGAAAAGTGTTCTTGTCGGCATACTATCCTCTTTGTGAGCTTCCTCCCCTTTTTGGGTGGTTATGTGGTTTATTTTTTTCATCCTTGGGCTTCTGTACTCTATCGTGGGAAATTTCTTTGCCTCTTCTCTAACTTCCACCTCTTCCCCTTTGACCTTGCTTTCGGGGCAATTTCTCTTCAGCTTTCATAGAAACCTGGTAAGAATATTCCACATTCCTAATCGTCTCCATTCTCATCTCATCATGAATCTCATATCTCAGGCCATTCATATATCTGGCGACCTTTTCATCATCACTTTCACGATGACCAGCTCTAATGTTTATCCTGTAAAATTCCTCAGTGTATTCCTTCACTGTCATCCCTTTCTGTCTCAAATTCTGCATTCTTCGAAACAGATACATTTGGTAATCTCTGGGTATGAATTTGGCTTTCATCTTGGTGACCATCCTGTCCCAGCTTTTAATTATATGTTTGCCTTTGCAACGCCTGTCAGCATGCATTTCATCCCACCACAATGTTGCATGCCCTTTCAGTCTAGTGACAATGTGTTTTACTTTCTTATCTTCTTCGATATCCTCATAGTCGAAGTATTTATCTAGAGCTCTAAACCAATCTAGTAGCTCCTTAATGTCTAAGTTGCCTTCATACATTAGGATGTCCATTTTTTCTTTGGCCCCTATTCTTGCAACAACTTTGAATAGACATTCCTCTGCAGCATCTTCGACTACAACTTCTTCTTCGGCTCTAGCTTCGTTTTCACTTTCGGCCTCACTGATATCCCCTGTATCAAGTGTTCACCTCTGTGCTATCTCCATAGCATCCAATCGAGCACGAATTTCTCTCATTTCTGTTTCCACGACTAGATCGGGCATTGGTCTCTCTTGACCTCTCCTCAGTGACATTGCTTTAATCTGTCCATGTAGAATTCAAATCACAATTGTCCTCTGTATTCCCTTTACAGAAAACAAAAGTTATTAGCTCTGATACTACCTGATGCATCACCCCTACCTCAGCAGGGTCTGGTTGACCTCCCGTTCTTTGGACCTTCCTATTCCCCTGAGCTGAAATGGCTCTTTAGTTCCATCTGGAACCTTCACTACAAATAAAACCATAGGTCCTTCTAGAAGTTACACCCATGCGAATAAGCACTAGGCACGACCCTCTACTCCATGTGGCCACCAGTGTGACCACTAACTCAAACCAAAATGTCTCGTCAAGTTCGCAACTTTGCATTTCACGATTTCAGGATTCCTGCTATGAATCACCCCGACTCCTCCGATTTTCGAAACCCTGAAATGGGCTAACGTTCCTTAGATCCTCCCTTAAACTCTTCACTGATGTGACCCTCGACTGTGATCTAGGGCCCAACTTTAGAGCGCGTCAGAATTTCATGTGTCGAGACTTTGCTCTCGTTTCCCGATATCCAAAATGATGAAATTTCCTCGCCACAGATCAACTATCCTGATTCCTCCATGATCTGACAGTCCATATCACATTGGGATTTCGTGTATCGGGGATTTGTGAAGTGGCCCTCTCCCCTTCTCCCAAAATCAAATATTACGATGACCTCTATGCCAGATCGACGGTCTAGATTCTCTCTGACCCAACGCTCTAGATTCTTCCTTCTCCTACTGAGATTTCACGATTCGCGATTCTCGAAAACAACTTCCTCCACACTCCTGACTCCCAAAATATCGATGTTTCGGAGCACCCAATCGACGACTCACACTCCTCAGGATCTAATGGCTTTTATCTCTCCTAAGCTTGTGAGTTTTGAATTACACTCGGTCTTATCCTCTCCGATGATCTACTAGATCCAGTGGTCCACAAAAAATAAGTGTTTCTCTCTCTGAGAATTTCCACTGCCCGTTCAAGTTCTCGATGGATCTCTTCCAACTAATTCAATGTCTTCCCTCCTAAGCTTGGTTTTTGAGAGGTAACTTCGACCCCATCCTTCCTTTGAACTTTCCAAGTCTCTATCCCTCCTGAGATTGATTCTTACTGCAAACTCAAGGATTTTATGGAATCTTGCACGCACTCCTTGTGGCCTTCACGATAATCTCTGATTATTTGAACACTCCAACTCTACGCACTCCTTGCGATAGAATTTATTCAACCGCTGACTCAGGTTGGAAAAGTCTAAGACTTCAACCTAGCCTACAGACACCTTGGATGACTCTGTGATGTATTCACACTTATTTTGGTATAAGAACAACTCTATCTCTCTTGATCGTTTCTGAGATAAAACTCATAAACTCGTCAACACACTCCTTGCGTAACTTCACTGCACTCCTTGCAGGAATTCTCAAGAAGAAAAATAATTGAAAATCATACTCTAAATCTCACAGAATTCATACATTCAACGTGAAATCATACACATAAAGCATTGAAACAAATGAATAACAGAGCATATAAGAAAACTGTAAACATACCATTCAATAGATGCAAACAGTAACCATAACAACACCATGAAATTGAGTCAAGGAATTCTTATATTAACTCAAGTGCTTCTTTACATGGATTCTATAGCAACAACTATCTGCTTATACAAATTCTACAATCTCCATTCTTCTCTACTCTCCTATGCTCTCTCTTGCTCTACTGCCTCTTACAACTACCATGAGAATAATAATAGAATACAATACATACGAGCAATCTTTTTCTCGAGTTTTCCCTCCTACAACTCTAAGCTATCTTATCAGATTAAAAGATACAACTACTTTACATTCATTACATTAATTTTCTACAACTGATAGATGAGATAAATTCTCAATATCTGCGTTACAATCCCCAAATCATTTAAGAGAACTTATGTCTCTTCATATATTACATTAATGTGCTATCCTTTTGAAATTAAAAATATCTCCAAAATGTGCGTTAGTGCGTATCCATCTATCCTCCACTTTTGTGCTTGCTTGCGATGCTCTTGCATCACTTAAACTGTCATCAGTACTTCCAAAAATAATATCATCAACATGAACTTCAATTAATAAAATACTATCTTGAGTTACCTTGATGTAGAGGTTGTTTTATGCACTTCATTTTCTGAACCTTGCCTGTTGTAGATATTTATCCAGTCTAGAGTACCATGCTCTAGGAGCCTGTTTTAGAGTACAAGGCCTTCTTTAATTTACTCACATAATCTGCATTTTTTGACAACTGAAATCCTTCTGGTTGTTCAATGTAGACTTCTTCAAGTTACCCATTCAGAAAAGATGATTTTACGTCCATATGATACACTTTAATATTTTTGGAGCATGCATAAGTTAAAAGCAATCAGATTGCTTCCATTATGGAAACTGGGGAAAATGTCTCTTCAAAGTCGATCCTTCAACCTATGCATATACTTTACATAACAATATAGATTTTTTCCTTGTAACTTGTCCATATTCATTCAATTTATTCCTGTATACCCACTTTGTGTTGATCACATTCTTATCCTTTGGTATTGGAACCAATTCCCAAGTGTCAATTTTCTCTATTTGATCCAATTCTTCATCCATGGCCTTATTCCAAAATTCATCCTTGTTGGCCTCTTCAAAACTGGTTGGTTCAATCGTAGATGAGAGTGCTAGGTGTGTTTGTTCGAGTGAACGAATTCTTCTTCTAGTCTCAACTCCTGCATCTTTGTTTCCAATAATCTGGTCTGAAGGATGATTCTTCTGTACTCGTTTTCTAGGTGCCTTTGGAGGCACTTGTTGAACTTTCTCTTCTGCTTATGTTGGATCCACTTCATCTTCCCCTTCTACTTCTTTTTCATTTTCTACTTCTTCTTCATAAAGTTGTTCCATTGATTAATTTTCTTCTTCCTTTAATTCTTGTCTACCTGTTTCATCAATTGTTACGTTGATGTTTTCCACAACTTTGTTCAATATTAGGTTGTAACACTTGTATGCTTTCCTTGTACTTGAGTAACCAACAAGTAATCTTTTGTCCACACGAGATTCAAAATTTCCCATTATGCCATCTTCTCTTTTGATGTAGTATTTGCTTCCAAAAACTCTGAAGTGCTCCACATTTGCTGGTATTCCTTTCCATATCTCGTAGGGAGTTTTGTTAGTGTTTTTTCTGAGAATTACTCTATTTTGAATGTGAACTTTTTATGCATTTCCTGTGTCCAAAAGATATATATCAATTTGGAATCCATTACCATTGTTCGAGCCATTTCCTGTACTGTCATGTTCTTTCTTTCAACAACTCCATTGTGTTAAGGTGTCCTAGCAACAAAGAATTGCCTTTTTATTCCATGCCTGTTGCAATAATCCATAAATTCCTTTGAAGTGAACTCTCTTCCATTATCAGATCTCAAGCATTTGATTTTTGAATCCATTTCATTTTCAACCATTTCCTTGTAGAGCTTGAAGTTTTCAAAAGCTTCTGACTTATTCCTGAGAAAGAAAACTGCAGTCATTCTTGTATAATCATCAACTAATAACATAAAGTATTTCTCACCTTTTAAACCCTTTGTTGTAGTTGGTATAACTAGATCAGTATGCACAATTTCTAGTGGTCTTGTCGTTGAATATTCTTTTGATTTAAGCCCGGTCTTTGTTTGCTTTCCTTGTTGACAATGCTTTCATAAAGTGTTGGTTGGTTTCGTGATCTGGTAAATTTCTCTAACTGCTTCCCTTTTGCTGACTTTGACAAGGTTATCAAAATGTATGTGACCCACTCTTCTGTGCCATATCCAACTTTCATCTTCCTTTCCTAGGAAAAACTTTTCATTTCCAATTTCACTTAATACATATATGTTGCTTGAAGTTCTTGTTGGCATGTTTTACAGGAAAGCGTGTTCTCATCATTGATGGAAATAACAAGAGCATCGATGTGTTACAGGAAAATCATAATCTCAGGAGGAGAAGTGAACAATATGCAGAAACAAGAAAGCTCAGAAGAGATAGTAGTTTCCAGAATTGTAGACGAGGTCCAAGAGATGGACTCATAGGAGGAGAAAAGGTCGTGACCCATAAACAGTTAGAAAATATTCTAAGTCATAGAGATCAGAAGCTCAGGAGGAAGAGCGATAGTGGTCATTGGATCACTGATCCAAAATACCAGCAACCATTAGATCCAGTGGATTTGCAAGGAGGTTACCGTTCGGGGAATCTCACTCCGGAAGAATTGGAAACTTGAAAGTTGAATTACCTGAAGCCCAAAATCTGAAATGAATGTGGACCATCGGATCTGGAGAAAATGCGATGACCATCGGGTTATATTAGTGCAAGGACAGGATAAGAAAGGGATGAGATCTGAGATCATGATCACCTGAATATCCATCAACCATCGGATCAAATTAATAGAAAGGTAAGTTAAAGGGGGCTAAAGAGTTGAGAATTTGATTATCTAAATACCCGTCAGCCGTTAGATCAAACACGATTTTTTGTGAGCCATTGGTTCATTCTAAGTGGAAGGATGAGATAATCTAGAAGAGTTGCATCACAGACAGATTGAGCCATTGATATAAGATCCCGATCCAACGAACGTCACTCATTTCGGGTATAAATATGTGAGGAGGTTACTCTCCGAAAAAAATCTCACTTCAAGACGTCAGCTTGAGATTTGAAATCTCCGAAGTCTAGAGACCAGGACAGCCGAAATACGTTGTCGACCATCGGATCATCCAAAGAATATCGCAAATGTCAAATCATTCTAAAGTGGAAGGACATGATAACTTGGGTAAAAGGCACGCTAATCTCAGCGGCCGAGGATCAGTGACTCAGATCTATGGTCGATAGTGCATATTGGACCCCCCCAAGATTTCTGCCTTTGACCATGGGGGGGGGGGGGTCCAAGTTGGTGGTATTTTCCTTGTGGGACCCTCATACATGTCACCTTTTTCTTAACTCGGACCCCCCTCACTCTTTACAACTTATCGACTAACCCCCCCTCCGAGTAAACCACCAAACCACTCATACATACCACATCCGCGCTCTGACATCACACTCCACTACCCACTACATGTCACACTCCACTAGCGTTCTCTGCCTCCACATTCCACTACACTGCCTACACGTCTCACCCACATCAGTAGACCACCTCAGTAAGGACATGTGGCAGACCACGTCAACAAGAACACAAGTCGTCCAATCTGAAATATCACTTCATGTGTATTCTCAATTGTTGATCATAATACAGTGGAAGGATAGTATAAGTTTGATAAGTTGAAATTTCGAAGTTCTGAAGGTCAAAGTTCTGAAAGTCGTCCATCTCAATGTTTGATTAAGTCCTAGCCGTTGGATTGAACAATGAAAAGATGAGTGTAAGGGTCAAATATAACCATTGATTTGTTTCCGTGAAATAGACCGCCCAATCTGATCCGTCCATTTCAGGATCACCGTCAAGATCGTAAGATTGATAGTCCCGTCGCATTGCAGGGCCAGAACATGCTCGGGACTTAATTTTTCATGAGCAGGCTGCAATCGAAACCACGGTTTTGGAGAAAGGACGCATGGAGGCTCATAGTGAATTGTGGGGTGAAAAGCAGGTTTCCCTCAAACTGCCTATGTACGTGCCCGCAATCACATGGTCACGTGAAGTTCATAGCTCAAGGTCATATCATGAAAAATATCTAGCGCTCACTAGAATGAGATCAGGAAGCGCCTTTTGATTAGGAAATTGGGTCACCGCCAGTAGTCACATGAAGGAAGGGGCTTAGAAGCCAAAGAAGCCAAAGACGACTGGTTGTAACTGGTAGAGAAGAAGAAGAGTTTTGACTGCCAGAGAAGCCAAGGAATCTCAGGATAACGCCCACTGATGATGAACACACTGAGCATAACCGCCAAAGAATTCGAAGAGATTCAGGGTGATCACCAGAGGAACTGAAGAATCTCGAGGTAACTACCAGTAGGATGAAGACTCATCATAGAGGAAATTGACATATGGAAAAGCGTCGAAGACTGTAACTAACATAGAAGCCAAAGAATCTCAGGATAACGACCACTGATGAAGAACAAAATCAGCATGATCGCCATAGAGAACAAAGAGTGAGGTGTATGATCTGGCAGAGGACTTGGCATGATAAATACACATAGAACATAGAAGAGATGGTTGTTTATGTTGATAGTTATTTATGCGAGTAGAAGCATGCTGGGTGGAGTAGATGAAACTCACAGAAGAGGCATAGTGCATAGAATGGAAATAATACACAGAGCATAAAGAGCAGAAGAAAGACATAGAATATAAATGCATATCTGAGAGAGAAAGAGAAATCTGAGGTGTGCATGTAGAGACAGAGGATAAGATTAGAAAGATCAAGAATATGCGAGCAAGAAGACACTGATGTAGGCAGAGTAGAGTAGTATAGAAGAACATTGATGAGACTCGTAAGCCCTTTGGCAAACATTGTATCACTGTAATAAGTTTCAGGAACAAATTTTTTATAATGAGGGTGGTAGGGTGGTGCTAGGGAGGACTGTTATCCTCATAGTTTCAAGTGGGTGCTTGAACACAAGGATTTGTAGCTTCCATCTAGTTGCAGCCATAAAAACCAGGCTGGTAGGGTGGTGCAAGGGAGAACTATTGTTCTCTTGTATATAGGTTGGTGCCTGTGGAACTGGAATTTGGTGCTTCCATCCAGTTGGTGTTGGAACACTCAGGCAGTTGGTGCTTCCATCAAGTTGGTGCTAGAACACTCAGGGAGTTGTTGCTTCCTTCTAGTAGGTGCTAGAGAAACTAGAGAGTTGGTGCTCTCAACAAGTTTCTTCTTGTAAAACAGAGGTTGTAGCCTCAAAAGGAAATATCTGTCTCTGTATATTTCATGTTTTTGATTGATGTTGAATATTCTATTTCTTACTTCCCTACATTATTGTGATCGTCATTAAGTGTTCTGTAAAGAGTTTGAAATGGGCATAATAGTTTAAGCACAATAAAAATTGATTCACCCCCCTTCTCAGTTGTCCAACAGTTCTCCCATCCGTTGCAATCAATTTTCTTGAACCTTCTTTTCTTATCTCACACTTTTCTGAATCGAAAGTAACTTTATGACCTTGTTCACACATTTGACTCACACTTAGAAGATTATGTTTCATATCTTCTACTAGTAGCACATTTTATGCCTTGGTATTCTTGGTCCCAATTCTGACTGTGCCTTTTCCAATGATGTTAGATGAATCATCATTTCCGAAGGAGACTGATCCATCTTTTTCCTTTCTTAATGTAAGAAACTTGTCTCTATCACATGTCATGTGTTTTGAAAAACCACTGTCAACATACCAACCACGTTTCTTCTGCTTAGCTTGTAGAGCGAGTGTGCATTCTTCATTGCTATATTGATTATGCTTTATTATCCATGACCTTTTCTGAGGTTCCTATCTGTGACTGTTGTTGTTATGTTGTGGTTCTGTAGGAGGGACTGTCATTCTACAATCTTTGGCCATGTGTTCAAAGTTACTACATTTGTAGCATTCCACTTCAATGCTCAAAGATTCAAACCTATTGTAACTTCTTCTCTGTGTTTCACTAGGCCTTCTTGGATAACACTTTTGTGGATGACTTTCAAAGTTGTTTATGTTCCTGTTGTTAGCTCTGCAATTCACATCTTTATGTCCAAATTATTACAAGCATAACATAAACCAAAAAATATAGTTTGATAATAGGGAGTTGAAGATTTTATGAAAGGAGTTACTCTTATGAATCATTCTTCTTCCCGAGGCCTATATCTTTCTGTTGGTCACTGATTCTAAAATATCAATCTTCTAGGTGGAGGAGTGTCCCTATAATTTTCTTTGTAGACTTCCTATCCCCTATGATTGTTTCTACATAGCTTTTTGGATATGTTTCTTGTTTTGGAGCTTGATCCCTTTTCTTTCTGATTATATCCAAGTCCAAACTTGTCATGATGAGGTTTTTGACTGCTGATAATGTCATTCAAAACTTTTGAGTTGTTATGTATATTTTTCTTTTGAACATCCTTTCTTAATGTGACAATTTCTACTTCCAAATTTCCAATGATCCTGTCTCTTCCTTCTAGACGTTCTTTGAGTGCTTCTTCATTTCTTTTATCTTCTTCAATTTGAACCTTGAAATTTGTGATCATTTGTTCTAGTTTCTGAGTGTCTTCTTTCTTGTCTAGTTCCGCTTGTAGTTTCTTGTTTTTCTTATTTTCTCTTCTCATAAATTCTATGGCACACAACAATTATTCTCGGTAGTCAACTTCTACCTCTTCATATTCTTCTTTGGCATATTCATATTCTTCCTCAGAGTCTTCTTTATCAGATTCTTCTACTTCCATGAATAGAACTCTTTCTCTCTCACTGTCACTGACTTCATCTTCATCTGATGATGATATGTCTTCTTTGGTGCATAAGATTTTCTTGAAAACTTTCTTGTGGTTCTTTTGCCTTTATATGTTTGTTTTCTATTTGAGTAACCTTCATTTTCTCTTTTTATTATGAGGACATTTGTTAGAAAAATGACCAATACCATCACAATTAAAAAAAATCAATGGAAGCTTACCTCTATACCCGTCATTGGTTCCCTTGTTCAATCTTCTGACAAAGTTGGCCGCTTGTTCATCATCTTCTGAGACATCACTGCAGCTATTATGTTCTTTTTCTTTTTGGTTTCCCTTTTTCTTTGACCTTTTGGATGCTTTTGAAGGCTACTTATTTTATATATGGATTTTCCTATTCAGTTCTCATTTCATATGCTATAAAGATTCCATGTAGCTCGTCCATGCTTATTGAGTTTAGATCTTCTCTTTCTTCTAATGGTGATATCTTATGGTCAAATCTCATAGGAAGAGATCCTAGTACCTTTTGAACAATTAAAGATTCTTTGATTTCTTCTCCCAATCCCAAGATTGCATTTACTGTTTCATCGACTCGTAAAAAGTAAGCTGCAATATTCTCATCTTCCTTCATCTTTAGTTGTTCGAACTGACCTTTGTAATTTTGAAGCTTTGCTGCTTTGACTTTTGAATCTCCTTCATAAATATTTCGAAGTTTGTCCCAAATATCTTTAGTGGATTTAAAATGTGCAACTTTGGTGAATACCGATTCTCCAAGACCATTCAGAAGTGCATTTATGGCTTTGGCATTATTTTGACCAAGTTTCACTGCTTTGTCATTTGTCGGCGAAACTGTTGGTGCTCTGTATCCATCTACAATTGATTTCCAAATTTCAAATCCCTGTGCATGTATATATGTCTTCATCCTTATGCTCCAAAATGCATCCTTATGTCCATCAAACCGTGGTATTCCATTTTTATACATGTTGTTTCTTGCCATGATCTACCTTTCAGTGGTTAAACTGATTTCTAAGGAACCATCTCTAATACCAATTGTTGGATTACTGAGAAGGGGGGTGAATCAGTAATAGAACAATCTAATCCTTTTTAACCATATAATGCAAGTGTTATATCAATGTAGCATTATCATCCAATATTTTTAGATTAAATAAACAATGAAAAAATGAACAATCATACACATACACAGTACACCAGTGTTTTTATGTGGAAACCCAAAGCGGGAGAAAACCACATATTAATGTTTTTTCTTATATGTCTTGAAGAATTACATTCATTGGAAGCACCAACTTCCTTTGTTTTCCAGCTACAACTGGAAGGAGGCTCCAACCCCCTAGTTTCTCAGGATACAACCTGAGGGAATATCCAACTCTCCAATTATCTGGCTACAATTAGAAGGAGGCTACAACCCCCTATGTTCTTCAGTTACAACCAGAAGGTGGCTACAACCACTTGTCCTTGCCTCGTCCAACCACCCTGACATATAAGTAGACTGATGGAACCACTGTCACACTATCACTATGAGATATATTGTTGTAAACCTGTACCAATCAACCTTCACCAAACAACCTGTACCAATAACCTAAACCATGCATCAACTTGTACCTCAACCTGTAATCAACTTGTACCATAAACAAGTACATCAACCATGCACCAACTTGTACCAAGCAACCTATAATCAACTTGTACCATAAACAAGTGCATCAACCATGCACCAACCTGTATCTCAACCTGCAAACCTTCCTTAAATTTAACTACAAGAGACTAGAATTTTCATCAAACTTTACTTTAGTCTCACATGACTAGTTTTGGATTAGTCAACAACCCTAACTTGAAATAATCATAACTATGTACCTGTAATGAATAAAGATATGAAAATAGTACACAATGTTCTTCAATTTGTTTAATGCAATTCCTCCAGGTGTCACTACTTGGAACCTCTCAGAAATGGTTTTATTGCAAAAAGGGCATACCTTGATGAATTCTGGCTTATTCTAGAGATCACACTTGTAGAGCGTGCCCCATACGAAATATTTGTTGTATGGATATTAATTTTACAAAGAATAATACAAATTGTAATCTAAACAACACATTTGGTCTTACTTAATTTGGATCTATTATGAAGAAGTTATGACGTTTTTACTTGAAACCTTTGTTTTAGAATAGTTTCAGGACTAAGCACAAACCCTATTTTCCACGTAGTGTAAATACAAAAATACAAGGACCCACAAGCTTAAATTTGTACCAAAACTATGTGGATATATTTCCTCAATGGTCTCTCAATTTCATGGTCTGAATCATTCTGGAAAAAAAGTTATTGTGAAAATGGTGAGATGACTTGTAAATAACATACCTTAGAAAGCATCATCAAAAGAATTTATCCTCCCTTGAATTTCGACATTCTTTACTTCACCTTCCATCTAAAATTCGTCTTAGATATCCTTTGGTTATCTCATTCACCTGTAGATATTCAATATTCTCAAGTGTGATTAAAATGAGAGAGCCTTTCCTCTTATTTATACTCTCCAAGTAGCTTCCTTAGAAGTATCTTCTAGGCCACTTTGTCCACATAGCCACTTTGTCCACATAGTAACCTATGTCCAACTTTGCCCAATTTGACACTTGTCCATGTATCCAATAGCCACTTGACCAATGAACCCATTTTCCTCATTTTAGGGTTAACCTTCTTATAACCACTTTCCATAATTAGAAAGTTCTCTATTTACTTTAATATTTAAATAATCCTTCTTGACTTTGTCACTTCACTTTATTATTTAAATAATCCTCTTTGATTGTGTCACTTCACTTTATTATTTAAATAATCTTTTTTGACTTTGTCACTTTAATTTATTATTTAAATAATCCTCTTTGACTTTGTCACTTCACTTTATTATTTAAATAATTTCTTCTTTGCAAGAACTTTAACTTCTTTGACCTTTTGGGGTTTCAAGCCAATCATATGAGGGTCCTTCAACTTCGTAAGGCCATACCTCTCAAACCGTGAGGAGTTATGTGACGTTACACATACCACTGGAAATGACATGACATGTAATATCCATCTAGAATAGTCTTACCTGAAAATATATCAAAACTCATAACATTATACATAAAAAAAACTTGGGTCCATTACTCAAACCTTTGTGCTACCAGAATTCACTACCGGACTTTCTTCAAGGGTTGTCATCAATGACAACCAACCCAATTAATCAACAGGCTTCCCCCTCGAAGAGGCTTATTATTTGAATTTATATCTTTTTCAAGGAATGGATTACTTAGTCTGAGGTTTTTATGCTATTTTGATATTTGGTTCTTAACATTTGGTATCAGAGCTAGATAATCCTCAAGACTCGCTTCTTCAAAACAAGTCTTCTTGGAATTTTCGCTACCAATTTTTTTCTCGAAGGTCTCAGAATCTGAAATTTTTATGTTGTAGAGGAAACATATATAGATAAATTGGATCAAAATTTCCTATCTTGGTTCGTTATATTTTTGTACTTACATTCTATTCAAGTTAGGGTGGTTGACTAGTCCTAAAACTAGTCTGAAATAGGTCTTCTTGGAATTTTCACTCCCAATTTTTTTCGGCTTGGTTTTAGGTTTTAAAATTTTTACATTACAAAGGTGGAATAGTGAAGTATCGTTTGTACAAATATCAGCCCTAGATTCGTTGTATTATGAAATTTATTCTCTGCATAAATTAAGGCTTTTGGGTGCTCCAGATTTCAGTCTAAAACATGTATTCTTGGGAAAAATGTTATATCTAAAGCTACAAACCTCCAAATTGAGTGAGAAATATTCCATTGGTTAGGTTACAGAAATAAAATTTACTGGTGAAAATGTCAATTTATGAAGTGAATACAGTGACACGTGGCAGGTCGTATAGGTTCGCTCTCCTGAAAAAGGAAAAAAATCAGCACATCTTGGGAAAGTTGTCATAAAATTCTCTTGGAGATTCCAATCTTGGTCTAACCTATGGGTTTGGAAAGAAGAAAAATCAAGATACCTCAGGAATAAATTAGACTCAGAAGGGCCGAAATTGCAGAGCTACAGTAGAAGAAAGGTTGGCTAGCATAATAGTCTCCAAACTAGGATTTTAAAAGCTGTGCTTGTTTTTTGGAAATTTGCATATATTTTGACTAGAAGATCCAATTGGGGTGATTAAAAAATTGGAATAAAGTGGGTTAAAAGGAGTATCACAAAAATTAGGGAGAATATTTGGGACTTTTAGGTATAGATTTATTCTAGAGTCTTTAAACATAGGATCTTTCATTACTTGTCAGCGCTACAACCCGAGGACAGTGTGGTTCTTCCATGTACCTAGAGTATATCGGAAGGACCCTTTCAAACAGTTGCACATTGGAAAACACTACTACAAATTTGATATTCCACATACTTGGCATATATGCGGATCCCCCTAGAATCCTGAAACCAACCGAGTAAACCATTTGGTTGTCTTATCGCTATAGTACACTGAGAACAACACTCATGGAGATCACTCTCTAGTACCTAGGTATTCAGATAGTACAAATAAGGGCATGGTCAAACCTCCTTAGTTAGTTCCCTGAGATATTGGGTTGAGTACTATTGTTGGACCCTGCATGTATATCAAAGAGCTATAGCACCTGACACTCCCTTGTCTGTGAGGACCTCTGTCTAAGCCAATTAGGAATTCCTAACTTGATGTTATACTTGTCCAACATGCCATCAAAAAAGGGAACTTCTACACCAAATAAACCCTCAAATATTCCTACTTGGACTCTTTATGAAGGTGAATAAATGCACAACGACATAGATGATTTAGAAAAGAAGGGAGTAACAAAATATGAACTACAAAGGATGTTGGATTCAACTGAAGATAAGATGGAAGCTATGATGGATACTAATATGGATGGCTTAAAAGGAGAGATCATAGAAGGGTTGAAAAAGTTTCTAATATAGAGGCCACCTGAAAGTGACAATGTATACCATGAAATTCATGATGAGTAAACAAGGAAGATGAATCAAGACTATAGAAACTTCATCTTTGGGTTAAATACCAACCGCTTTCCTAAGATCTATATGAGGAAGTTTTATGGAAAGGACCCAATCACATGGATACTCCAAATGGAGCAGTTCTTTGATATACATGATGTGCCTCACACACAAAAGGTATGAATTGTGTCCTTATATTTCAAACCCAATCAGTTTGTGTGGTATCGATGTATTTGTTCTCACAAATATCTTGTCACTTGGACAATTTTCATGGAAGAAATAATAGCACACTATGAGGATACAAAGAGCAATACCTTCTTCAGTCAATTGATAAATCTCAAGCAAAATGATTCAGTTGTAGAGCACATTGATAACTTCCAAAGATTGAATATAAAGTTATAGGATATTCCATATGAGGACCTTATTTTTGTCTTCATACGAACTTTAAAGGATAACATTCAACATGATGTTCGACTTTGGGAACCCAAATCATTGGAGAATGCATTCAGGGTGGCGAGAAATGTTGAAATTAAAAATATGGCTATAACTACCAGAAGGATCACCCCTAACATATATCGAGAGAATAGTGTTCCTTTTTCTAAACGACCTCAACCTACAAGGTTGACACCTCAAAAATTGGAGGAAAGAAAATCAAAAGGTTTATGCTTTAATTGTGACAACAAGTATAGTAAGGGACATAAGTGTGGTTATAATAAATTATTCTACATAGATTTTGGAGAGGAAGAAGAAGAAGAAGAAGTACAAGAACCATCACAAGATGAATCTATAGAAGAGATTTCCC
Organism: Picea engelmannii; assembly: GCA_009831015.1. Classification (NCBI taxonomy): domain Eukaryota; kingdom Viridiplantae; phylum Streptophyta; class Pinopsida; order Pinales; family Pinaceae; genus Picea; species Picea engelmannii. Next base: position 56,493 of record ML778489.1, read on the forward strand.
TTGAAGAGATGACTCCCACCACATCATGTCATGCATTGGGTGGAGTTAGCACTCCTCAAACCCTCTAAATCAAAGGATGTATCAAAAAGAAAAAGGTAATAGTGATAATTGATTTTGGTAATACTCATAATTTCATTCACCATAAATTAGACAAAGCTCTCAATTTCTTTATATATCCAGCGCCAGACTTTCAATTAATGATTACAAATGGAGGAACTATCAATTTCTCACGAAAATGCCACAATATCAATATTACTATGGAGGAATATGTAATGAACAGTCCAATAATTGATATATCCATGGGTGGTGTTGATGTCGTACTATGGATCCAATGGTTACAATCATTGGGAACAATGGATTTTAATTTTCAATAACTTTTCATGAAATTTTCATTGGAAGGAAAGGAATTTGAGTTAAGGGGTATCACAAGGAAACCCAGTAAGGTGGTAAGTTGTAATGGCATGACAAAATTATTGAAAAAGGAGCATCAAGTTGTAATTGTACAACTATTCTCACTATATGTTCAAACATCTAAGCCATCTATTCCCCTAGATCTCCAAGGGATCATTGATAAACATTCCAAAGTATTTGAAGATATTCTGAAAGGTCTTCCACCCACTCATGATCATGATCATGCTATTCACTTAATTCTTGGGAGTGTTCCTCCTATCATTAGGCCTTACAGATACCCTTATGCCCAGAAGAGTGAAATTGAGTGTATGGTTGAAGAAATGTTAGAGGTTGGAATTATTAGACCTAGACAAAGTTCTTACTCTACATTGGTGGTAATGATACTCAAGAAAGAGGGCTCATGGTGTATGTGTCCATATTATAGAGATCTCAACAAGATCACCATTAAAGATAAGTTTCACATTCCCATCATTGATGAATTGTTATATTAACTACATGGAAAAATCTACTTCACAAAGTTGGATCTTTGTTAAGGGAATCATTAGATTATAATGAAGGAAGAATATATCCCAAAAACAACATTCATAACTCATGAAGGCCATTATAAATTTTTGGTCATGCATTTTGGCCTTACAAATGCACCTTTCGCATTCCAAGGGTTGATTAATTCCATTCTCAATCCTTTCCTTCAAAAAACTATGTTAGTATTTTTTGATGATATATTAATCTATAGAAAGTCTTGGGAAGATCATGTTCGACATGTTGACAGGGTGATACAACTACTAAAGGAGCAACAACTATATTCCAAACCATCCAAATGTTTCTTTGGGGTGAAGGAGGTAGATTATTTGGGTCATATTGTATCTCATGAAGGTGTCAAGGTAGACTCTAACAAAATTAAATCCATGATGTACTGGTCGATTACCAAAACATTGAATATTTCTTAGAGGATTTTTGGGTTTGACAGGTTACTACTGCAAGTTTATTCGGAAGTATGGAAGAATAGAAACACTTTTAACTAAGAAGGATGCATTTTAATGGAGTCTAGAGGAAACTCAAGATTTTGAACAACTTAAAGAGGAAATGTGCAAAGCTCATGTCTTGATCACACCAGACTTCACAAAAATATTTATTGTGGAATGTGATTCCTCGAGGAATGGCATTGGTGTTCTTATAATGCAATAAGGAAGGCCCCTTTCTTTTGAAAGTCAACCAGTCAAGGGAAAGAAATTACACAAACTAATTTATGAGAAGGAAATGATGAAAACACTACATGCATTAAAGAAATGACACCCTTACCTAACAAATATCCGCTTCAAGGTTAAAAACAATCATGACAGTCTTAAATACTTCTTGGAACAAAGACTATCTTTAGAAGAGAAAAAAAAATGGGAGACCAAGATGTTGGGTTATGACTTTGAAATCATCTACAAAAGGGAAGAAAAATGGTGTGACATATGCACTCTCAAGAAAGGATGAAGATGTTGAGGCATTTCTCTGTGCTATCTCTATCATCCAACTTGATTGGATAACAGAAGGGATGAATGGAAGAATAACGAAGAAGTGTGGACTCTCATTCAAAGGTTGCAGCAGGATTCTAGTGCATCTGATACATTTACATGGAAAAATGATTCACTATGGTACAAATATTGCTTATATTTATGTAAGAACTCCCAACTCAAACAAAAGGTACTTTTGGAATTGGACACCTCTCTGGTAGGAGGGCACTCAGGATTTTTGAAAAGCTATCACAGGGTCAAGTGGGAATTTTTTTGGGATGGAATTAAAACTAATGTTCAAAGGTTTTTGGCAGAATGTTTGGTTTGCCAACAAAATAAGGTGGAAACAATTAAGACCCTGGGTCTTTTACAACCATTATCCATTCCAAGTCAGTGCTGGGAGGAGGTTTCCATGGATTTCATCATAGGGTTACCAAAGTCTTAAGGAAATAGTGCCATGATGGTGATTGTTGATAGAATTACCAAGTATGCACACCTTTGTGTAATCTCTCATACTTTCAAATCCAATACAGTTTCTACCACATTCATGGAAATGGCTCAAAAGGTACATGGAAGCCCAAATATTATTGTAAGTGACAAAAATCCCATCTTCACTGGACATTTTTGGATAGAATTATTTTCCTGTTTGGGTACTCAATTGGATCATAGCTCATATTATCATCCTCAATCTGATGGACAAACTAAGATAGTGAAAAAATGTCTATAAGGATACCTTCGTTGCTTTGTATATGATAAAAAAACACAATGGTTCAAGTGGTTACCCTTGGCAGAGTAGTGGTATAACACTTCCTTTCAGACTGCAACAAAAATGACACCATTTATGGAACTTTATGGATATCAACCACCGTCTATCACTTCTTATCTAAAATAAAAATATAAGGTTCAAGCAGTGGAAGATCACATCGAGCATCAACAACACGTTCTCCAAATCTTAAAGGACAACCCGACCATGGCACAAAATCACATGAAACAACAAGTAGATCAACATCGTAGTGAAATAATTTTTGAAGTAGGGGATTTGGTATTTTTAAGACTACAACCATACAAACAGATGTCCCTCAAGCAATCTAAGAAGGATATCAAATTATCGTCGAAGTACTATGGCCCTTATAAGGTGTTGCAAAAGATTGGTACTATGTAATACAAATTGGAGTTGCCTGCATCTTCATGAGTACACCCAGTTTTCCATGTTTCATTCTTAAATAAGGTTACAGGTGACAATATCCCAGTTCAAACAATATTTAATGAACTTGACGAGGAAGGAAAAATCATATTGGATCCTGAAGCTATCACCGACACAAGAATTATCCAACTGAGGAATAGATCAATTTCAGAGTATCCCATTAAGTGGAAGAAACTACCTGCTAAATATTCCACGTGGGAAGATGAGTCTTTTATACAAAGGCATCCATAAATACTCAAGCATTGAGGAAAACATTTGTATGAAGGGGAGGCACATGTTAATCCCTAAATTGTGGCACATTACCCCTTAATTGGGGAATATTACATTATATTTTTATTTTATTTATGCCAGCTTGGGTCCATTAGTTGTAATTGTACCTCCCAGTCTCTTATATATACCAAGGAGACCTTTTTCATTTGGAATCATCTTGTTTTGTGAATTCATGAGTTGTATAAGGAGGTTTCCCCCTCGAAGAGGATTATTATCCGAATTTATCTCTTTTTCAAGGTGTGGAGTACTTATTCTGAGCTTTTTATGCTATTTTGATATTTGGTTCTTAACATGATTAACATGTTTTAGTTTTTCCTATACATAATTTATGCATGGTATGGTTTGCTTGTTGGGTTGCATAATTGTAATTTACATAGGGAAGCTTGTACACGATTTTTATAGATCCATACTAGGTGAATTTAATGATGGTATCGGAGTGAAATTTTGTGTAGCATGGCCCAGTTGAAGACTTGGAGACGTTACAATGTGGTATCATAGCAAAGGTTACATTACTTGGGCTATATCGACCGAGAACCAGGCTGAAATTAAGGAAATCATAGAGCCTTCATGGTTAAATTGGGTGAAATTGAGAAAAATGCCACCCCAATTCTATAATGGACTGCATAGGAACTAATTTTTCCATGAGAAGCTAATACATAGAACATCCATCATGGTCGGGAAGAAGAATTTTGAATTTCAAGTATTTTTGGAAAATTCAAAACTATGGAAAATTTGGGGATTTTCCATAGTGATGAAGTCAAAATGACGTGGGGTGACAGGGGAAGTCAGAGAATAGGCAGAAGTCGAGTGGGTGTGCAAATCAAACCTTATGTGCTAAAGAATCATACCCAAGCACTGAAGGCCGGATGGAGGAACTAGGGATTGGAACCGAGACCATCCAAAAATACAAATATCAGAAGGTTCTTGAAAGAGAGTCCTTTGAAAAAGATGGATCCAATATCCAATATTTCTTTGGATATTAGTGACTGGAACCTCATGGAAGAACCGATACCTCAGTACAGGGCCAAGCATTTTCAATCTCGACCAACAAAATATGACATTCATATTAGCGTATATTTGAAGTTATTGAAAAGGAAGACTTTGTTAAGAGTATATATTTATAGATGTGGGACCCCAAAAAAGGATAATGAGCTAGAGAGGAAAACAATGTTGGAACCCATGCATCCATAATGATGGAGTTTTGGAAATCTAGGAGTTTGAGAAGTTCTCGATCTAGAAATCCAGAAATTTGGAAAATCCTTAAAAAGGGATTTTTGGAAAATGTTGCATACTAGATCTCAGATGCCACATTAACATGCCACAATAGGAACCACGTCAGTAGGATAAGATAGGAATACCATATCATCTTCTTGAGTCATCATGCCACATCATAATCATGTCAGTGCATTTTTAGAGGCCACACCGACAAGAAGGATCGTGAGCAGAGTCATGTAGTAGGTCGTAGAGGTAGAGGCTAGATGTTGGGACATTAAGGCGGAGCCATGAATAATATAGAAATCCATAAATATTGATATCTGTAAAAATATATGAGTGGTCTTTAATAAAATGTTGGATTCCAGATGGTGGACTAATATATGGAATAGAGATCATCGCGAAATCCGAAGATCCACAAATTCTCAAAACAAGGATTTATTTGAAAAACCAAATTCTAGATACCACGTTAGCAAGGTGAGCAGGATGCCACATATATAGGCCATGCCAGCATTTGGTGTCAGAGATTCCATGTCAGTATGCCATGTTAGCAAGTCACGTCAACATGACACGTCAATAAGAAGGACCTATCAATAGGCCATTGTGGGCGGTGTACGCAAAAGGATGGATGGTCAAAATCGGGAGGTGGAACTCAGACAATCTAGAAGTTCTCAAAAATATATTTTAGAAAAATACTGTATTTTGAATGCAATGTTAGTAGTGCCACGTCAATGTGACAAGTTTCCTATAACATCAGCAAGGTGACCACATTATCATCCATCGGATAGATAAAGAATATTGAGTGCATATATTAGGGTGATATGGTTGGTCGGGATTTAATCTCGAAAAATCTGTGGGTGGGGAACTTGGACGCGGAATGAGGACATCCAAAAATATCAAGTTTATAATAAACAAACTTTTGAAAAAGTCCAGATATCCAATTTGGAACCTTGAACATGATGAAACCATAATCCTCAAGGTGGAAGGGGCATAAGTCAGGTAGGTAGATACATCACTCCAACATGGGAGCTACATATGCAATGGAGACAATGAGGAAGCACCGGTTGGAAATTGGTACAGGTGGGGCCCACATTCTTAAAGGAGGACCATCCGAAAAATCCAGAAATATGGGATTTAAAAAAAAGGAATTTTAATAATGTTTCATATTCTATATGGATGGATATATCGAGTTTTGGGAAAGTTGAATGGCCAGGTATCCAGATTTATGGGATTGTTGTATGGGCGGATATTGAAGAAAATTCAAATCTGTATATTTGTCCTTGTGCTAACTCTAACGTAGTCGAGCTTAACATCTAGTGTGGATTGAGAGGATGAAAATATAGCAGTGGAGTAGGAAACATGGACCCAGCGAACACATCAGGTGATACATGGCATTATGTGTTAGCAAGGCTATTAGAAAATTGAAAATTTCATCTAAAATTAAGATAAGAGAAAAAACTTCAGAATCTCTGCGAATCTGATCCAAATGTGGACCGGAAGATGGTGGAGATATTTTGCTTTGATAACATTGCTCCAAAGTCCCGGTTTCGTCAAAATTCTCCAAAAGGTGTTAGCCGAAAGGGCCTTGTGAAAGAGAGGCGGATTTTTGAGGCCCCAACCTCCCATCAACTTAGGTTTAGATAAGTCCTCCCATTTGCTGAGATGATAGCCTTTGTTTATCTTATTGCCAGTCCAAAGGAAAGAAAAGATGAGTTGACGAAGCATCTTCAAAACGGAGGCAGGGATGTGGGCTAAAGCCATCCAATAAACCGGAAGGCTTTCCAGAACAACTTTTATCAGAATGTACCTTCCCCCCATGGAGAGTAATCTGTGCTGCCAGTTGAAAATTCTGCCTTCAAATTTGTCAATTAGCCAAGTCCAATCTTTTTTAGTGTAGCTGGAGGACTTTAAGAAGAATCCTAAATAGGTAAAGCCCTCCGCTAGCTCGAGGAAACCAATTCCAAAAAGCTCTTTTAACTCTAGTTTCAAAGTATCCTGTGCATTCGAGACCAAGAAGAAGGATTTAGTGGCATTGATTTCTAAACCTGAAACATCACAAAATGAAGATAGGATAGAATGAATGATGGACCATTCAACAAAACTAGCATTTGTCATGATCAGCACGTCATCAACAAAAAGGATATGGAGAATATGAGTCAGTCCTGCAACTTTTACTCCTTTCAAGAGTCCATCTGATTGTTTGGTTTTGAGTAAGATGCTGAGACCTTCCAGGATCAAGATGAAAAGAAGGGGGGAGAGTGAGCATCCTTGTCTGAGCCCTCTCTCATAGTGAAAAGCCTTTGTAGCTTCACCATTGATGAGAATCGCAAGAGTTGCCGATGAGATACAACCCATTATCCAATTTGTTGTAATATTGCCGAAGCCGCTCTGGATAAGGATGAGATGTAGAAAGTTCCAATTTATGCAATCGAAAGCCTTTTTTAGGTCCAGCTTTAGAAGGATGGCTTTCAGATTTTTAGTCTTAATGCTGTGGATGCATTCTTGTGCAACGCCCACAACATCGAGAATCTGTCTTCCTTTAAGGAAGCCAAGTTGTTCTTCAGAAAGAGCCCGGGAGAGAAAGGGCCGAAGTCTCCTGGCAATGACTTATGCGATTATTTTGTAACAAAGGTTGCAGAGAGAAATAGGACGGAAATCTTTGAAGTGCCTGGGAAAATTGGCTTTAGGAATCAAAACAACAAAGGTTTTATTTAGTTGAGAACTAACTTTCCCTCTTTTTCTCGAGTCTTCTACGACATCAAGAATGTCCTGGCCCATTAGATGAAAAAATGAAGGAAAAGTTTGACCGACCAACCGTCGGGACCTGGGCTTTTCTCCCTCTTAAAACCTTTAATTACATCAAAAAGTTCCTCTTTTGTACAGGGGGATTCTAACGAATGAGCCTCCTCGGGTGACACCATCCTTGAAAAGAGGCTGGCTGTTGCTGTCTGCGCTGCTAAAGAAGGTGCTGGAGATGATTGAAAAAAGGATTTAAAATGAGTGTATGCCGCCGATTTGATATCTGCCTGTGTGTGATGTAGAATTCCATTATCATCTTCGATCTCCCAGAGATGCTTTTTTGATCGACGGGAGCATGCTATACGATGAAAGAAACGTGTATTTTTATCTCCTCCAGCCAACCAAAGCATTATGCTTTTCAGGCGCCATCTTTCCTCCTCATCTCGAAGATGTTTGTTTCGGACTTCCTCTAGACAAAAAATCTTGTAATCTATATCTTCGTTGCTAGTATTCTGAAGCTTTTGTCTTAGAAGAACCTCCAGCTCAAGTTCAATGTTGTTAAGCTTGACTTGTTCCCGGTCCTTTTTATCCTTTAGCCAAAGTATAGTGTGAGCTTTTAATGTAGTGAGTTTTCTGTACAAATTTCCTTGGGCGTCTCCAGGCACTATGAGAGAACAGTCCTTCCAAACCGAAGTAACTAGATTAATGAAAGAAGTTTCCCTCAGCCAAAGCGAATTGAATTTGAAGGGTTGACCCATGCCAACACGGCTTTCCCCTAATTGTAAACAGATCGGCGAATGATCAGACAGGAAGGGTAGATTAACCCAAGCACGACTACTGTAGGAAGGTAAGAGAAGATTCTCAGCAACCAGAAAACGGTCGAGTCTTTTGGAGATACTTGCTTTCCCTTGTCGTCCATTTCTCCAGGTCGGAAGAAGCTTCGGCGGTTTCAAGTCAATCAAGGCATTTTTAAAGAATAACTGATTGAAAAAGCTTGAAAGTGGATCGGTCGACGCCTTATCTCCCCACATTTCAGATGGGCTGGTAATTAAGTTGAGATCACCAGCGAGAATGAGGTTCTATGCCGCCAATAAGCCCAGGTCATCAAGACGCTGCCAAAAAACTTTGCGGTCAGCACAAGGGCCGTAAACATTAAGCAAATTGATAGGTCTGTTAAGTTCAAGACTAGTCCCGGAAAACAAGATTCCTCTTGGACTGAGCATCAGAGAAAGATTGAAAAAAGAAGGGTCCCAAGAGGCCAGTAGGCCTCCCGAAGTTCCCACCGAACTTGCCGCACAGGACAGCCAGCTCGGACGTAAAAGATGCATGAAATCCCTAGCCACTGAAGCGACCACCAGAGTTTCCTGAAGGAAGATGATTGACGGCTGAGTCTGGTCAAGGAGTCTTCGCAAGGAGGCTTATTTCAGGGGTCCTCCAACCACTCTGATATTGCAGGATAAAAGGATCATGATTTCCCTCTAGCAAGGGCTTTTAAACCTCTAAGCGCCCCTTGTGATGGAACCGGAATGGTAGAAACTGCTGGCGTCGATCCAGTCATTGTCTTCTTTCGTGCACTGCGAGTTTTTAAAGGCGAGAGCTCTAGCCCAACACCTCTTGACCAGGTAGGATCCATCACTGGAGAAGGATTAACTCCTGAGGAAGAGGGTCGATCAGAGCGACTACCAGTAGATTGAACAAGATTATTCCCAAGATAGGTGTGAATAGGGATTGACTCAAAAGGAAGAGAGGGAACAAGGGAAGATACCGGAATCAAGGCATCAAGTTGGGTTTCCCACTGGGATGGTTCAGTAAAGCCAACGATGGAGATAGGATCTTGAGCAACATCTGATGCTGTGAAAGGATCGGTCTGAGTAACCCTTGCAGGATAAGGTAAGGGATGTGTAGTGTTGGGGATGAAAGGTGAGGATGGCACAGAAGCAAATGGCTAGGTAGTTGTATGTAATGGAGTATCAACAGGATGGTCTGGTAAGGAAGCCGAGGGCTCAGGTGGAAAAATAGAGTCAGCTTGCTCCATGATGAGAAGTTTGTCCGAGGCCGAGAGGGTGTTGTAGAGAGATGGACAGAGTTGTTGTAACTTACCCACCAAAGAGTCATCTGGAGCAGAGTCGTCCCTTTGTGAGAAGGAGGTCTCTCCTGGCTGTGAAGGAGAAGAGATGTAGCCATTAAAATTTGTCTCTTCAGCTGGATCCAGGGCCGCTTCAGGAGGAGGGAACTTTGAGCAATCTCTTCGCAAATGTCCAGTTCTGCGGCAGAAAGAGCAGTGGAATGGAATGCCTAGATAGTCCAATCTCTGAGAATGAAGTTGATTGCGCCAGTCGATCTCCAAGACTTCTGAAAGTCCCGCCTGGATATCTATTTCCACGTAGATTCTTGCTAATCTTCTGTTCACTGCCTCTAGTAAGTTTGAATCCACTTTTAGAAAACGTCCTAAAGAAGCTCCAATCTGTTCAAGAGCTCGCTGATTCCAAAGATGTAGTGGGATCCATGGAAGGAGAACCTAGAGATGTCGATGGCTAAATAATTCCGTGGAGGGGTTAAAACCAAGTCTCCAGCGTTTTAGCATGAGACTTCCCCCATCAATGGGCCAGAAGCTTCCCAGGATCAAAGCAGAGTCTTCAGGTGACTTGAATATAAATCCTAGCCATCCGTGTTGAAGCAGGTGAAACTTGGGAAGGTAGCAAAGAATTGGTTTCCAGGTGCTGGCGATCCAATCTTCTAGCTTCTGCTTACAAAACTCTTTATAGGTTAGTCGTCCTACTAAAGCACACAGAGCTAAGTTGCAGGCTTCTGGAAGTCCGACATCCATTCCAAGTATGAGCTTGGGATGTCTTCGCTTGGGTTTCCAAACCTTTTGAGGGCGTTTACGAAGGCCAGGTTTTTTAAAAGAGGTCGAATCCTCCAAAGACTTGCTCCCTGGTTGTGTAAGACTCCCCCGGTAACCTGTTTCAAACTCTGTTAAACCTTCAAGTCTTCGCTGCGGAAAGGTAGGAGAGTTATCAAGAGCCTCTTTAGTAAGGGGCTAAGTAGAAACGTCATTTAGTGGAGCAGCCGACAGATGAGTCAGGTTAGAAGAGAGGGGTGGGAGAGTGGGACTGGATTTCAACAGGGGAAGCACGCCAACACTCTTATTTAATCAGAAATGATTAGTGCGTAGGTCATCTATCGAGGCCAACAATTTCCAGGTGGTCCCAAGGGTCTCCCGGGCTCTCAACAGATGGAAACGAATCCAATGGCTCCATGTGCAACTTCAAAAGAAACCAAACGGTAAAGGAAGGTCGACGGGAGCGGCAAATGGATTCATCAGTGGGCAAGTTCCGGTCCTTACCGACAAGTCAAAAGATAGGCTGAAGAATAAGAGAACAGAGAGTACCAAAAGTCACTCAGAGGAAGTCAGGGGAATCATAAGGGAGACAGGTTAAAAGGCTTGGTGACAACAAGAAGTCTAGACTGTAGTTCAAAGCCGGATAGACAAAAGGACAAGAGAGTGGAGACAAAAACAACAAGCAAGAGAAAACACCTTGTAGAGCTGGAAAATACCAACCGTGAGACGCCAAGAGTGAAGGAAACCAGTAGACAACCTGTCAACAGATGAAAAGTCTAAGTTGTTCATGGACATCGGTTCTTGGGTATGTCTATTGTGGGCACCAAAACCAGTTCCAGGTTCAAAATCACCATGAGTGCCAAAATCGCCCGATACCTGCTATATCCCATCCCAATTCCAACTGGAGACAGAGGATTTGGAGGGACGATTGCCCATTAAAGCTCAAACTATTCGCTTGGCTCCTGCTGGAAAACAAACTATTGTTTTGGGATAATTTGCAAGCCCGCGGTTGGGTGGGCCCGAACCGATGTTCCCTTTGTAAACTGGACAACGAATCGACTCTGCATGTGTTCATCCTCTGCCCTTTCACCCGCGCGATATGGTCGTTTCTTTCATCGACATTAAATTTCTCCATGCTTTGGACAGGTAACAGTGTGCTTGCATTCTTTCAAAACTGGTTCTCAAACCACAACACACTTTCTATGCTTCCGATCCACCTGTGCTGGCAAGTCTGGAAGACCAGAAACGCTGCAATTTTTAATGATAAGATGCCGACAATCCATTCCGTGTCAACCCTCTTGCTGGGTGAGGCGAACAAATATGGCAAGACCATAAAGGCTAAGTCATCTCTCCGGCATCCCTTTATCATTCCAATCGATAGGGCGGTGGCCATCTTCAACGGGGCCTCTCAACAAGGAGGTGCGCTTTGTGGAGCTGGGGGGAAAATTGTTTTAAACCCCCACACTTGCATCCGCTGGACCTTGAATTGCGGTCAGGGTTCCAACACGAAGGCAAAGCTTTTAGGTGCTTGGGCATCTCTAGTTCTGGCTAGCCGACATACCGATGTTCTGTTACTCCTTGGAGACTCTAAGCTTACTATTGATTGGCTGAACGAACTTGCTGATTTCCAGGTGGCAGCCCTTGATTGTTGGAAAGAAAGAACCAAAGATGCTACTCATCCTTTTAGAAAACTCTCCTTCAAGAACATTTTCAGAGAGGAAAATAGCGAGGCGGATTCCCTCTCTAAAAAAGCATTTCTCCTCCCTTCGAGCCAAATCTGTTTTACAATTTGGGAGGATGGCAACGAAGGACCAGCCTACAAGATTAAGCTTTGATTAGGCATCTTCGATCTGAAAGGTGAGCATAGATGGTTTTCGCCTTGATAGTCGGGACAATGATGGATTGATCCAAGTATTTGAGCAGTTCCTCCTTGTTTTGTTGTTGTTCGAGAAGACGACTTTTGTAAATTTTTATATCCTTATGAATATAAAGAGCATTTTTTCTCGTGGAAAAAGAGCAAAAACTTCAGAAAGCCATAACTTCTTACTTAGATTTTAGATTTGAGAAAATGAATAGTCAATGGAAAGTTAAGGGAGAGAAGAAGATTCAATCGGTTCACCCAAATTTCATATATGGGTAGAATATTTCTTTAGGGGAGCAAAAAAAGGAATTTGGTGGCTTTCAAGGAATGAGAAATTATGTGTGAAATTCCCATAATTGTTTTTATGTCTAATATAACAAATGTTTATGTGGTTACACTTTATGCAAACTTAAAGTTATAATAAGAAAAAATCAACATGAAGATCAGTGAGGTAGATGATACTCAAGAGGATATAGTCATGGGGGCTAAATGTTAGCTTGGGAAATTATGATATTGAATCCAATCGACACAAAGAAGGTAGAGCAGAAGGTATTGATCTGGTGGAGACAAAAAAAAGTATGAAAAGAGATGTGTTGAGCTACAAAGATGATAATGAGAAGATTATGAAGGATCAAGATAAAAAAAACAACAACAATACGAAGTTGTTGTAGAGCTTGGGAAAATTACAAAAGAAGATGGATAAGGAAACAAGCTCAAAGAAGGAAAAGGATCATAGATCACATACCAGGAGGGAAGAATCTATAAGTGTTGGTATACATCATCATCACTCACCAAGGCACTCAACTATAAGAGCAGGAAGCAACCCAAGTCTATCTCTTGTCAGACATCATAAGAGGAGGACTAGAGTAGATGAGCTTCAAGGGGAGATAAAAAGGATCAAACCTCCTACCATTTATGGTGAGCACAAGAAGGATGAAGATGCAGAGGCATGTTTTTTTGGAATGAGGAAGTATTTTGAACTAAAAAATTATTCCTCACATGGAGTGTTGATTTTACCACTTCAACTCAACACTCGACAGTTAGCTCAAAATAAAATCACTTTATTTACTAAAAGAAGAACCGAGTAATCAACTAAACATGCAATGAACGCATAAAATAGAAAACCAAAATATCACACACAAGACACCAATATTTTCTAGTATAAACCCCTAGAAAAACCTAGAGGGAAAACCAGTTCTAAGATGCTTTTATTAAGGTCAAATAATGGCTCTTGTAAGAGGGAAAATGGTCCATTAAGAGAATATACAATGCAGAAAAACTTGGCAATGTCTATGTTGTTGTACGGCCCTCTACCATCACTTTCCTTAAATAAGTCAATTAACTAATAAAATCACTTTACTTTAATTAATTCATTTTAACTAAAGTAAAGTATCACACTTAGGAGGCTCTTGACAACTTCCGCATGCCAATGCGGAAGTACATGCCCGATGCTGCCACTAACATCAACACTCCCTCTTAGAGAGAAAGCTACTTCTCCCACCTATATTTGTATCTATCTTCTTTACCAGATATACTACCATTCCTTCTCTCTAATCCACCTGATTGGTTGCTCCCTCTGAATAGAAAGCTAACCACTCCATATCGCTCTGACCTATTTTTGAAGACTTCCCTCTAATCATGCTCCTAGAAGCCTCCTTCTCCTGAGCATCCTACATGGTCATCTCATACCATGAATCCTTCTCGAATGACTTGGAAGGATACTCCTTCATATCTTAAACTGAAGCCTAACTGCCTCTGGGCTACTCAAACTTCAAATATACCTACTCCCTATTCTCTTTCACTATGTTTCTTTCCACTGCTAGCATAGGTTGGCCCTTTAGTCTATACAATTTTCTCTCTCTAACTCCTAGTAAAATTGTTGTTTCTGAGCTATATCCTCTCGGCTTGATCAATTCCTTTTTGTCCTGGAACACTACATCAAATCCATTCTTCTCAATCACTGAGACCAAGATCATGTATCATCCCCCGCTACCAAGCTAGGCTATGCCACATAAAAATTTCCAACTTTGATACCATTAATTTAAATAAAATTTCTCCGCATATGCACATAATTATACATACTACAAAAAATATATACATGCATAATAATACACTAAAAACCCATAATAGTTTATGCATTTATTCACACAATATTTAAATAAAACACACAGAAGACACTTGTCTTTTGTAAAAATTCACCAACTTCTTGTAGACCTCGGACTTTCCTCCCAACTATAGACTCTCTTTCTCATAACCTCTTAGTCGCAGGTCACCCATGAGCTAGGGATAAAAACCCACCAGGGAAAATGAATCCTAAGTTAGGATAAGGTTTGTCAACAACCTAAATGCTCAGACTAAGGTGAAAACTCTAGAAGAAAACTTACAGTCTCTCATTCCTCACATTCATGTCCCACCCCATGAAGTGTGCCCCTTCTCTGCTCAATAGTCCTTTGGCTTCCCCACTTCCCTTCCAAAGCTTCAACACCAAGCCAGAGAAGAATTCTCAGAGCCCTATAGTTGCATCTCAACACCTTAGGAAAACAATTCCCAACAATTCTCTCACCTTGAGAGAATTCTCACGGGACTAACAACCTACTTATTCAATAGCACATGGGCCTCACAACTCACCTCTTCATCTCGAATTACCCAGGTTCATTAGTTTACCCCCAACTGCAAAAGATTTCCTGAATATATATGGTGATGGAAGTAAGGTACATATGGTAGGATAGAAATGATGGAATAATGAGTGAATGATGGGAAAATGAACTAAACTCCCCCAATATATGTGCATTTTCCCAACTTGACACTTGTCATGTTGGGAACTACCTTGGTCCCACTTGTCACCTTACTTTAGAAACTTAGGATATATATTTATATCCATACTTAGACTTTATGAATATTAATATAATATTCCTTTGGGATTAATCCCCCTTAGCTTAGCCTCTTTCCTATACTCTTATCCCCCTTTCCCTTTCTAGTGGAGTTTACCCCCCCATACTCTTTTGTCTAGTGGGTCTGCAACAATGATGTATTTTCATTAATATCTGAGTGCGATTACTTATTACAAAAATATGCTCACTCACCTTTATCTTCCAGGCTCTCCAGCCTAATAACCACACAGGGACTTTGGCCTCAAACATATATACAAAGGAAATTTGGCCCAAAATATTTAGGCTCACTAGCCTATATGTACATTTACATTTATATTTACATTTGGGGTTCATCCTAAGGTATTACATTCCCCACCCCCTTATTTATGCATTGTCCTCGGTGCATTATATACACATGTACAATCAAAATCTTTAAAAGTATTCAAAAACATGTGGGTACTCTGCCTCCATAGCATCTTTGTGCTCCCAAGTTGCATCCTCAGGACCGTACCAAGTCCATTGGACCTTTATTATCCCTAAGGCTCAATTCTAGAGCTTCTTGATCTTCCGATCCAATATGAAAATTGACTACACTTGAAAGTCTCCTTCTTTCTCCACCTGAAACACATTCCAATCAATTACATGATTAACATCAAGCACATACTTTTTAAGAAAAGACACATGGAATACATTATGAATACACATGGATGCGGGTAGTGAAAGCATGGATGCAACGTGACCAATGTTCTCTAGGATTTCAAAATGTCCACAATATCTCGTTGTAATATTTGAACAATTCTGCAACTTCAAGGAACTTCATTTGGCCTTCACTTTCAAGAAAAAATGGTCACCCACTTTAAACTCTTTGTGAGTTCTTCCTTTATCAACATAACTTTTCTTCCCGTATTGGGCAACCTTTAAATTTTGCTTTATTTTCATGATCTTCTCTTCCAATTCCTTGAGTAATTTTGGCCCAATCACTGCTCTATCAGCCGAGTCGTCCCAACTCACTGGCATGTTGCACTTTCTACCAGAAAGTGCCTCAAATGAGCTCATCTTTAAAGATGCTTGATACCCATTGTTATAAGAAAACTCAACCAAATGCAAATAATATTCCCATTTTGATGGTTTATCCATCACATACATCTTTAGAAAGGCCTTGATCACATGGTTGACTCTCTCTATTTTACCGTCTGATTCTAGATTATATGTTGTACTAAAATTCAGATTTGTCCCAAATCCTTTGAATAAACCCTTCCAGAAATTTGATGTGAACTTGGGATCTTTGTCATAAACAATTGTCTTAGGAACACTATGAAGCCTGACAATTTCCCTCATATAAATATCTGCAATGTTGGATTCCTTGTGATTTAACTTCTATAGAATAAGATGGTCATCTTTAGTAAGTTTATCCACCACCACCATGATGGAATCATGTTGCTTGGTTGTTCTAGGAAGCTTAGTGATGAAATCCATTGTTACAAATTCTCATTTCCACTCAGGAGTGGGAAATGGTTGTAGAAAACAAGTTGGGTGTATGTGTTTAACCTTGACCTTTTGACATTCTAAACATCTGGCTATATAATCAACCACCTCTTTCTTCATACAGGGCCAAAAATATTGACTCTTGACTGTTGCAATTGTTTTTCGGTAGACTAGGTGCCCAACATAAGGCACATTATGAATTTTTTTTAACATCATTTTTTCATTTATTGTGAATTAGGCAATAAATATTTCCATTGTACATGAGGATTCCATCATGTCTTAGCTTATAAGCTTCAATTTTCTGCTGCAATATACCTTGTTGTAATGTTTCCATTATTTCCATGTATTGTTATTCTGATTTTGCAGTTTCTAAAATTATGTCTTGCAAATTAGATATGTACATGCTAATGGTTGTAGCATGCATTTCATGCACTCTCCTATTGAGTGCATCAACCACCTTGTTCTCTTTACCTTTGATATGCTTTATATCAAACTCATATTCATTGAGGAATTCCAACCATCTTCTTTTCCTAGAATTCAAAGTTGGTTGTCCAAACAAAATTTTGAAACCACTATGGTCTGTCCTCAACTCAAATCTCTTTCCCATGAGGTAGCGCCTCCACATTTTCAAGGCATGCACTATGGATGCCAATTCCAAATCACGAGGAGTATAATTCCTTGGAATATGTTAGAATATAGTCTAGGATTGAGGCCCTTGGAATACGTTGGAGAGTAAATTATCCAAGGCTGCAGAACTTGAAACTATAATTGTTTAAAGAGTGTGAAAAAACTAGTAGTAATGAGGAGAACTTGTAAAGAAAACACCTCTTACATAGGTGTCAAGCACGGGATTACATTAGGGTAAATGGAGGTGATATCCCCTCCTTCACTTTCTTTAATGTCCATTCGATTATTGCACATATGGGGGTTTCAAAAGTCCGAAGGTCCTCTGGGTGACAACAATTTTGGAAGCTTCAGGCCTTGTTACCTTGCCAATATGTATGATATTGACCCATGATTGTTCCACCCAGTCACTGATTATGAATTGGTAACCTTAGTGGCTTGTCTTAGGATGTCACACAGGTAACTGTGAGTGGGAAGTAGTCATTGTACATGAGGCAAATTCTTAATCTCCATTTCATCTCCTTTGGAGGGTCCTCATCTTCATGAGGGTAATTGTACCTTAGGTGAACATTGTGAGTAGTTTATTTTAACTATCTCTCACTCCTTCGTCGATTGGTCTTGGGAATTAATCAACCTGTATCGATATCTTTAAGGTCCTTTGATAATATCGTCACTACCTTGGACTTAGGACCTAACCAACCTATGTTGAGCCTTGGAAGAGTGGTTTGTCTATTGATACCTTTTAGGATTCGTTTTTTTGTTTGTTTTTTTGTGTGTAGTTGGCCTCAGGTTGTGTGTATCTCACCAATTTTGTTTATGGTAACCAAATGGGTAGGGTATTTCCTTCTATGGGATTTCCAGTGGGGAAAAATCACATCTCAAGTCCTTGCAACTAGGTAAGCGAAGCCTTCCCATCTATTGCTACGCCCTTAGGTAGAAATCACTTTCCAAAATTTCTAAATCCAATGTATGGAGGAATTCATCATTATGTTTAGATGTCTTCCCCTTTGAACCAACAACCTAGATACAAAAAAAACAATCCTTATGCACCTGGTGGTGGTTTTTCCCTAGAAAAATCTTTTGTGAGTACCAACAAGTTCATGGGGAAAAACCTCGAAAGTTGGAACTCAACAACACAGTCGAGACTCCATTTTCTTGCAACATTGAAACTCCCTGATTTGATGAAGCTTATGAATGACCTGGTGCTTCATCATATCAATTGCCCCTCATACCCTACTAAAATTCCCTTGGATATTTCAAATTTAAAGGGTAAGGTTGGTGAGGATCCGAGAAACCATGTGATGAAATTTCACCTATGGTGCTCTTCTAACGCCCTGATGGATGAATCCATTAGGGTGAGAATTTTTTAGTTCACCCTTATGGGGTGTGCAAGAAAGTGGTAAATTGAGCTCATGGGAGCTTCTTTTAGAACCTTTGAAGCTCTTGCTCTGAAATTCGTCAATCACTTCCAATTACATGTTTGGTATGACTCAAGAACTGAGCTTTTGTATTATTTATGACAGGTTAATGCCACTCACATAAATGATCATATTTAGGTGTGGAAAATATAATTACGGATAATTAAAGCTCATATTACTCATGAATTTTTATTGGAGTGGTTTTAAAAGTCCATTCTTTTGTATATTTCTAAGGATGTATCCCTTTCAGGGGTCATGATTGAAGAAGAGGCCATTTTCATGGCCCAATAGTTATACTTGGTTTACTCCCAGTCTAGGGTCTTGTATGAGATCTTACCCAATGCATCAAGGCTGGAAACTGATTCAGTTAAGTCCAAGTCGGGACCACATGCCAATGACATGTTTGGTTATGTGGAGAATTTTGTAACGAACCAAATGAGACAAATGTTTCTTCATTTTCCTGCAACCCCACAAGAAACCATATCTACCTCTACTCCAGTTCAATCCTCCGTTGTTCACTCAGTGCAGATATCTAACCCCAAGGGCAACCAGTAATTGAGATAAAAGAAAAAGAATAAAGATAAGAAGAATGGAGGAGGAAATAACATGAACAATAATAACAATGTTGAGGGAGAAGGGGGTAAAATAGATAAGAAGAAGGCCAAATTTCCTTGCAATATTTGTAAGGAAGAGCATTTGACCCATCAATTCCCCAAGCTTGAGGAATCCCAATGACTATTGGAACAACACGATGCCCAAAAAAAACCCACTATGTTAGCCAACCCTTTTCCTTCTCACACTCGACAAATGGTAGCTGGTTTCGAAAATAAATTTTCACCTCTACAATGGGGAAACCAAGGAGCCCCTTCATAAGGGGTAAACTCGGTGAATGTTTACAAGTGTGAAAGAGATGTAGATATCCATACTAGGGCTCATAAATATGAACTCTATGACTTTTGTACTAAGTGGAAAGATCTTACTCCTAACCCAAAAAACCCTCTTCACGTAGAAACTTGTGGGAGAAGACATGTCACGCATTCCCAAGGGTGTGCTTAAAAGGTCGACACACAACCCAAATGATATGGCGGCCTAGAATTATTTCATTATGGAAGGTTTGGCCCAGGTACAATGTGTTAATTTTTCTTTAGAGGTTCTCCAAAGTTGTCCCATGCAAAGGATAACATTTATTTTAGCTATAGGAGAAATCGATCCCATAGAATTTCGACTGATAACTTTTTACCTGAACAATGCAAAGCCCAGGCTTCCTCACTACAACAAATTCCAAATTTGGGTGTTATATTGTAATACTAACATCTTCAGGATGGTTGTAGATGAAATAAAATCCACTTGAATAATGTCCTTGTCTTGTTGGAAATCTCTTGGCTTCCATGAGATTGCTCCTTCTCCCACCATGTTAAAATCCTTTGATGGGTACGCATTTAGGCTTCATGGAATTATCCTCAAATTCCTTGTTGAATTAGGGGGAAAACCATTAGCCTATAGGTGGAAGTGGTTTATTCTCCACTCAATTAAAATATCCTCTTAGGGGGTAGTTTGACTTACATGATGAAAACTATGGTCTCCTTGCTCTTCCAAGTCATTTTATTCCCACATCAGGGGAAAATTATCATGGTAGACTGGTTGTCCTTTTGTTAGCTCGATCTAGTTGCATCATTGGGACCTAATATTCCTTTGATTTATAATTCCTTGAGAGATTGTGAGATCATAGGCATTGGGATGTATCATTCACTTATGGGAAATTTGAGCATCATAGTGCCCATAGCTTATATGGACTCAGCTCCAGCATGAGAAACTTCATCAATCGCTAACACCCCTACCACCATTTTTTTTTACTTTTTGGAATTGTATTTTGAGGACCTGTGGGTTCTACATAATCCTTTTGTCTCGATAAGAGAGGATGGGCATGCAAGAATGGCTATGTCATTGTCTGTGGCTAAAATTTCCTACCAAACCATTCAATAGGCCTCTGTAGGCATGGATCCTACTCCTCCTTCAACAAAAGAGATACATCAGATTACTTCGCCCATTTGGGCATATATGCCTACTATGGACCCTTTGGACTTGGATTTTCCATCTAATGAAACCATTATTGAGGACATGACTATCTCTAAGAAGCCAATGGAATATTTACACCATCAATCATACTTCCTTCACTATTTGGACAAAAAAGCGCGTGGATATATCAATACTACCATGGTTGGTCATGTTGATTGATGTGGGAAACCCTTAGAAACTCAAAGAATATATGTCGAGGGAAATATGGCTAACATTTCTAATACCATACCAATCAACATTTTTAGGAAATTGCAACATTCTTAAAAACACAAGAGAACTCACCTTTCTATGTGGATGAATTGTCTTGACTACCTAGTGCAACAAGGCACTAAGTCTTTTTTCAATCTTCAATTCCCTCTTGCAACTTCCTATCAACTCATCATAAGGCTTGTTGCTTTACCTCAATTTCACATAGACATGATGAAGAATGATAAGAAATCACTTTTCATAGTTTTAATAATGGTAAAGAGCATCAAAACTATCTCAAAACTATATTTGATACCACCTTTCCTTCAAAAAGTGGCGAAGAGTATGCTTTGTGTTAGGGACCTAACCCCTCACGTAGGTGGAATAATATATTCTTATGTAATAAAGGTCAATATTAATAAGTCCTAGAAATAAGGAAGAATAAGTCGAATGTAAGAAGACCTAATAGAAGCTTTTGCTTCTAGAAGGATCTTCCTCTAGATGGTTCTTTTGATAGACATATTTAGTATAAATAGGAGTCGAGGGTATGAGAACTTTTGTCTTGGATATTATTGTAATAGATCTCTGCTCGACTGGAGGTTTCCCCCTTGAAGAGGCAAGTGAACATTGCTCTTAGTAATCAAATTTCTATTTCTAGTGTTATTCTGGTATCATTTCGGTAGTATTGTGGTGTTGTTATGGTTATATTGTTGTTCATCTTCCATTTCTAGCATTTTATTTATGTTCTGCATACTTCTTATATATGGAATATTACAAGTGGTATCAAAGCACTTTCCTAGGTAGAAAATTGTGGGTTAATTCTTTTTAGGGTAGAGATATATTCCTGCGTCTTTAAGCTACAGAGATATGTCGTTACACACATAAAACCATGGTCGGGGATTCATACATGCAGGAAATACAAGTGGTACTTAAGCTCACATCTATTGACCACCCTTGTAACCCCTTTTGGTACCCCTTTGAGTGGTAGTGCATCAGAAAACACATATATATGGATTGGCCTAGATTTCCTAAATCCCTCTTTAGATAAACCGATTGGCTGCTTGACTGCTATAGTGCCATCGAGAAAAACAATCAGGAAGATACTCTCTAGTACCTGGGTAGTCAGGTAGTACGGCTAAGGGAACGATCTAGCCTCCTTAGTTGGTGCCCTGAAATATTGGGCCGAGTACTACAGTTGGACCCTGCACGTATATCAGAGAGCTATAGCACAGGGAAAACCCTTGTATGTAGAACCCTTGAGTACATGACCTTTGGGGACAGAAACAAAAAAATAAAAATATAAAACAGACAAGATCTATTGCTGCACAACTGTGTCTCCTGCATTCGAGTTGCCAAATCACTACACATTTCTTCCTGATTAAGTATTTGGGCATTTCATCACTGCAGTATTTTTCAGACCAGAGTATAACTCCGCATGTGTATAAAAAAAAGACAAAAAAAAAAGTCTGGATTTTTTTGCACCATTATTTGAGACCTATTCCATTGGATTTATCTTTTCGCCCTTATCACATTCATACCTATCATTTTTCAGAAAAATTTTTGACCCCACCCGCCCCTTTTCGGTTCCCTCATCATCATGGCCCATACCTGTAGCCAAGACTTGGAAGCTCACTTCAATACTTTGCAATCTAATTTTGCAGAGACCCAACAAGAAGTGAGACAACTCAGTGCCAATATTTCCACCATCAATAAAAACATTCATTCCTCCATCATCGCCTCAATCAAGGAACTCAAAGAAGACCTCAAACAAGACATTACTACCCAACTTGAATCTATCGCTTCGATGATCTGCACCAAGCTGCATATCCTTGCAAATCCCCCTTTATCTGACCCACCTTTTCATACCGAAGCTGAAACTTCCTCTCATTCTCACAATTTTCAACCCCATCACTTTCAGCGTGACCTACGCCTTCCGCGTGTGGATGTGACCAAATTTGATGGATCAAATCCCACTAGTTGGGTAACTCAAATGGAACATTATTTCTCTTTGTACGACATTACAAATGATTTGGCCAAACTCCGGTATGGCGTTCTCCATCTAGATCAAGAATGTTGGCAATGGTGGAAATGGATAAAAACTACCCATCAAGGGTATGTTGCTTGGACACACTTTGTGGCAGATATTTATAAACGCTTTGATACTGACACCAACCATTTAGGACGTTTGACAAAGTTTAAACAATCTGGCACAATGGAAGACTTTATATCTTCTTTTGAGCGACTGGATTTCCGTACATAGGGCACGTCTGATGCTTTTTTCCAAGAATGTTTTATCAGTGGCCTCAAGGATGAGATTCATGCCCATGTCCTCATGGATCATCCTCAAAGTTGGGTGGAGGATACTAAAAGAGATAAGGAAGCACAAAAGGTTATCTCTTCTCAAAACCAGACACCCTCCTTTATTCCTCACACTAAACCAATAAATCCCACTCCTCCTTCTACTCCACTAAGGATCGAAAAATTGACCCGGGCTGAAATGGCTAAACGCCAACTCAAAAGACTTTGTTATAATTGTGATGAAAAATATTTTCTGGGACACAAGTGTTAGGAGGAAAATATTTTTATGGCCATCTCGGAGGATGTTTTGGAAGAGGATGTTGAAGCTCCCCTTGTGTCTGTGTCACCTGCACCCACTGGAATAACCCCTCCCTCAGACCCTCCCGAAGTAGAACAAATCATTTCCCTAAATGCTCTCGCTGGCTTCTCTACTACCTAAACCCTCAAGCTAATTGGCTACATCAAGCATAGAAAGGTCATCATTCTTGTTGATAGTGGAAGCACCCATAATTTTATTCATCACAACATTTCCCAAGAAACAAATTGCTATATCAGGGCAATCAATAATTTCCAAATCATGATTGCCAATGGCGGGTCCATGAAATGTGGAGGGCATTGTGAAAATGTGCGTCTCCAAATTGGTGACTACCACCTGAAATATCATATGTTTTCTATCGACATCGGCGGTTGTGACATTGTGTTGGGTGTAGACTAGCTAAGGAATTTCGGTCCCATTCTCATGGATTTTAAGGAATTAACCATGAAATTTGACCAGGAAGGCCAACAATATAAGTTCCAAGGCATCACCGTCGGTTCCCCTGAGATCATTAGTTCCCATCGCATGGAATAGCTGCTCAAAAAAGGTCATTCTGGCATTATTTCCCAACTCCATGACATACAAGCAACTGGGACAGCCTCTGTGCTGCAGGACCTCCAATCCATCCTCTCTAAACATCAAGTGGTTTTTTCCACTCCCACGGGATTCCCTCCTTTCGTGGTTTTCATGATCATTCCATTCCCCTTGTCCAAGGAAGCCTTTCTCCCAATATTCATCCCTATCATCACCCCTTTTCCCAAAAAAATGAAATTGAGAAAATGGTTCAAGAATAGCTTAACGTAGGTATTATCCACCCTAGTACGAGCCCCTACTCTTCTCCTGTGGTCATGGTCATGAAGAAATAAGGTTCTTGGCGCATGTGTGCTGACTTCCGCGCCCTCAACAAACTCACCATTAAAGACAAATTTCCCATTCTTCTCATTGATGACCTCTTGGATGAATTGAGTGGTGCCCAGTTCTTTACTAAACTTGATCTTCGTTCTGGCTACCACCAGATCCGTATGAAAGAGGTAGAAAATCCTAAGACTTCCTTTAGAACTCATGAGGGCCACGATGAGTTTTTGATCATGCCCTCTGGCTTGTGTAATGCTCCCTCCAATTTCCAAAGCCTCATGAATCATGTCTTCCATCCTTTTCTCTGTCATTTTGTCTTAGTTTTCTTTGATGATATCCTCATCTATAGAGAAACCTGGACATACCATCTTTCTCATGTGGATCAAGTTCTCCATCTACTCTATCAGAACCAACTTTTCCTGAAACAATCTAAATGTGCTTTTGGCACCTCGGAAGTTGAGTACTTGGGTCATATTGTTGGCAAGGACGACGTCATGGTGGATCCTAAAAATATTGAATCTATGCAAGATTGGCCTCACCCAAATATTCTCAAAATCTTGCATAGATTTCTGGGCTTAAGAGGTTATTATCGCAAGTTTGTTAAGAATTATGGAAAGATTGCAGCACTTCTCACTACACTCCTTAAAAATAATTCTTTCACTTTGAATCCAACAACTACTCAGGCTTTTCAAACCTTAAAGATGGCCATGTGCACCACTCCAGTCCTGGCCCTTCCTTATTTCACAAATACCTTTGTCCTAGAATGTGATGCTTTAGGGAAAGGAATTGGTGCTGTCGTTATGCAAAAGGGTCGACCTTTGGCCTTTACCAACAAACAAATGTCTGAACAAAATTTTGGGCAAATCAATATATGAAAAGGAAATATTGGCTATTCTGCATGCCATTGATCTTTGGCGCCCTTATCTATTGGGGCAACGCTTCCAAATTAAGACAGATCATCAAAGCCTCAAGTATTTTCTGGAACAATGCATTTCCTCCACAGAGCAACAAAAATGGGTGACTAAGCTCTTTGGATATGATTATGAGATCATTTACAAGAAAGGAAAAGATAGTGTGGTTGCGGATGCACTTTCCTGAAAATATGAAGATGAAGGGTCCCTTTTTTCTCTCTCCTTCATTGTACCAGATTGGCTCCAAGACGTTTTCCAGGAATGGCTACACGATCCCAAAAATTCGCATCTCATACAACAATTGCAGTCCATTTCTCCAGTTTCCCTAGGGTACTCTTGGATCCATGATGAGCTTCGATACAAATTTCGTTTGTATTTAAGTAAATAGTCAAAACTTAAATCCACGGTACTTTCTAAGCATCATGCTACACCCACAGCTGGGCACTCCGGGTTTACCAAAACCTATGATAGGGTCAAACATTCTTTTTTCTGGGATGGTATGAAATAGGACGTTCGTAATTTTGTGGCTGAATGTGATGTATGTCAACGCAACAAGGGTGAAAAAGTCAAATATCCTGGCACACTACAACCGCT
Organism: Picea engelmannii; assembly: GCA_009831015.1. Classification (NCBI taxonomy): domain Eukaryota; kingdom Viridiplantae; phylum Streptophyta; class Pinopsida; order Pinales; family Pinaceae; genus Picea; species Picea engelmannii. The sequence goes on from ML778489.1 coordinate 82,164, forward strand.
TCTGATTCCACCTACTATTTGGTGAGATATCTCTATAGATTTTATTGTAATATTACCTAAATTAGGCAATAAATCAGTCATCATGGTGGTAGTTTATCTCCTTTCCATGTATGCTCATTTCTGTGCTATTCAACACCCATTTACAACATCCACTATGGCTCAACTTTTCATGGATCAGGTCTTCAAGCTTCATAGCCTGCTGCATTTTATTGTTTCTGATCGTGACCTGACTTTCACCAACAATTTTTGGCAAGAACTATTCAAGCTACAAGGCACCCAATTACATCTCAACACAGATTATCATCCCCAGAATGATGGTCAAACTGAAGTTGTCAACAAGTGTTTGGAAACATATTTGAGGTGTTTTCCATCGGAAAAGAAAAATCAGTGGGCTCAATGGTTACCACTAGTTGAATGGTGGTACAACACTTCATACCATAAACCTACCCGCATGACTCCTTTTGATGCGATATATGGAAAAAATCCACATTCAATTCTCTCATATTTACCAGGTGTCTCAAAGGTCCAGGTGGTTGACCAAATGATTACAGTTTGAGAGGCTATTCTTTGTACCCTCAAAGAGAATTTGGTCATGGCCTAAAATCACATGAAGCAACAAGGAGATGAAGGTCGCTCTGAATGTCAATTTACAGAAGGGGATCAAGTTTTTCTTCGACTGCAACCTTACAAGAAAAATTCCCTCAAGGATGACCATTGTCAGAAACTGGTGCCCAACTTTTATGGTCCTTATACCATTCTCAAGCGTGCGGGACAGGTGGCCTATTCATTAGCTTTGCCCAGTCATTCTAAGCTACATCCTTTTTTCATGTTTCCTTCTTAAAGAAGGTGATTGGAACTAAGTGCCAAACTCAAACCAACCTTCTCGAGTTGGATGAATAAGGATTCATTTGGCTACAACCATAAGCAGTTTTGGACTAGCATGATCATCTCCTACATTAGTGAACCATCAAGGAAGTGTTAGTCCAGTGGAAAGATACAACCCCATCAGATGCCACTTGGGAACCAACTACCATTCTACAACAATTTTCGCATCTCCATCCTTGAGGACAAGGCTGGTTTTAAGGGAGAGGACATGTTAGGGACCTAACCCCTTACGTAGGTAGAATAATATATTATAATGTAATAAAGGTCAATATTAATAAGGCCTAACAGTAAGGAAGAATAAGTCAAATGTAAGAAGACCTAATAGAAGCTTCTGCTTCCAGAATGATATTCCTCTAGATGGTTCTTTTGATAGACATATTTAGTATAAATAGGAGTCGAGGGTATGAGAAATTTTGTCTTGGATATTATTGTAATAGATCTCTGCTCGATTGGAGGTTTCCCCCTCGAAGAGGTAAGTGAACATTTCTCTCAGTAATCAAAGTTCAGTTTCTGGTTTTATTCTGGAATCATTTCGGTATTATTGTGGTGTTGTTATGGTTATATTGTTGTTCATCTTCCATTTCTAGCATTTTATTTCTATTCTGCATAATTTGTATATCTGGAATATTACACTTTGATACCACCTATCACAGACCTACAATTTGCCCAAAATTTTCTTTGCAAGTTTGAGTTTCTCCCAATTTTGTTTTGGCACTTGATATCATGTGGCACTGCGTTTCCTTGGTCGTAGTTACTTGGCCAGCTAGCACCTACTACAAGAAAAATATGCCTCTACACTTAAGTTTTACCCATAACTTTGTCTTAATATACAGTCTTTTAAGTGCAATTGAGTTCAACTCAACCAAGTTCATTCAACAATAGGAACATGTCCAACCATTTCCTTTAAAACATCCCAAAAATACTTAGCCAATTATTCAATACTTAGCTAACACAATACATTGCAAGTAACACAACATTCATCCAAGTAAAGAGACTACGACACACATGTATAGGAAACATCCAAGGCATATGCCTTAACTTTGTTATATGAACAATTTTACAAATATACAACAAGGGAGTTGCATCCTTCTGCCTGCAATTCTATTACAAATGTATAATGAGTCTAAGGAAATATTTCCTTATGCTTACTTCCCAATGGATTTTCTCAATCCAACCTGTTATCACATATTTTTGCAAGGGGATTGCTTTCCTTTGAAGTTGGTCATTGGGTGACCAAATGCGAAATAAGTGTGCTTAAAAAACCCACAAATGTTTTTCATACAAAGTCGGGGCGCGATTGTGCAAAGGAGCACACATACCTGGTCAGTGAAAATCCATCAAGCACAAGCCCAGTCTCAGCCGTCGGATCCATCAGACAAAATCCATCGGCGTCCATTGGGTGATCGGGATCATAGAGTTACATGAATTACAACATCAGACAGAGATCTGAAATCGTGAGCCCAATCCTAGCTGTTGGTGCTGCGAAAGACATGTGTTGCACGATCAGAATTTCATGGTTTCACGAGATGGAGAAGTCAAGGAAGAAAGTCATCAGAACTCGTGAAAATATCACAACCGTTGATTAAAGGAGAGATATGGACCATTGGATCAACGTTTAACTATTTTGCGAGTCGAGAAAGTAAGAGGGTAGAGTCTTGAAGACTCACAAAGCGCGAAGTCCCGAAATGGTCTTGGTCGTTCATTCCAGAAGAACACATGGCACAGGATCAGTGAGAAATGTCGATGGCCCAAGGTCTCAAAATTTTGATGTTCTTCAAGACCATCTGATGCAAAGGGACACCTGTCTCCCAATCCAAACAATATCAACTTCATGACTCGTGTATTTCAGCATGGAGCATAATGCAAACTCGCGAAACACGAAATCCTGAAACGCCTAGGAATTAGGCACACAGTCGCATCCCAGGGTCATATGGAAAGTGGGGATAAATGAAAGGTAAGCGCTTAATGAGTGGTAGGAAGTTGAGGCCGTTCAAGGAAATGATCTTGGCCATCAGATTCAAAATGAATCTGATCGTCGATCTGGATAGGTCATTTTGCAAGATCGAGCATCAAGATTTTGGAGGTTGAATGGATTGAAAACTCTCGAAATGCGAAATCCAGAAATTTCACATGGGCGCCATAGATCATGGCCTGAGGTTGTGTGGAGCAATGGAGAAAATCCATGCCAAACGCCCAAAGCGCCCGTCTTGGTCTCAACAAATGGTTGCATGGTTTCAAAGCGCCAAGATCAGTTCGAAGGGGTCATTGGCACCGCCTAGAACATGCATAAGTATTGGGCCTCTTCTCGATCCCGATGAAAGTAGTTAATGAATGTAGAGGGGTGGTTGGAACCTCATTTCGTTCCATAAATGGAAAGCATGGAAGAATTGGACGTGGAGGCAAACTGTCAACCCAAAGTTTCCTTGTTAGCAGATTTTCTTGCAAAAGCCCATACTGATCTAATCTTGCGTCTGAAATAAGAATGCAAGTGTAGCTAGACAGAAGAAAATTTGGACGCTGAGCCTTGAATGCAGTGACCAGAGTGCATTCCTGGTGGGAGCTAGTGGCTCTGAGTATATATACTCAGTTTTGATATTTTGTAAGGGTCGAATGGTTGAGCTAGGATCCCTACTATTGTAATATTTTTATGAAGAACATTGGTTCTCTAGTTATGCATTTGTTTTTTGAGACATCTTGGTTAATCTAAATCATCTTTTTTACTCCATCTTATTTTCCTCTGATACTGAGAGAGTTCATGATTGACTGATTCACATGAATTGTTGTAACTGTATTATGATGAATGTTTTGATTATAGTGTTGTTATAATTTCTTTCAGTTTCCTTGAAATTTATATCCAAGAGGATCTTGTGTTTGAGTTTTTCATCCTTAGGCTTCTTGAAGACCTAATGTCCATAGTAGACCTATACACTCTCCTCTCCAAAGTATTCCCTCTATTCACCCTTACTCCAACTTACTGAATGAAGTTGATTCCAGACCTCAAATGCTTGTGCATGCTAGACCAGATTTATGAGTTAGAACATTATCATCATTGAGTCTGTGCCCATTTGACCTCTTTAAAACGAACCTATGACATATAAACGGATGGGTAATAGTCTTACTTTCAACGCAATTTGAAGGTGACTTCTAGTGCTAACATTTTTGATGTCATTTTCGTGGACGAAAGTGAAGATATATTCCCTGGGAAAATGATAATGAACTTCTGATTCTAAAGGTGCATCAGAATTCAAAACCTTTGAAGATTGCGATTGCAGCTGGCGACTCCACTATGGCGACTCTACTATATCGGCTTCGTTGTTTCTATGTGACTGCTTCTGGATACACCTGGAAGACCCTGGGAGAACGCAATGCTTAGATATGGTCTTTGATGGTGAACAAAGAATGGACACACACATTTTGCATATCTTTCACTTGGTGACTCCACAATCAAAGAATCCACTGGAGAGGATCTTGTTGACAGAAATATGACCATGCCGAAGGGAAAGACCAGGTATCAGTTTATGAGCTTGCTTCATGAAATCATGTTTTTCTTTATCAACTCATTTCTCTATTTCCCTTTACTTATAGAGAGGATTATCCTCTTCTTTGTATATTCAGATGTCCTTAAGCCTTATTTTGTTCATCCATCCTTGGACGAAGAAAGCATACCCCCTTCTTATGTTGTAGATACTGATCTCGTGCCTTCACCTCTACCTATTCATAAAATTGAGATTTGTATTGCATCTCCTCTCGAAATCGATCACCCTTGTAGCCTTGAGGAGGTTGAAAATAATTCACAGTCTTCTCAAATATTGTTACCTCCTATTATTCATGCTCAGCCTCCCCATCCTCTTGTTGAATCTCATATTCATCCCACTACTTTTCAAATTAAAATCAGAAATAAGTTGTTTAAACCTCTGAGGCTTCCATATCACCTTAACCCTTATCCTCTTGATTCCTTTGAGTATCTTCCTCGGTTTTCTGGGGAGGATCATGTTACAACTGAGAGGCACTTGGGGGCCTTTGAGAAATTTATTGATCAATTTGAGATCGTTCATGATGATGTTACCATGAGGATTTTCTCACATTCCCTGTCTGTAGATGTTGTTGTGTGGTTTAGATGTCTGGAGGCCGGTTCTATTGGTTCCTGGACCGAGTTATGCCATGCTTTTTAAAAGTGTTTGGGTGATAAAAACTCCATTGATCAATACTGGTTCGATTTTAATTCCTTGAGGAGAGGGGAAGATGAATCCTTGGCTGTCTTCAATAGGAGGTTTTACAGCGTCTATCATAACATGCCTATGGAGATCAGACCCACAGAGACTGTTGCCATGGTGTACTATATCATGGCTCATCATCTAGACCTTGTCCTTCTCCTGAGAGAGAGGAAATATTCATAGTTGAGACATATGTTTGAGGATGTTGGAGAGGTTGAAGAGAACATCAGGGATAACAGGTGGGTTCATAGGCTGACCGATTTGTATGAACATGCGGAAGAATATTGTCAGTCTGTTTCAGATTCTGAGCAAGAAGATAGTGAACATGAATCGGATCTAGAATGACAACCGGGAAGTAGGTATGATTCACAGTTAGAATCAAGTTCTTCATCATTTGCAGATGTTTCTATGGGAAATAATACATATCCATATTATGACCAGTTACCAAAACATTTTGAGCATGTAGCAGCAACTAATTGCACAAATAGTTGTATGTTCTTGATGGATCATAGTTATCATGGTCTAAATCCTACTGCCCCTTTATCTTATGATCATTTTTCTGGAGAAAAAAAATGAAACTATTGATGATTGAGAGTTGGTTTCAGATGAAAAAGAAGGGAATTTATTTACGAGCAGAGATATTTTTCCAGAGGAGCATCCTGGCCTTCTAAAACAACTAGGATTTTGTCATAATATTCATGATCCCATGTCCATATACATGGAGTCCTACATTTGAGATTTTTTGAAATGTTCAAATTGCATTAGTTCAGTAATACTCATAGGTGAGTATGGTGTTATGAAAGATTTCCAAGACCACACTATAGATCCTTTTCCTTTATTAATTAAGGAAAAACATTGGGTGGAAATCAACTATCCTAGACTCACAAAAAGCATAGAGGAACATGTAAAGGAGGAGCTTAGTGGGTAGTTTATCTCATGTACGGAACCTGTAATTGAGAAGGTATCACCTGGTATCAACCAACCTGCATCAGTTCTCCATCCACCTGTCCACTCTGAGAACATCACATGATGGGTGAGCCGCAATAAAGGACATGATTTAATTTCTTACCAGTTGATCTCCCATGATTATAAATTTTGTGACCCTGTGGGATTATGTATGGAGCTATGTTTTCCAAAAGCATTAGAGCCTGCTTTTTTATTCACCTTATCATCATTTGGAGGTATAGTCAGTGTTCCAAGCCATGTCCTCATTTTGTTGTCATACTTCCTTAGCCTTTTGTGGATTATCTACAGGAAAGAAAAGGATCATATTACGAGACAATCTGGATGGCTATGGTGGAAGTTTTCTTTCACTTACGCTTTGTAAAAACCAGTTAGCTTAGGTTTTTGTACATAAATAAGATCCTTGGAGCATGTGTGTTTATTTTTGTTTTTACTTGTCGGCTTTATAGTCTTCAGCAAGGTGTTTTTGATCTTGACTCCATAGCCCAATAGAAGGCGATTGAAACTAAAAAGGGAGATCTTAGAGCCTCGCGAGGAGGACTCTATCCCCAATGGAGCCTAATGTTATCACATATTTTTGCAAGGGGATTGTTTTCCTTTGAAGTTGGTCATTAGGTGACCAAATGTGAAAGAAGTGTTCTTACAAAACCCACAAATGTTTTTCATACAAATTTGGGGCCCGATTGTGCAAAGGCACACACATACCTGGTCGAAGAAAATCCATCAAGCACAGGCTCAGTCTCGGCCATCAGATCCATCAGACAAAAACGATCAGTGGCCATCGGGAGATCAGGATCATAAAGTTACACGAAGTATAGTGTCAAACAAAGATCTGAAATCGCGAGGCCAATCCTAGTTGTTGATGCTACAAAAGACATGTGGTGCATGATTAACATTTCGTGGTTTCGTGAGATGGAGTGGTCAAGGAGCAGAGTCATCAGAACTCGTGAAATGTGAAATCACGAAAAGATCGCAGCCGTTGATTAAAGGAGAGATCTGGACCATTGGATCATCTTTTTATGATTTTATGAGTCGAGAAAGTAAGAGGGTAGAGTGTTGAAGACTCACAAAGAACGAAGTCCCAAAATGATCTTGGTTGTCCATTCCAGAAGAACATGCAGTGCAGGATCAATGTGAAGAAAGTCATTTCGGGAAAGATGAAGTGAGAAATGTCGATGACATAAGGTCCCAAAATGTCGATGTTCATCAAGACCATCCGATGCAAAGGGACATGTGTCGTCCGATCCAAACAATCATGATTTCATGACTCATATATTTGAGCATGGAACACAATGCAAACTCGCGAAACACGAAATCCCAAAACGTCTAGGAATTAGGCACACGGTCGCAGCCTAGGGTCATATGGAAAGTGGGGCTAAATGAAAGGTAAGCACTTATTGAGCAACAGGAAGTTGAGGCCATTCGAGGAAATGATCTTTTCCGTCAGATTCAAAATGAGTCTGATCATCGATATGGATAGGTCATTTCACAGGATTGAGCCTCGGGATTTTGGAGGTTGAATGGATTGAAAACTCTCGAAATGCGAAATCCAAAAATTTCACATGGGAGCCCCAGGTCATTTCCCAAGTTCATTTGAAGAAATGGAGAAAAGCCATGCCAAAGTCCCAAAGAACCCGTCTTGGTCTCATCAAAGGGCTGCGTGGTTTCAAAGCCCTGAGATCAGTTCGAAGGGATCATTGGCACCGCCTAGAATATGCATAAGTATTGGGCCTCTTCTTGATCCCGATGAAAGTAGTTAATGAAAGTAGAGGGGTGGTTGGAACCTCATTTCATTCCATAAATGGAAAGCATGGAAGAATTGGCCATGGAGCAGACTGTCAACCCAAAGCTCCCCTGTCAGCAGATTTTCCTGCAAATCCCATACTAATGTGATCTTTCATCTGACAGAAGAATGCAAGTGCATCTTGACAGAATAAAATGTGGACGCTGAGATTTGAATGCAGTGAATAGAGCACGCTCCTCGTGGGAGTTAATGGCTGTGAGTATATATAGTCATTTTTGATATTTTGTAAGGGTCGAATGGTTGAGCTAGGCTCCCTGCTATTGTAATATTTTTATGAAGAACATTGGTTATCTAGTTATGAATTTGTTTTTTGAGACATCTTGGTTGATCTAAGTTAGCTTTCTTACTCCATATTATTTTCCTTTGATACTGAGAGAGTCCATGATTGAATGATTCACATGAATTGTTGTAACTATATGATGATGAATGTTTTGATTATAGTGTTGTTATAATTTATTTCAGTTTCCTTGAAATTTAAATCCAAGAGGATCTTATGTTTGAGTTTTTCCTCCTTAGGATGCTTGAAGACTTGATGTCCATAGCAGACCTCTACACTCTCCTCTCCAAATTATTCCCTCTATTCACCCTTACTCCAATTTACTGACTAAAGTTGATTCCAAACCTCAAATGCTTGTGCATGCTAGACCAGATTTCTGAGTTAGAACGTTATTATCATTGAGTCTGGGCCCATTTGAAATCTTTAAAACCAACCTGTTACATATAAAATGATGGGTACTGGGCTTACCTTCAACGCAATCTGAAGGTGACTTCTAGTTCTAACACAACCCATGAAGCAATTGTAGGCTTGCCTCTTGTAGGTCTTGTATTCTTCTTCTTCTCACTTAGCTAGTGAAATTTCCCCCATTTTGCCAATCCTAAATTTAACACAATTGCAGATATCCTTTACACTCTTGGTGAATGACTTCTTGAATGATTGATTTTCTATGCCTTAACAGTTTCAAGGAATCCTCCTTTAATATGAGACTTTCCTTGCACTTGCAAGCCCCTTGAATTTAGGGTGGACCCACATGCCCACATCACCAAATTTGATTTTTCTCAATGATGCCTCTATTGCCTTGATGACTTATATGCTAACCATCCAACATCCAATGGTCCTATGCCCAAAGTGCTATGTAGCCAACAACTACACCTAGGTGCACCTGGAAATATTCTCTTTGACTTACTTCCCAACAGACTTGCTCAATCCAACCTCTAAAGAAATTGTAGGATTTCCTCTTGTAGTTCATGTCTTCTTCTTCTTCTTCTCACTTATCCAACATAATTTTACTCATTGTGCCAACCTTGAAATTAACACAATTGCAGAGTTTCTTTATACTATTGGTGATTGACTTCTTGAATGATTGATTTTCTATTCCTTATCACTTTTGAGGCATACTCCTTTAATATGAGACTTTCCTTTCACTTTCAAGCCCCTTCACTTTAAGGTGGACCCAAGTTCTCAAATCACCAACTTTGATTGTGCTCGATGGTGCCTTTTCCTCTTTCATGACTTATGCAGTAACCATCCAACATCCAGTGGTGTTATTCCCAAAGTGCCATGTACCAAACAAGTGCATCCAATGGATGTTTTCCTACTAGATGTGTGTCTAGTGAATGTGTGCCCAATGACTATGTCCCACAATTGTATTCCATAAATTATTACGATCAAAGGAACTTTTATCGTTTTTTGCAACCCCCAAGTGTGGAACGCCTAACACCTTGGGTCCCCATATAGCCCAAGTACCCAAGTATATAAAATCCATTCAAGTTCTCTATTCCAATCTTGTCTTGCATGCATCATACTTGCATATTGGATGGGTTCATCTACATAATCCCCACTTTTCCTTCCCTCACCAAGTTCCCTTCCAAGATTCTCTTAGTACATCCAACTAATTCTAGCTACCAAGGTCTGTGGTGCACCCAGTCTAAGCAAGGCCACTCGACATGTTCATGGTGGGCCTTGTCATTGTGTAAGGGTGCCCAAAACCATCTCTTCTAGACTTAAACCTTCTGCATGTACATCTGTGCTAGTTAATGACCACCAAGGTGATCATGTGGTTGGGGTTCCTGAAGCCATTCAAGGCTAGGGAGTTACTCCCAACCTCCTCCATTTGATGGGATTCTCTAAATATTACTTCATACAAGAATAAATATTTTACTAACTTGGTAATTTCCTTGGTCAAATTAGGGATCATTTCATCTATCCCCGCTACAAAATGGGCACCCACTTTCATGGAAAAGGTCAACATTCAAAAATCCATTTAGATATCAAATAATGTTATGCATTATTTTGTTTTCGACTTTCAACAGATTGCATCATAGTTTCCCATAAACAACATGCAATTCATGCCTATATTCACAAAAAAAAATGTGATTGCAATCGAAACATATTGAAATCTATGTTTATCACCAAAAAAAATTCAACATTGCCATCATTTGTAACAAAGTAGAATATGTGACACACTTTTCTCCACTCTAGGTAAACCAAGAAGTTAATAATTTAAGATTTTTAACCTTTCTATGGAGTTACATTAGAAGGTTCAGCTCATAATACCTTGGTCTTTGAGGTCATTATCAATGATCTTAGGCTAATTCATTTTCATAGATAACTTTGTGAAATTTAAAATATTACATAATTAACTTTGTTACAAGATGTTATTCCATATCACATGGAATTTGCATACTGAAAAGAGTACTTCATATATATACAATCTACATGTATTAGTTGGTAATGGGTTATACCTGCATGGGTTAGTAATTAGAGGCTACAAATTAGTCATACATTAAAGGTTATGGGTTAGTAGGCCCACAATGATTTTATTGCTAAAGCCTATGAAGGTATACATACCCTACATCCTATGGATTTGAACATGTGACCTCCAAGGAGGAAACACATTTTATTAACCATTCAAGTACAACAATTTTCTACCCACAAATATGGAAATGGAAGAACCAAACAATGAGTATAATGCATGCCTTGTTTTTGATAAAATACAATCCGACATTTTTTTTCCTAGAATATTAGGATCAGAGAGTATGAGAGGTGGACAATATGAATCAACCATTGTTCTCTATGTTAAAATATTGTGATCAGGTATATAGCATAACAATTTCACCTTTCCTTCCATGATAAAGAATGCACTGGATTTTCAGCTATGCAAGAGGGTGCATATATTGATAGCCATGTAATTAAGATGGGCTTAGGGTCAGATGATTATGTGGGAACCACACTAGCCAACATGTATGCGAATTTTGGTAATATGAAGGATGCATGTAAGGTGTTTGAAAAAATGTCTTAGAGAAATGTAGTCTTACAGAGTGCCCTGATTATAGGATATCTGCGGAATAGGGAGGCCATTGAATCCTTGAAAGTCTTCAATCGAATGCAAGTGAAATAAATTAATTCTAACATGGTTACCATTATGAGTGTGGCATTGTCTTGTGCCCATTTAAAATCTTTTCATAGGGTTGAGATGATCCATGGTTATATAATATAGAGAGGATTCAAATATCATGTTTATGTGTCTACTGGTATCATAGGTATGCATGCTAAATTTCAGAGTGTGAAGATTACATGCCGAGTGTTTGAAAAAATGCCCAAAAACATTGTCGTGTCATGGAATGCAATGGTCACTAGGCATGCTCAGTGTAGAAAATCAACAACAAAAGTACTCTAACTCACATAGGACTTTTTTCAAAGACTTAGTAAACATAGATTTATGTCTTAAATGAAATCTAATATGTAATAACACACATTCAACTATATCGTAAGTAGAAACACACGTTACTAAGGATATAGTAGTAAAAAATAACAATGAACATCAGTCACAAAACACATGTGCACACTCAAAATTTTGGCAACTAACCAGGGAAAACCCCAGAATGGGGAAACCCATCAAGAGAGATTTATTATGAGCTTCAAGAAGTAAAAAAATCTATAACAGTAATACATTTGGAAGAAAAAGAAACACACTTATAGACACCCACAATAGTCCCCAAAATATCTTCCTTGAAAACTCTGCCCAAAAGTCTGTACTGCCTCTATGGCCCTGCTGAGAATCAATACCTTGAAAATAGTGCTAAATTGTTTCTATACAGTGTGATCAGTAAGGTCGCTCTACAACAAGAAAAACCCTCAAACTTTGTTAAGAACCAAACCTCAATATAGCATAGAAAAACCTCAGAAAAAGTACTCAACGCCTTGAAAAAGAGATAATTTCAGATAATAAGCCTCTTCGAGGGGGCAACCTCCTTTTACCCCACTTAAATGTTCAAGTACAAGATGATTGAAAATGAAAATGTATCCTTTGTATATATAGGAGACTAGGAGGTATAATTACAAATAATGGCTTAAAGCCGACATAATTAAAATAACATTACTAATCTAAATTACAACTAATGGCCTAAAGCCGACATACATGAAATAGAATTACTAATCTAATATGCCCCAATTAAGGGGTAGTGAGCCAATATTAGGGCTTAACATGCCCCTCCCCTTGAGACAAGTGTTGTCCACAACGCTTGAGTAACTCTGGATGCTTTTGTATAAAAGACTCATCTTCCCAAGTGGA
>ML778489.1:107824-146190 GCA_009831015.1 Picea engelmannii
AACATCATGATGTATACTATCCATTCATGGGTGTTGTATATGCATGTGCATTTTCCTTCATGTCCAAATACCTTTATCAATCTTGCGGTCCAAAACCCATGACTAGGGTTGACATCAATGACAACAATCAATCTTCCAACAACTCGATGGATTCTTCAAGTGTTCAACCTCAATGCCTTTATTCACACTTGTTTAATGTAATCGGTTCTTTGATGCCTACTTTTATCATCGATGTTCTGTCCCATATTTATTAACGGTATACCCCAATGACTGGTAATCAAACAAAGTCTCATTGTGTTAGACTTCAACTACTTTATTCACACGATGCAAACTTGCACCATTGACGGCTAGTGTAGACGACCTGAAAATCACAGTAGCAACACCTCATACCTATTGTTATCCTTCTTCGCACCAGTCCTATATGACTTCAGTTCTCATGGAAGATCATATTGTACTTCATTGTATCCAGATATCATCAATTTATTTTGACACTGGACTCCATTGTGTTTTATTCATGGCTATGACCACCTATGGCATATGTCTACTTTGTATTTCCTCTTCATGGCCATGAAAAACTATCTTCTATATATGCACATGTATCGACAATGTACTTCAAATCGATAACCATGTGTATAAATTCAATATGTATTGTAATATTCTGATGGGTGACTTGTTCCTCCGGTTGGGTTCTCACAACTCCACTTCTGGGAATTGTAATGTATTTCATCCATCGTAATTTCTCCTTTGACCTCACACACTAGGAGGCATATGTTATAATACTTTTTTCCACACTCTATGCATCATATTTTGGTGGCCTACATTTTCCCTCTATAGACTTCATTTCCCCATCTTGCTCAGTCAAAAGTAAAAAATTCAAACTATTGTACATATACGCGGGCTATAGTTATACAACATGTGTATACACAGGTTCCTCCATTACAACCTGCGCACATCAGTTTTTGTGTTCAAAATTAAAAATATTTCATATTTTCCATGCCAAGTCATGGGATCCATGATGCTTGGCCTTTAATATGCTAGAAACACTCTAATTAAACCCTTCAATTCCCTTTGAAGGCTATAAGTTGAGCCATATACAAGCCTTGGAAGGGGAAAAAAAGTGGAGAGAAAGTACATGTTAGAACTAGAAGTCACCTATGTATTGCAGCAGAGGTAATCCCAGTACTCATCAGTTTTTTATGTCACAATGAATAAATGTAAGGGGGGTCTAATGGGCATAGGCTCAGGATAATATCGATTTAACTCGAAAAATTGGGCTGGTATGCACAGGCAGGTGAGGTATTGATCTAACTTCAGTTAGTAAGTTGTAGTAAGGGTGAGTAGGATGAAGAACTTGAGGAGAAAATGTAGAGGTCTGCTATGGACATCTGGTCTTCCAGCAACCTAAGGAGGAAAAACTCAGAAGACAAGATCCTATTAGTTCAGAGTTTCAGGGAACTAAATTAAATTATCACTGAACTAAAATCAAACATACATCACAATTTAATAACAACAACTCGACTGGATCATCCATGCCCGATTCATTCAGTGTTGGAGAGAAAAGACAATGACAAGGGACTGATTAAAACTTGTCGTGATGTCCTTGTGAACAAACCTACATCACAAAAACATAACTACCCTTGACTAGATCATCTATGCCTGAGTGTTTTAACACAACTGTTATACAAAGATGGAAGGAAACTGAATTACATTAAACAATAAGTCTCAAATATAGATACATAACCAAAAAAATAGAGTCTTCATTAAAACTTTACAAATTGGGAGCGTAGCTCAACCATCGACCATGAAAAAAATTCAAAATGAACTATTTATATTCAGAACAACTCCCTCCCACCTGGCGCGTGCTCTGTTCCTTGCATTCAAGGCTCTACGTCTACATATTCTTCTGTCAGGTTGCACTTGCATCCTTCTGTCAGATGCAATATCTGATCGGTATGGGCTTTGCAGAAACATCCATTGATAGGGGAACTTTGGGCTGACAGCCTGCCTCCATGACCATCTCTTCCATGCTTTCCATTTATCGGCTGAGACAAGGTTTCAACCACCTCCCCCATTTTCATTAACTACTTTCATTGGGATCGAGACGAGGCCTGACACCCATGAATTCTCCAGGCGGTGCTCACGACTACTTCAATTCAATCCCAACGCCTCAAGGCCATGAAGATCCTTTTATGTGAATAATACGGGCACTTTCGGTCTTTCGTGTAGCTCTTCTCTATCACTCCATGCGACCTCAGGCCATAAACTAACGCTTATCCCATATGAAATTTTGGGATTTCACATTTCGGGAGTCTTCACTCCACTTGATTCCAAAAATCCCAATGCTCGAACTTGCGAAATGGCCCCATCCAGATCGGTGATCGGACTTACTTTGAATTTGACAGCCATGAACGTCTCCTCAAATAACCTTAGTCTCCATTCACACAATAGGCACATGTCCTTCTTTATAGCCCTGCTTCCCATATAATCACGGGTTGTGATCATGGGCCCAAATCCTAGGCATTTCGCAAGTCTATGTTGTGCTCCAAGCTAAAGTCTCCCAGTCACGAAATCATGATTCTCAGATCAAGTGCCATGCATCCCCTTGAATTGGATGACCCAGATGAATATCGACATTTCTGGACTTTGGGTCTTCGACATTTTGAAACTCGAGAAGTCTGCGCATTCCTCACTTCAGCTTTCTTGAAATGATTTTCTTCACGGTTCGGATTTGGTACCATGCGTCCTGCTGGATCGGACAGTTCCTGTTGATTTCAGATTTCGGGGGTTCGGTTTTTTAACAAATAACTTCAACAATGTTCCGAACTCCTGATTTCCACGACTATTATTCGTCATCAATCTCTGAAATTTGAAATTCACATTCCTTCGGCAAACTGAACTTGCTCGCTCACTTGATTCGATTCCATATTAGACCGCTCTAAGTGTTGTTCTTATGCTTATGGCGATGATCCCTGAAAAAAAATACTTGGATGATGGTTGAGGGCTCGGAAAACAAAAGGATCAGTGACAGAGGTAGAGAGGGAAGTTATCGAACTTAGAGAAA
Organism: Picea engelmannii; assembly: GCA_009831015.1. Classification (NCBI taxonomy): domain Eukaryota; kingdom Viridiplantae; phylum Streptophyta; class Pinopsida; order Pinales; family Pinaceae; genus Picea; species Picea engelmannii. The sequence continues at coordinate 110,886 of ML778489.1, forward strand.
ATAGAAAATCTTAAAGCCGAGAATTCTCAGGCAAGACAACAGGAAAAATTGGTTGCTCAAAGGAATGAAGGAAATCAGAAGAAAAACCTACAAGGAAAAAGGGACAAACTTAAGACGGGGTCTGCGAAAAGGAGAGAGACAGGAAAAAATTACAGACTTGGATAGAAACCACAAATCCACAAGACTCTGACAAGATCATGTGATAACATTTGGCTCCACAGGGGATGGCATGCTCCCTGCAGGCTACCAAGAACAAGTAGTTCTAGTGCCTTTGTATTAGGTTATGGAGTCTCCTATTTGAAAACAAAAAACAAAAAATCGAAAACAAAACAGGAATGGTATTTACAATGGTGGAATGTTGGTCACGTCCTAGACAAAATATTTCTTCAAAAAATTTCCATTTACAGGGCTGCCAAAAACTTCACCACCCTCCAAATTCTGCAACCAGTAAGTATTGTTTGGAAACGCCTCAGAGATTTTGAAGGGCCCAATCCAGAGGGATTCAAATTTACCATGTTTTCCCTTGTCCTATTTGGGTGCATCCCATTTGAGTACTATATCTCTCGGCTGAAAATCCTCTTTCCTCACCTTTCTGTCAAAATCTTGCTTGATTTTCTGTTGATGTTAATGTTCTATATCCAACATCTTCTCTCTAGTACATTTCACTTCTACTAGCTGTTGAATTCTTATGATCATATCATCAGGCTCCCCTTGGTACTCTTGGGAGAATTTTGCCACTGGAAAGGTTAACTAAGATGGAAAGATAGCTTCAAATCCATACACAAGCTAAAAAGGAGAGACACCAATAGATCTATTTGTTGTCACTCTATCAACCCACAAAGCAAACTTGAGTTTTGAATCCCATGTTTTCTTGTTGTCCTCTAGTAGTCTTTTGATAATCTTTATAAGGATTTTGTTAGAGGACTCTTCCAATTCATTCCATTGGGGATAGTAAGGAGTTGAGTGAATCAATGAAATTTCAAACTGCTCACAAAACTGGCTTAATGGCTCGACTTTGAAAGATGCAACATTATCACTGATTATTCTGTTCGGATAACCAAATCTTGCCATAATATCTTCAAGAAAACCAATGATTACTTTGTGAGAATCATTCCTTGTGGGAATAGCTTCTATCCATTTGGTTAAGTAATCTGTGGTAGTCAAGATCCACCTGTGTTGACCGCTTGAAGCAGGATGAATTTCCCCACTAAAATCTAGGCCCCACTACTGAAAGGGTCCTGAAGCTACCACAGGCTTGAATGGCAAAGACTTGATCTGCTGCTTCCCAGAGAATTTTTGACACTTGACACAAGCCCTGATATTTGTACAGACATTAGTAAATAGAGTAGGCCAAAAGTACCCAACCCTGAGAATTTTATAGGCTGTGGTTCTCCAGAAATGATGTTCCCCACATAGGCTGTCATGAAAATCAAACATAATATTTTGGGCTTCTAGTGGGTCTAAACATCTCAAAATATCTCCTAGAGGGTATTTCCAATACAAAACTTGATCAATGAGGCAATATTTAATTTCTTTAATCTTTAAATCTCTTTCCTTTCTTTTTCTTATTCCATCAGGAGGCCTTAACTCCTACAAAAAATATACAATGTCTTTGTACCAGGTGCATTCTTCCAATGGAGGGCCACCCTGAGAAATTATATTAGCGAACTTAGCTTGTTGATTTTCTGAGCAAGTGTTGATGAAGTTAACCCCCAAAACTCTATAATTATATTTAGCCAACAACTTGGCTAAACCTTGGCCTTTAACTAGCTTGGTGGAATTTATTTCTAGATCGAATTCAAGGATTTTGGCAATCCACTTGCTTTTTCTCCCGTCTATGTCAGGTTGAATTAGAATGTCCTTCACATAAGCTAAAGGAACATAGGCAATGATATTTGAATGCATAACATAAACTCTGAAGGCTTTGAGAGATTTCACCAAGGCATATGCATGTTTCTCCATGATGTCATATCTAATCTCAACGTTCCTTAGAGCTCTGCTGAAAAAGGAAATAGGTTGGTCGAGCTCTTCAACATTCTTCTGCAATAAAACCACTGCCACTGTGTCAAAAGAGGAAAAGGAAAAAATCTAAAAATCCTTGGAATAATCAGGACTGATAAGCACAAGTGCCTCAGTCAATGATTTCTTGATTTGGTCGAAAGAATTTCTGGACTCAACAGTCCATTTCACTTCATTCCCCTACCTGAGCATGGTTGTAATATGATTTACCAGTTCGACAAAATTTGAAACAAACCTTCTCAGAAAATTAATTTTTCCTAGGAAGGAATGAACTTCCTTCTTGGATATGGGAAGTGACAAGGTTTGGATAGCTTCCACTCTTCTTGAATCAATCCTGACACCCTCAGCTGATACTATATGCCCCAACAATTTTCCCTCTCACATGGAAAACAAAGACTATTTGGGATTAAGGGAGAGACCAAACCTTTTGCATTTCAAGAATACCTTTCTCAGACGATGACAGTGTTCTTTATCAGACCTGGAGAAAACTGTAATGTCATCCAAATAGATGACCACAAATTTATCCCTTTCTCCAATGAAGGTGATGTCCATGGCTCGTTGGAAGGTTGATCCTGCGTTCATCAACCCAAAGGGCATTTTGGCATACATGAATGTGCCCCAAGGAGTGGTGAAGGCTGTCTTTTCTCTATCTCTAGGCAGGAAAGAGATATGATTATAGCTAGAAAATCCATCAATCATGGACATCCTCGATGCCCCCATCACCCTCTGCAATATGTGTTCCATATTTGGCAAAGGGTAATTGTCCTTGTTAGAGCTTCTCTTCAGGTTCCTGAAATCGACACACAGTCTGATTTCCCCATTCTTCTTTCTTGGTTGGACCAGGTTGGCCACCCATTCATAATATCTCAAAGGGACAATGATTTGGGCGTCCAAGAGCCTTTTTATCTCCCTTTCCAGAATAGGCAACATCATAGGATTTATTTGTCTTAATTTCTACCTAAATGGTTTGGCCTCCTCTTTCAATGGGATCTTATTCTCAATGACACTGGTGTCATATGTTTTGAGGTCTTCATAGGTCCAGGCAAACACATCAACAAATTCTCTTAATAACTTAGCATACTCGGTCCTTTGTTCCCTTGACAGGCTGCTTGACAACCTGACAAATTTTGGATCCTTCGTTGTGCCAATATTTCACTCATCCACCTTGTCATTCTCATTTGAAATATTTCCCTTTACTGCCACATCATTTATGTCAAATAATCTTTCCAAAGGAACGAGTCCCTTTGGGATATGATTTTTGGGTAGCTAGACAATATGATGGTTAGCAATTTTGTTCAGAAAAGCATCATCATGAGGATTTCAGAATTAGGATCTTGATCAATGTGTAATGCAGAAAAATCATCAACAGTCTCCAGGAACCTTTCGATTTCAAGATCATCCTCAAACACTTTCCAATGCTTGACATTGTTAGGTATAGAGGGTCTATATTTCACTTCTACATCATAACTGAGATTAGGTGATAGAGGGACTCTGAAATTTCTTGCTTAAGTAGCCAAAGAATCGGCCATGGAATTCTCTTCTCTTGGGACAAATGAGATGTTGAAAGCCAAGAAAAAACTATTGAATAGATCCCAAAATTCATTTCTATAACTCCTAATCTGAGGGTGCTTGGCTTGATAAATGTTCTTGATCTAATGGACAAATAACTCAACATCCCCAAACAATGATATCTCTTTTATTCCCATGCATTTTTCATCCCTCAAACCCAAAACAAGAGCTTCATAGTCTGCCACATTATTGGTAGCTTAAAATTCTAACTTGTAGGACATAGATATAATTTCTTGAATAGGTGAAACGAAGACCACTCCAACACCAATGCCTTCTCTGGAAGAGGCTCCATCAAAGAACATTTTCCAAACAGAGGCAATTGGGGGAGGATCTTCACAGAGAGTAAGGGATTGCTCTGTGATTTCAAGAGGGGGTTCATGGGCATCAATGAGCTACAATAAGATGGATCCCAAATCACTATCAAGTGCAAAAATAGGATGGTTGGTGGGGTCAACTTCATCACTAATAATATAGGCCAATTGAGCCTCTCTGTACAATATTCTATGATCCCCTTCGAACATAGGAATGGTAGCATATGTGAGGTCCATATTCAATGTTACTCCAAGTCTTTTGATCCAAGATCTTGACAAGAGCATGAAAAACTTGGGAACAACATCAACCACCATGATATCCATGACCACACTCTTCATGGGAAGCTGAAACAAGGTCACAACTAGATCTTTGATGACCACAAGGCACTGAACTCTCCTTGAATCAAAAGATTATAAATCATGATAAGCCTTAGTGATTTCTAATCCAAGTACTTCCATGACAGTTTTGGGCATGAGGTTATGAGATGCCCCTGAGTCCATCAAAAAATTATGCAACACCTTGTCATGTATGTTCATATATGTATAGAAGGGATGGGACGAATCATCTCTATATTCTATCATAGGACCTAAGATAATCATTGGATTTTCCTCTTGGAGGTTTACTAAGTCTGTAGAATGACAAGATGGCTTGGGTTGAAACATCTTAGAGAGGGATTTTTTAAAATATTCATGTTTGACTAGCTCTGGAAGGGGTACAGGGATCATAATTTTCTGAATTTCATGCTCAAAGTTGAAAGAGGAGGAGGGCTTTAGAATCTATTTTACTTCTGGGACATGACCTTTGGCTAATGGTGAGGGATTTTGTGATTTCTTTTCCTTGTTGTTGTTTGCTACATCTTTGGCAGGTTTCTCTGCTCCGAAAGGATTATCAGGGACATCATACTTCCCTTCTTTCTTATTGGACCCAAGATTATATCTATGGGGACTACTATTGGTCTCCTCCCCTTTACTCGACTCATTTATCTGGCTATCCATGAAGGACTCCTAATATGCAGATTGGGTCAAATGGGGGAACGTGGAGGTGTCTTCAAGACAATGGATTTCAGAATCAAGTTCTTTTTCCTCGCCTTCTTCATTCAGAAATGAGATTATTTTGGAGGGGAGTTTAGATTTTCTGATCATCTCTATCTTTGTTTCGGTGCTCTCTTGGAAGTATCTGAGGGGTATTGTTTGGTCTTCTAAAGTTTCCTCTATTTTCAACATTTTGGGCACTCTTATAACTATGCTTCCCTTCAAATTTCATCTTCTCCATCTCTGTAGAATGATATTTTACCATCTTGGTCAATTCATCTACTTGAGGATGGGATGCAGAGGAACCGGATGTTGAAGCTTCAAATCTTCCCCTTCCTCTGTCTCTATCATCTTTATTTCTAATTCTGTCAACTGCTAACACATTGGACTCTACTTCCAGGGATGCATCTTTCATATGATCCAAGGAAGTATCTCTTCTTTCTCTTAACATGAGGCAAAAAACAGGGTCAAAAACACTACCGTAAGTAATTGTAGCAGAGGCTTATGCAGGCTTTATCTCTGCAGGGATCTTATTGTACATTTTGTTAAATATTTTGGAGAAATTAGAGATATACTCTCACTCTTTTCTCCTTAGGGACCCAAACTCTATGATATAATACATAAAGTATTTTTTATCCCCCCATTGTGTCAAGAAGACATCATCTAAAGCCTCAATCCCAGCAATGGATCCAGGGGTTAATCCTCTAAAAAATTTCCTAGCCTCACCATCAAGGCTCTGGAAAAAGACTCTCATCCATACATCTTCGTTTTCAATATTTAGATTGTCTGCATAAATGTAGAAGGAAAAAAGGTTCTCTTCGCCAGTTATGTCTTCTTCTCTAGCGAATTTGGGCATGCATTTCAGCTAATATCCAGCAGGGAGAGCATTCATTGGTTAGGTAGGATTAGAGGGGCATATCTTGCGGCCACTATGGCATCCATTATGTTCCTATGGGGATTAGCGCCTTCCATAGGGGTGAGAGGTGGAGGATAACCAAGAGGAGATGGAGCTTGAGCAGGGGAGACGGGGGGTGTGTTCCTGGGAAGAAAGGGAAAGAACAGAGGATCCAAGGAAAAATCTACAGGGCTTGAGGGAACAAAGGTTTCCCTTTCTGCAAAATCAACAACTCTAACAGGAGGAGGAGTAGTGAAACTTGGAGAGGGGAAATCAACAAGAAAAATCCAAAAATTCAAACTTATAGAATCTCCAAAAGATGGTGTAATAGGAAAATGAGAAAAATCTACCGGAGTTGCTATAGGAGGATGGTGAAAATCATCAGAAATACCTGGTTCAGCTACTGAAGTACCTTCTTGGAGGAGCTTTCTCCATTTGATAATTTTCTCTAGGTCCGTTTCAAGGGTTTCTAAAGGCAGTTGTGGATTTGACCTCATGTGTCTGCCTCTGGAAGCCACAACTGAAACAGTGGAGTCGCTAGGTTGACAAATGCAATATTCAATGTACTGAGTTCTGATGCACTTTCAGAACCAGTAAGGTTTGTTGTTCAATCCCAGGGAAAATATTCAATTCGTCCTTGGCAGCGATGCCATAAATGTTAGCACTAGAAGTCACCTCTAGATTACAGCAGAGGTAAGCCCAATACCCATCAATTTTTTATGTCACAATGAATAAATTTAAGGGGGTTCTAATGGGCGCAGACTCAGGATAATACCGCTTTAACTCAAAAATCAGGGTTGTTATGCACATGCAGATGATTTCTTGATCTAAATTCAGTTAGTAAGTTGTAGTAAGGGTGAGTAGGATGAATAACTTGAGGAGAAAATGTAGAGGTCGACTATGGACATCCAGTTTTCCAACAACCTAAGGAGGAAAAACTCAGAAGACGATATTCTCTTGGTTCATAGTTTCCAGGAACTAAATGAAATTATCACTGAACTGAAATCAAACATATATCACAATTCAATAATAACAACTCAACTGGATCATCCATGCCCGAGTGTTTTAACACATCTGTTATAGAGAGATGGAAGGAAACTGACTTACATTAAACAAGAAGTCTCAAATACAGATACATAACTAGAAAACCAGAGTCTTCATTAAAAATTTACAAATCAGGAGCGGAGCTCAACCATTGACCATGACAAAGAATCAAAATGAACTATTTATACTCAGAACAACTCACTCCCACTCGGGGCGCGCTTTGGTCATTGCATTCAAGGCTCGGTGTCTGCATTTTCTTCTGCGAATCTGCACTTTCATCCTTCTGTCAGACGCAAGATCTGGTCGGTATGGGATTTGCAGAAACATCCATTGACAGGGGAACTTTGGGCTAGCAGTCTACCTCCACGACTAGCTCTTCCATGCTTTCCATTTATGGGGTGAGATGAGGTTTCAACCACCTCCCCCATTTTAATTAACTACCTTCATCGGGATCGTTATGAGGCCTGACACCCATGAATGCTCTAGGTGGTGATCACGACTCCTCCGAGTCAATCCAGATGCCTCAATGCCATGTAGATCCTTTTATGTGAACAATACGGTTACTTTCGGCCTTTCGCACAACTCTTCTCCATCACTCCATGCGACCTCCAGCCATGACCTCATGCTTATCCCATATGAAATTTTAGGATTTCTCACTTTAGGAGTCTTCACTCCACTTGATTCCAAAAATATCGATGGTTGAACTTGCAAAATGGCCCCATCCAGATTGGCGGTCAGACTTACTTTGAATTTGATGGCCATGATCATCTCCCCGAATAACCTTAGTCTCTAGTCGCCCAATAGGTGCATGTCCTTCTTTATAGCCTGAATTCCCATATAATCATGGGCTGTGATCGTGGGCCCAAATACTAGGCATTTCATGACTTCGTGTTTTGCGAGTCTATGCTGTGCTCCAAGCTAAAGCCTCTGAGTCACGAAATCGTTATTTCTCGGATCAGGTGCCACACATCCCCTTGAATCAGACGACCCAGATGAATATCAACATTTCGGGACTTCGGGTCTTCGTCATTTCGGAACTCAGGAAGTCTGCGCATTACTCACTTCAACTTTCCCTAAATGATTTTCTCGGTGGTTCGGATTTGGTACCATGCGTCCTGTTGGATCAGACAGTTCCTGCTAATTTCGGATTTTGGGGGTTCGGATTTTTAACAAATAACTTCAACAACATTTCAAACTCCTGATTTCCACCACTATTATCCGCCATCGATCTCTGAACTTTGAAATGCACATTCCTTGGTCAAACTGAACTTGCTTGCTCACTTGATTCGATCCATATCAGACCGCTCTAAGTGTTGTGTTTGTGCTTATGGTGGCGGTCCCTAAAAAAAAATACTTGGAGGATGGTTGAGGGCTCGGGAAAACAAAAGGATCAATGATGGAGGTAGAGAGGGCAGTGATCGAACTTAGAGAAAACATAAAAGCTTAAATACGAGAATTCTCAAGCAAGACAACACGAAAAACAGGTCGCTCAAACGAATGAAGGCAATTAGAAGAAAAAACTACAAGACGAAAGGGACAATCTTAAGATGGGTCTGCGAAAAGGAGAGAGACAAGGTAAAATTATAGACCTGGGTAGAAACCACAAACCTATATGAATTTGACAAGCTCATGTGATAACAATACACTCTGGAGAAATTTTTCCCTATGTTACATCCTTGAGTCTGCATCGCTTATTCCTTTAAGTATGAACTCTCCTTATGTTCACCCCCCAAGCTCTCCCTACCATGTGAAGGAGGAACCCAATTAATAATAGAACTTGTGATCTTTCCTTGTGGAAGATTGAAGTGGTGAAGACCCAGGTGGAGGGACTTAGTTCTCAGTTTTGACGAGTTATTGATACAAAGGGTTTTCACTTATGTACTTATGTTGATTATATTAATAGAAATACTCTTTTCTCATCCAATTATATGTTGCAAATGTTTATATTATTTTCCATGGGTAAATTTGCTATACATGTTGATGGACTATGCTAGTTTATATGTTGACATTTCATTCATTTTCCATATGCCTGTGTATCATGGATGTTAAGGATAAGTTCTAGGTATCAAGCATTGGATTCTGAACTCAATCGTGGTCTCCTATGAACGTACGAAAGAGGTAGGATTCTAGCCTTTCTTTTGTTGGCATTTCCACTTATCTAGTATATTTGAGATTTGAGTTGATTTCTTGGTGTTGTTCTCTCTGTTTTGGTCCTACCCCAAAGCATAGATATTTAGTCCTCGTAACATGTTGTACGACTTGATCACTAAGAATTTTATGCAGTAAGAAAAACCCTCAAACTACCTTGATTTTCATGCAACAAGATGCCTAGAAAACCATTCCCACTTTCTTGTTGTATGACCTATATGGATCCATACAATATGACCTCCCACTCAACAATAAACTTTAGCAAATTATCACATAAATTTTTCTTGGGATTTGTGCCCATATTCTCTTGGAATATATGCCAAATCTGTTGCATACACTTTCCTTTCATCTTGCTCTCAAATATCTCTTGACTTGTCTTTCACACTACTGTTGACTTGCTTTTATAACTGAAAATGATTTTTCACCTTCCCCATCCCTAAATCCAGTGACCTAGATCTAATATTTCCCTTATAAGATCAAGGGATATGATTCATTCCCTCCAAAATAAATCACTTAAATTTACTAAAGTTATTTTCCACTTTATGACATAAGTACACTTTATGACATAAGTGCACTTTATGACATAAAGTCACTTTAATAAAATATTAGAAGGTGAATTTTACAAAAAATCACTTTAATAAAAGAGCCACTTTATTACAACTTTATAAACTTCCTATTACAAAGTCAAGTGCCTAGTAGTGCAAATTCAAGGTCACTTCCGCATACAAGAGAACATGTGAAGTACCTCCACGGCTATAAAAGCTAACACTCAGAATGGGGATGTCAGTGAAGCCTTGGATATGTTTTATCAAATGCAGAGAGCAAGCATAAAACCTGACTCAATAACAATGTTGTGCATGGTCCCAGAATGTGCCCATTTGGATCATATGCAAAGTGGTGATCAGATCTAGGGTTACATCATTAAAAGTGGATTTTCTTTTCTGGAAATATACAAAATTGGGTTAAGAAAGATGCTGCAATTTTCTTTGAACTTGGAATCTCTTGTCTTTTAAAAACAAGGTTCGCATTCACTGAGAATCTAGACTGGCATGCTTCTGAGTTTGATTTGAAGGCATACTTATAAGCCTATGAATAGGAAATCTCCATTTCCAAGAAGGGCATCAAACAAAGAGATATGATTGAAGCTATCCACACCTAACCCAATAAACTGAATCAATGCGATAAATAAAAATGTGAGGCATTCAATGTTGGAATTTTATGCTGATCTACAATTATTTATGACTTTCAAAAGACATAAAATATATACAAGTTTTGGTTGGTGAGTCGTTTATAAACGAAATGCATTCATGTATTCTACAATGGCCTTATTTTAATCATTTCTTCAAATGAATGACGTGAAAAAAATCAAATAGGAAATAATATTATAGTAATAATATATATTTGACAAGTTTGTTGAGCTAACCAAATTTGCAAAATATATGGAACTCAAAGTTTTATTGAAATTTTCATAGGTGGTAGATGCCTAGAAGTTGAAAAAATGGTTTCTGGTGACAGAGGGCATTGTAAGGATGCTATGTATCCATGCTATGAAGGGAATGATTTCTTTTTATCATCATCTTCAAATGGTAATTATGGGAATGTGGTTATGGTTATGAATATGGCTTACAATGGGGAATAGGCCACACAAAGGACAATTTTCCTTAATGGGTTCTCTTTCTCATCTATTGGGTTTTCTCTTCAACAAAACATCTGGGCATGGTGAGTTTCAAATTTTTCATTAGTGTTATTGATATGGGTTTATTGACCTTTAGTAACTAGAGATTTGTCATTTTTCCCACATGGTATAATTCACATTATTTGAAATATCATTTCATTTATTTCCATATTGGAATCCATGTGCCTCTTGATTATTTTGTATCTACATAATTCAATTAACTAGTAGCATTGTGTGTTTCTATATGCACTAGAATAAACCCGTCTAAACCCGAGTCTTATAGAAATATTGAAGTTGTATAACTCAAGATCCATTTTTTGATATCTAAGCTATTTGTGTAGAGTCGAGATATGAAACCTTGAGACCATATCAAACATGTGTTTAGATGGGTTTGTGCTATTATTCATATTAAATGCAATGCACCATCACACAACCCCACTCACAAGAGTTGATGGATCAACTCCATGCCCACTTGGGCTATAGATTGCACCTTGCTTCTCTCTGTGTAACTAGTGTCCATATTGAAAGCATCATCTAGTTTCATTGCACCTTTACATAGCCACACACAGAGTTGATGAATCATCCCTACCTGCACCCGGGCTGTAAAATGCACGTTGCTTGTCTTTGTGTACATTCCCACATACTAAAATTTAAAGGGTAGTGGAAAAAATACATAAATGATGGTTCTCTTCATTATACAGGTAACCGTTGCACTCAATATCTTCCTCATAAGTTATGGACTCTTAATAACCTAGTATAGTTCATATGAATCAATTCTCATAATACCCTATTCAATTCCTTTTTTATTTTGAGTTGTGAAAACTCTAGGGACCAATGTTCTCATTGTAGTTTGGGAGGTCTGAATGAGGTTGCTTAAAATTTTTCCATTACTATGGTCTAGCCACTTATGAATTTTCCATATTATGTTTTAGCTACTTACAATTTCACACATGATGGTCCTGTTGACAAGGGGTACTCTATAGATCAACCTCCCCAAAAGGATTAACAAATCCTGAAAATGACAGAAAAAATAAATCAGATTTGAATTCTCTTAATGGATGGTTAACAACGAATAGATGATTTAACTTCTCTTAATGAACATTTTTATATAAATATTACAATGTTGTTTAGGATTGTTAACAATATGCACATATAACTATTTTCTTATATGTAAGAGTCTTTAATAGGTGAACCAAAACCGAGTTGGGATATATACATATGTCATATATATAGAGAGGAATGAATTTGATCATGAGCAAGAGATATGAATGAGGACAACATGCAATATATTTAAAAGATTCATTACAAATTGTTTGACAAGGGTCTAATTCATAACACTACGAGAAATTAATCTATGGGTAAATGGAGTCAGAGGGATATCAATATAACAAACGATGTCATTATCCAGATGCATATAATTCCATTTCACATGCAAGACAATACAATTGCATAATATTAATATCATTTTTCCTTGGTAGTGATATAAAATAAAATTGGCTTATGATGGTCATTGTCTATAGTATTCTTTCTTTTAAAACTTGTGTTGCATGTCAGGGATGTGCTGTGATAAATGAGAAGCCAACAATTTTAAATTTTTTGGGCACATATGTTCAAGTATATGGGTTTAGTTTCACCTCACTTATGAGTTCAACCATGCATGGATATCATATGTCTCCACAAGGTTTGAACCTATGACTAGCTCTGGGATGTTCACAAGGTTTCAAGGTACTCATGTTGAACTTTCCCAACATATATCTTTCCTATTTCATACTTTACCGAGATTGTTTGTTCGACATTAATAAAATTATCTTATCTTATTTTATTTGGACACACCAACATTAGTTTTTCTAGTTTGGGAGAATGATCTGGATTTATGAGCGGAATGAAATGATTAATAGATTGAATACAATAACACATAGATACGGAGAACAAAAACAGATATCCAGTGAACAATAACTTCTATTGAATAAAGCCCCCGGGGGGGGAGCTCAATTGGCAAGTGCCGTGAAAATGAAGTTCCATGAGTTTTTGAGTTCAACTCCCCCCGACTTACCTTGTGTGTCACGTAAGGGGCATCGTGGGAACACCTGGAGGTTATAGTGGTAGTGTTTGGATAACATGGCCACGTGTAATGCGAGCACGTGCCCAACTAGTTGTTGATTCCTCCAGACATAAAAAAAAAAAAAAAAACTTCTATTGAATAAATAAAATAGGTTGAAATCGTAAAACTGTAGAACTGAAAACACCTTGCTCAAATAGTGGTAGCTATCTCTCAAAAGAGATGAGGTTGCTACACACATATCCATGAGATGAATGAATACAATGAGACTCCAGAGGCATTTTTAACATTACTCATGAATGAAAAAACCCTAGACATCCAAAAACCTAACCCTAGGAGATTAAATTCCAAATGTTATGTGGGCCTCGATGGGTAAGTTGGTACCTCAACTTCCCAGGGTCATAACATTTTCATAGGACCTCCATTTTAGGCGCGTGCTAGACCCCATCACTTAACTTTATTATTTAAATAATTTCTTCTTTGCAACCACTTTGACTACTTTGACCTTTTGGGGCTTCTAGATGATTCATGAGGGTTCTCCAACTTCAAATGTCCATAAATCTCTAACCGCGAGGAGTTATGTGGAATTCCACATACCACCAGAAATGGAATGACATGTACTATCCATATAGAGTAGTATTACCTTCAAATATATTAAAAATCATACCATTATACATCAAACAAACTTGGGTCCATTACCCAAACCTTTGTGCTAATAGAATTCGCTACCAAACTTTCTTCAGGGGTTGACATCAATGAAAACCAACCCAAATAATCAACAGTCAAAGATGCCAAGTCTTGTTTCATTCCTCACAATGTTCAAGGTAAGTTTCCCTTCAAATCATATCATCTGAAGTATTACCAGTTTCCATTTCATGTGTCAGTTCATAATCATGTAATCCAACATCTCACATCACTTTCTTGTGTTAGTTTTATGTCGATGATGGGGGATACATCAAGGCCCTCCTTCAATGAGTATTTTCCTGTTGACTTTATCACAACATACATGAATTATACTTAGAAACAAATTATTACCATGGAACCTGCATTCCTTAATGGAAGGGCCCCTCGCTTCCGACAATAGGTTTACACCATTGACCTCTAATCAGATGATTCCACGAATGTTCAACCTCGACTCATTTATTCACATTCGCTGGAATGTACTAAAGGTACCTTGGAAATAATTTTCATCATTGGTGATTTCCCTCTCACTTGTTAACGATATACGTCAATGACCAATAATCAAGTGGTTTCTACCATGTTCAACATCAAGTAATCTATTCACATGGATATATTCATACTATTTTGTAATCAGGATGAAGACCTTGGGTTGGTTGCTCACTCTGTTATGTGATTTTCCTAGGCCACGATGGAGATCATTTGAGCAGGTAAAAGTTTCTAGTATAATCTCCATGCTGGAAATATTACTAATAAATATATTGTCACATAGATCCACATTATATTGATCCATGGCTATGTTTTGTCTTCTCATATCTCCATTGTGTATTTTTCATGGTTGTGATTAGTTCATTTCATGGAGGTATGGATCCACATTGTATCTCTGGTGGCCATATCCTTAGTCAGTATTCTCATGGATCCACAGTGTATTGGTCAACATACATGCTTTGAGTCAACTCATATTCCGAGCATAGGTAGGACTGCCTCAGAAATGAAATATATACTTATATTGTTTGATGGTTGTTTGCAGCTTCTTCTAGGTTCTCCTACTCCAACACCCTTGCATTGAATAATTTGTAAACTATTTTGACCATCAATTTCTATTCTAACCTCACACTTTAGGGGGCATATGTTACACATAAAAATTCCACACTTAAGTGTTGCAAGTGTCACAAAGTGCCGTATGCACCTCAATAAGTGTCCCATGCACTTTGTCAAGTGTCGTATGCATATTAATAAGCTTCCCATGCATTTTTCCAAGTTTCACAACTCGTTGACACCATGAAAGACATTTTCCATCATCCCTAAATCATATTGGAGGAAGAAACCCATCATTTCAAGGCGAGAAACATGCTTTTCACTTGGAAATTCGACCATTTTTTAGCATTTATGAAGGGTGGCTCCCCCTGGCCATGCTAGGGGAGAGCCACTTCATAGGGTGGTTCCCCCTTGGCCTTATTTAAGGAGTGAAATTGGTTCTCTGTCTCTAACTCAAGGGGAGCTCTAGTTTGGTTAGAGGAAAATATGGTGAATCTTTCCTTTTCTTAAGGGACAACTCTGAAGAGATGAGGTTGTTTTGGGTCAAATCCTATCCTATGGAACTATATTAGGATCAAATCCCAACTCATGGAGAAATATCCTCAACCACTTCCATTATTATCTCATGGTGGTTGAGCCTCCCAATCCTATATATTTAGAGCATTTCCATGGTGAAAGGAGAAAGTTTTTAGGTGTCAGACCATTGATCCTGAGAGAGGGAGATCCATTCAAGCATGAATATTTTGATCTCAAGACTTTCATGCAAGGGATGGAGGAGGAGAGATTGGAGAATATTGTGATGAAATCAACTTGATTTGTAAGTGCCTTCTTTTGGATTTCCATTTAATATTAACTTGGCCTATTCCTTTCATTATGTTGTTTATGATAATGTTTATGCTTAAGTCAAATCGGATTTCAATAGATTTGGATTTTATCTAATGAAATCTAGTATAAGTAGGAACGTTTGATTACCTCTTGTTTTTCATCTCTCTTTGGTTGTTGAAGGAATTGGAACAACGAAGAAAAAGGACGAAGCAACGAGGACAAACTTTGGGAAACAGGTGTGTCTTCCTCTTTCTATCTATAGGTTAATGAACTAGATATATAAGGAAGTAGTAACCATTTTTTACTTCCTTATTTGTACAAAAGAAGGGGTCTTGTTCCAAAGGGGATCTTAACCTATCCACAGGGTAAGGTTTCTCATAACACCAATCAAGGGAACCCACCAAAATGCGGATTTGGAGTTTGTCTTATATATCAACCAAAACCATTACATTTACATCAGCTCCCTATGGAGGAACAAACAATAGAGAAAAACTAATAGCTTTATGGAAACTCTTAGAGACAACAAAACAAAAGGATATTCAGAAGTTGTAGGAGTTGGGTGATTCAAAACTAGTTATAGAATGGGCCTAGGGAAAATTGTCCATTCAAAATACCAACTTGACCATAGCCATGAGAGAGATTTAACAAGATTTGCATTCCTTTGAATGGTTGTCTTTCCATCACATTATGAAAGAGATTAACATAATTTCAGATGAGATCTCCAAAGAAGATCTACAACTCCAAAATGGTTCCCTTGGTTTCTATCAATATTTTGATGGAACAAAGATCGAGGCCATGGAATTCCGCTTCTAAAGGAGGATCTATGTAAATTTCTAAGTCAAGTCTGTAAATATTTTCTAAGACAATACAGTCCTTATGTTTCATGTTTTGTTTTATAATATAGTAGGAAAGTGTAATAGACAAAAGGAGGCATGATAAACAAGGGTCAAAGGTTTTGAAGTGTGCCTACACAAGATTTTTTGAACGATATGTAACATGTATATTCAGATTGAATATGAATTCTTTATTTCTGCGATATTTTTTTTTATGAAACTATAGTTATCCATACAATTAAAATGAAAATGAATAACTATAGTCATCCATTATAATTAAAATGAAAATGAATAATTAAATGTGATAGTTTTTCCAGCTTGAAAAAAAAATCAAAATTAATTAAATTATATAATCATCCAGTTAACATTAAAATTATTGTTTAATAAAATTTAATCAATTTGATATTAGTTCGAGGTATGGGAACATGTAACTATGCATAATTTTAAATTATATTGGTTCGACGTATGGGAATGTGTAATTATGTATAATTTTAAAGTTAAGATTGGGTGGAAATCATGTTTGATTAAACACTTTCCATGTCCATGAAAATTCTATTTAAAATCTTCAAGCCTACTTGTCTTGATCCTCAATGTAGATCTCTTGAACCTATTAATCTCACCCCCCCTACACATGAGGTTAATATTCACACTTCATTGTGATGAAAATTATTTTTGGAATCATTGTTTTTATTTTTGCTAGTGTGTTTGTTACTTGTTGGATTTTCTTGTGGTCTAAGAAACCATGACCCAAGGGCATCTCAGCCACCAAAATAGGCCACACCAACCCTTAACATGGATGGATTTTTTGGGTGTCTCCTTAGAACTATCACAAATTTTGAACCTTGGTTGTCTCCCTAGTCACCTAGGTTGGGCCACGCCACATAAATTTTTTCCTATGATACCATTAATTACTTAATATTCCCTGCATATGCAACACATATGTAATTATAATAACATACAATTAATGCTTAAATATGTACAACCAATCATAATGAAATTAACATAAAAATAAACATTATTCGACATGTAAATACATATAAATGAAACTTATATTTTAATCAGAAACACTAACTGACTTCAGACCTCATACATTCCTCTCAGTGGTAGACTCTATTGTTCATAAACTCTCAATAGTAGGTCACCCCCAAGCTAGGGCTATGAATCCACTAGGGAAAAGGATTTTTAAGACAAACTAAGGTCTAAAAGATAACACAACAAATATTAGGCTCATGTTCCAAGTCCAAGAAGAGTTCCCAACTCAAAGCCTCTCATTCCCCATAGCCCGTTTCACCCCAGGAAGCGTACCCCTTATATGCTCAATAGTCCTTTGATTGTCCCACTTCCCTTCTAGGGCTTCAACAACTGGGCGACTAGAAATTATCATATCTCTGTAGCATATGGAACACAAGGTTTCTCAAAGAGTTCAACACTCACCATCCCAATACACAAGGATACTATCTCCAACAATTATCTCACCCAAGGAGAATGTTTCACATGCTTGACAACCTGCTTCTTCAATCCACACTAGTAACTTTGGGTCATTTTTTGATGACCCTTTTGACGTAATTTCGATGTGATGTTTTCAGTATCACGAAAAACATTGGCCCCTCCAAACATCATTTCTAGTACCTTCTCACTTCCAACAAATGTGCTTGTGTCACACTTATAATGTTTCTTACGAAAATATTTCATCCAAGGCTCAATTTTACAATGATGCAAATTGTCATCACACTTCGGACATATATTTATATGTCCTCTTACTTCCAACGACAACATATGGTTTATGTGTTGTTGCCACTACGACGAAAAATTTCATCGCAATAGAGACAATCTAAATTATTCCAACGATACCATAAATTTTTTTAGACCTTAAACTACGACGAAAGGCGTCATCATAATGTCGATGCCATAAACTATTCATCGACGCATTTTCCATATTTGTGACATTTTGGATCATTAGAAGGGAATCAAAAGTTTGACACCATAAGTGTATTAGTGCATCTCAAGTGAGATTAAAGGGTTGTCGGAATACTTACACACTGTAAGTATTTTAAAATATATATATATATATATATGTGTGTGTGTGTGTGTGTGTGTGTGTGTGTGTGTGTGTGTATCCCTTACCACTGAATTCTAGTTAATATTGCATGATTCTTGTCCTATCAACTTTGTTGCATCAGCCATTAAATTTTTTCTAAACCACTTAACACTTTTTCTTGAACTATTACTGTTTCCAACCATAATGAGTGAAAACCCAACTATAATTCATTCAGCTTTTATGAATTTTAGTCAACATGTTGGGATCTTATCCTTCTGTACTAATTTATATGTTTGTGAAATGGATCTGACTCATTTGTAAACCTTTAATTTGAATATATATTGTCATGCATTCCTTTTTTCCAATTGAATCACACTAATAATGTCTAAGGTTCCTCTCCGCTCTTATTTTGGGTAATTCTAGTGCATGCCAATTTGTACTAATTCTTTGCAGGAACTTCTTTGGGTTAGCTATTGGTATTTTTACATTGTGAATATTTAATCGTTTGGGATAATATTTTATCTTTATTTTTACATGATCAAAGGAGTTATGTTTTATCATCTCCAAAGGTTGCATCTACAACATATCACTAGAGTATCCTTGGTAGTTTGCGGATGTGCTTAAATTGGTGACAATAGTTCATGCTAGTATTGTTCATTTTGTGAATTGGGAGATGGATTGGTTTTCTGGTACCACTAATATATCCTATTAATCTTCTCCTTTGATTGAAACTCATAACGTTTGGAATATAATTAGGTTCCAAAGTAGGGATTAAGATAGATTGATGGTTTTTGGGTCACCTACTCTCATACAATGTTCAACATCAAGAAATTTAAATTTAAAGCCTCTTTAAAGGACATTTTTTCCATCAATAGATTAGTTTTATTGAATTATAGTTGATACAATGGCCATTTTTGTAGTTTGGGGATGAAGATAAAGATACATATTTGAATTTCACTAAGTGATCGACTTTCTACAACCATGAGTCATCATGGTTTACACACTCATAATACTATTCTCTGGAGGACTTTTACAAAACACAATTTGGTTTATTTTGGATAAGGAAAATTGGATTTGTGTGATCAAATATTGATTGTGTGATGTTTGACTACCAGTGTGATGAAGGTGTTTTGGCATTATCTTAAACCAAAACTAGTTTGGATGGTGTTGGTGCCCATAAAAATCCTTCAATTTCTTAATTGAACGCCTACAAGAGAAAATCAAGTTTTTCCAACATCTATTGTTGTGGATAATAAGAAAGATATGATTACACATAAAAGGACAATTCACAAAAGTATTGTCTATTTCAGTGTGATGTAAAAAATGCTAGCATTTTCCTTGATGGAAAATGGTCTCCCAACCACCTTATTCTTCTCATAGTTGCAAGGAAAATTTTTAAAGTGCTAGCAGTTCAAAATTATCTTTACTAGTTAACAATGTAGTTGTAGTGGTTGGGGCCCTACATGGAACCTCTTATGGGTTCTATTGTGGTTATGCATCAAGGTTATGTTAAGATTCAAACTCTTCAATCCCTTTATCAACACAACCACAATCATTCAGTGACATGGTCAAGTAGTGTGAAGGATCTTCTCAGCCTCAAAAGATATGAGTACTCGCCAAGAAAAGGTATCTTTTTGGTAGATAAATCAAAGAAGATCCCAGAGTTGAGCATAAAATCAAAGGGTGTCCTAGATTCCTTGGGGGACACAAGAAAAATACCCATTAGCATATTTAATAGCCTTTATTTAGCTTGTTATTGCCTTCATTAATTCATCATAAGTTTTTGTGCTAGGGTGTTTTCATCATATATTTCAATCATCACGAAGCAAAGAAGAACATATTAGAAAGATGCCCTTGGTTTTGTTGTATAGAATGACTCTTTATTAAGCCTTGGTTTCCAAAATTTGATCATGCAAAGATGAACAAAAATAGCACTTTAGCATGCAAAAGACTCAAATATTCCATATATTTGAACTAATAAGCCTCATAAGGGGTAATCCTAAATATAGGAAATTATATAAAAAAAAATTGGATTATGAGAATACAAACTTTCGATGTAGGATTTTCTTTGAAGTTGGAAATATAGTTACAGTTTCCAGGAAATTTCCATGCAATTTGAAGAAAATAGGAGTTTAACATCAAACATGACTCTTTACATCAAATTCAACAAGTATGTCTTAGTGTGGGTTTCAACGTGGAGTTAGGGTTTTGAGTTACAAAGGTACTGGAACACATTATTAGCCTATTGTGAAGACTAATGCTAGAAAAAGATGTTAAGAAAGCATAATAAACCTGTCAGTTTCACCTAAACATAATAAAATTAGCAAATTGAACATGATTTGTATCCATAATTCACCATTTGAGAGGAAAATTAGAGGAAACAACTATTTATTGTAATATAAACAATGAAATGACTTTAAACCTGTGAAGTCACATGGGAAGATCATAGTTGTAGCACTTGGCCAAAAATCTCTTCATGGGAGGGCCCCGTGACCTCCTTGACTACACAATCTCTTTGGAATGTTACAGGTAGGAAACTCCTTTGTGGACGATCATTGTGGAGAGTAGAAACTTGGTAATTATCAAATCCAATGTTGGAATAAGAAAAGAAAGGAACAAGAGGCTCTTGATTTCTTAATAAATGGATTTTACAAATCAAACTCTTTCCTAGAGGGAAACTTATTAACCCCAATGAGATATCCTAGAGGAAACTCTGAGGCAATCCACACATTGTCACCTTGGTGACTTTTCCCCACTCTTTACACTATAGGAAAGGGTATCCTATTCAAAGGGGGAATCTGTACAAGTCAAGTTAGGTCTTTGAGTAAGGAGGGAAATTCTCTAACTCAACTTAGTAGTTTCTTACTACTCACTCTCAAGGTGTAACGCAAGTGTAAAGCATGTGAATAGTTTTTCAAACCAATACAATTGAACAAGCATTTGATAGAGAATTACTTAGACAAGTTTTCTTATTCATAAAATGTGATTATGCTTGGAAAATAGATAGAAATGGAACTTGCTCAATTTCAATAGCTCAAAGAAACATCAATCATGGAATCATGTAAATGATAGAAAATTTTCATTCCCATGTGAATCATATATCAATGGAACTTAAGATAGAATGTCACCACAAGAATTGAATTAAGAGAATGTGATGTAACTATGAGATTAAAAGATTATATCATTCATCCACCATGTCCATGTGATCGTCACAAAGACTTAGTCATTATCAAGATACATCCACATTGATGAGATCATATGTCGACAATAGAGATATGTCTGATTTAGAAACGATGGAGTAAGGATTAAAGACATGCAAATGTTAAGTGAAATGTCAAGGATGACCAACATATAATACATGAAATCAAAACCTTGACCATATGGGATTTAAGTGCCTTCAGTTTTATGAATGCAATTATTAGATAACAGAATCAAATACAATAGACATGAGTTATCAGTTTTTAGAGTACGTTAACCATATTATAGTTGCAGGGTGCAGTGAGTGATGTAGAGTGGTCAAGGTGCAGTAGCTAAGTAGTGTTACTGTAGAGTAAGTCATTCCATAGGCCGATTTAGGGCCTAGATCTTGTTCTTCAACACTTGCAGGGAGAGGGTTTGAGCGTAGTAGTAGGTAGAGGTATTTGTCCCACTTGTTAGCCAGTCCAAGTATTTTTGGAGGGAAAATAAAGGCTGCACATGTGGGCCATAAAATGAGTACGACCAAGGACAATAGTCCATCACTCGAGTAGTAGTTTCCAAAAGGATATCAACCTTTGTGAAATTTTGTAGGAGTAACGACATATATCTCAATATGATCCAAGCTAGAAGTATGGAATGACAATCATATAGTAGCATTGGGGCATGAGGAATCATTTTTAGGCATACCATACTTGGCACACATTTTCATGATACAAATGGACTTGTTGTCATTATCACTTAGGGAAGATTTCAACTAGAAAAAGATGGCCTTTTCTAAGCATTGTTTGTAACAGATTTCAAGAGTTATTTCCATTCCCCACTTTAGTCATTTGTTGAGGATTTATTAGGGAATATTTTGGTAGTATATTAATGACTTAGGGAAATATTGACTATCTAATGATCCCAAGGGAGAGGAAGAATAGGTTAAAAGAGAACTAGAAATGATTAAGGAAATTATGCATGGTCCACATTGGGAAGCATGCAAGACAAATGGAAACCTAAAATATGAGGGATCATGGTCCTATTTCCTAGTAAATAATAAAAAAAACTAAATATACATGAATTATGTCCTAAAACACTCCTATATTAAAATTCCTATGCTTATTTGGAACATCAAAACAAAACCATAACCATCACACATGTCTATCTAAGGCCTTAATTATAGTCTTTTCTAAAGCTTGGAATTTTTATGTTTGTCCTAATAAAAATAAAATGTTTAAGAAGAATATATCCACAACAAAAATATCCTACAAGTCCTAGATTAACAACTTATTATTGCGACATAACTGGATTTTTGTTTAACCATGGTGGTATTTGAAATAAAGACTATAACTACAAAGAAAGAGTTATTTTTTAAACCATTTGGTAACACACAGTGAAGGTTCTAGATCAACAAACACACAAAGGAAGGCTTGTAGATAAAAAAAAAACACAAATTCCAATGTGTTACCTCCAAGATCTACACCAAAATATTTCTTCTAACTTATTTGTGTAACCTTTTGCTTTTGTTTCTCAAATATCCTTGGTGATTTTCTTCATGTCTTCTAATTTATATCAGGTACCAACCTATCATTCAAATGTATAAAATATTAAAATTCTCAATAAACAATAAAATTATGACATATGAGGTCCCATTCAACGTACTTGAAACATATTCAAATTAAATATTCATTAAAATGATTTGGATAATGTAACGTCCCTGACCGTCAAGCCCACGGACGGGCAAATTCTACTGTGTAGAAACAACATTCTCATACTTATATATATAACATGAATTAAGTCATATTACACATATTTAACTAAACCAAACAGAGGAATCAAAGAATTACGACTAACATGCATATTTAATGGGATTAATAGTAATTCATGATTACAACGGAATACATGATAATACAGTAAGTATCACAGACTAACATCACATATAAATTAAGTACAACATTAATACTTATCTTTGAAGCTGTAGTAACTCCACCTACCATGTGCAGACCTTCCACGAACCTCCCAGCCTTAGACCATGCTTCTCATCACTCTCAGCAGTGGGTCACCCCCGAGCTGGGACCAAGCTCCACCTAAGGTAAGGGAATCCTAAACTAGGCTGAGGTTACAGGGAAACTACACAAAATAACCAGAAGGATTCTTCCCAAGATTCCTTCTTATGCCCACTACTCATGGACTCTCATTCCCCACATGTCAGTTCCGCCCAGGAGTATACACCTTCACAAGAACAGTCCATCAGTGCTTCACCTCCCTCTCTGGGCCTCGACAACAGGCCGGATCATAAAGTCTTAGAGCTCCATAGCTGGTGTTCAACTCTCTCTGGGAGAAAACCACTTCCCAACAAACCCTTCACCTGGGAAAGAGATACTCACAGGCCTGGAAACCTGCCTCTTCAACCACGGGCCTAACC
This sequence comes from Picea engelmannii, assembly GCA_009831015.1. NCBI lineage: Eukaryota > Viridiplantae > Streptophyta > Pinopsida > Pinales > Pinaceae > Picea > Picea engelmannii. The sequence continues at coordinate 134,655 of ML778489.1, forward strand.
ACCCAACTCTTCCACCAGCTGCAACTTCAATTCCCACAAGGTGAGGATAACAACAACAACAATAGTAATTCGGTTAACTCACAGGTGACAACAACAACAGGAATTTGGGTATGGACATCCAAAAACGGAAACAGACCACACTAAGACACAACACGGTTCAGGCCATATCCAAGATGTTTCGTCTTCACAATAAAACAAAACAGGTTGGTTTCACAGTTTTTTTCTTTTAGAGATGCGTGAGGTTATGCAAAGGTCGATCCCAGAGATCAACAGAATTCACAGAGAATGGAAAATGGATAGCGAACAATCTTCCTGTGAGGTTTTCCTTCACTATGCGAGGGTATGCAGAGGCAAATGTATAGGCAAAATGGTTCAGACACCCCATATTCCCTATGAACTCAAGCGGAGGATGACAGAATGAGGAGCGAACCCCCCNCCATGGCTAATTTCTGCATCTTTTAAATGCATGTGCCTGGGCCGACATGTGTCACCCATGAAGCTACATGCGCTCCATCAACATGCATTTCTCTCCAGGAACTTAGGACAACACTCAAAATTGTCCACCTTAGTTTTAAAGAAATAATAATAATAAATTATTATCCCTTTCTAGAGGTAAGCCCCCTAGATTAGCCCCTAGGCCCAACACTTAGCCTTTCTTTCCACCTTTCAACCCCCATTCCATTACCTACTCTATGGAAGCTTAGCCCCCCATCACTCATTCATCGTGGTCAATCTGCATGCAGTGGTGTTCATATTTTTATTAACGTTCTGCATAATTACATATACAAAAATAGGCTCCTAGCCTTAACACTTAGGCTCTCCAGACTAATAAAATCATAAGCCTTACCAGCTTATCAATACTCGTCTCACCAGCCTACAAAACATGATTTACAATTCATAAACATGATTACAACAAGGCTCGTCCTTGGGGATATTACAATCCCCTCCCCTTATTTTTGCATTGTCCTCAGTGCAAATTTCACACAACATCAAAAAGATTTCCAAAATATTCAAAAATATGTGGGTATTCTGCCCGCATAGCATCCTCATGCTCCCATGTCTCTTCCTCAGGACCGTACCAGTTCCACTAGACCTTTACAATCCCTATAACTCGATTCCAAAGCTATTTGCTTTTCCTGTCCAATATGCACACATGATGCACTTGTAGGATACCTTCTTGCTCCACCTAAATCACATTCCAATCGATAACATGATTAGCATCATGTATATATTTCTTAAGCAATGAAACATGAAACACATTATGTATAGTCATGGATGCAGGTAATGCAAGCATATATGCAACTGGCCCAATCCTTTCTAGGATTTCAAACGGCCCACAAAATATGGCTACCAACTTGGCACAGTTTCCCAGCTTCAAAGAACTTCTATTAGATTTTACTTTCAGGAAAACATGATCACCCACTTTGAATTCTCTGTGGGTTCTATTTTTGTCATCATAACTTTTCTGCTTGTCTTGGGTAGCTTTTAAATTCTGCTTAATTTTAAGCATTTTCTCTTCCATTTCCTTGAGCAAATCTGGCCCAATTACTGCCATGTCAGCTGGATTATCCTAGCTTACTGGAGTATTTCACTTTCTGCCATAAAGTGCTTCAAATGGGCTCATTTTCAATGATGCTTGATACCCATTGTTGTAAGCGAATTCTACCAAGTGTAGGTAGTCTTCCCATTTTGATGGTTTGTCCATCACATACATTCTCAGTATGTCTTCTATCACTCTATTCACCCTCTTTGTTTGTCCATTAGACTGAGGATGATAAGTTGTACGAAAGTTCAGATTCATTCTGAATCCTTTGAATAATCCATTCTAGAAATTCAAGGTGAATTTTGGGTCTCTGTCGGACACAATTGTTTTAGGAATTTTGTGCAATCGTGCCACTTCCTTCATGAAAATATCAGCAACATCTGCTGCCTTGTGAGTAGTTTTCAGTGGAATAAAATGGGAATATTTTTTAAGCTTGTCCACCACTACCATGATTGAATCATGCAGCTTTCCTGTTCTAGGCAATCCTGTAATAAAATCCATTTTCACCACTTCCCACTTCCATTCAGGAATGGGCAAAGGTTGTAGCAACCCTGCTGGGTGCCTGTGCTCAACTTTAGCCTTATGAAATTCCATACATATGGCGATATATTCAACGATCTCTTTCTTCATACCTTGCCAAAAGTAATAGCTCCTGTCTGCTACCAGAGTCTTTTGATATCCAGGGTGCCCAACATAAGTCACGTTATGCATTTCTCTTAGAATCACAAGTTTCAAACCCTGGACATTGGGTATATACACTCTGTTTTTGTACAGAAGTATTCCATCAGCTTCCAAGGTGTAATTTTCCTCTTTCTGTGGTCTCTAACTCTGTTGTAGCTTTGCTACCAAGTCTCTGTACTGCAAATCTGCATTTGCATCTTCCAAAATTCTATCCTTAATCTCATTCCTATACATGCTAATGGCTGAATCATGTAAGTTGTGCACCTTTCTACTGAGTGCATCAACCACCTTGTTTTCCTTCCCTTTGATATGCTTGATATCAAAGTCATATTCACATAGAAACTGCAGCCACCTACTCTGCCTGGCATTTAAGGTAGGTTGGTCAAACAAGTATTTCAGATCATTGTGGTTTGTTCTCAATTCAAATATCCTTCCCATGAGGTAATGTCTCCATTTCCTTAGAGCATGAATGATTGCTACCAACTCCAAATCGTGAGTGGCATAATTATTTTCGTGCTCTTTCATCTTCCTGGACTCATAACAGATTATGAATCCATTCTAACTAAGAACTCCTCCCAACCCTTCTTTACACGCATCTGTTCACACCAAAAAATCCACATTTGGATTTGCAATCCTCAAGATTGGAGCGCTAGCTAACAACTGCTTCAATCGCTGGAAACATTTCTCACACTCTTCAATCCACTGAAACGTTTTCTCCTTCCTTTGCAAGGAAGTGATAGGGTGAGATATCTTTGAGAACCCTGCGATAAATCTTCTGTAATAGTCCACTAGACCCATAAAGGATCTAACTTCTACCACATTCCTTTGCACTATCCATTCTTTGATGGCCTCAACCTTCTCAGGATCCACGATGATACCTTCTTCTGAAATAATGTGCCCCAAGTAATGGATCTGCCTTTGATAAAACAAGCATTTTCTCAACTTGGCATACAACTGGTGTTCTCTCAACACTTGCAGCACCATCCTCAGGTGTTTTTCATGCTCTTCCTCTAAATTGGAATACACTAGAATGTCATCCAGGAAGACTATGACAAACTTGTCTAGATAGTCCCTGAATACACCATTCATCAAGCACAGAAAAAAGCAGGTGCGTTTGACAACCCAAGTGGTACCACTGTGAACTCGTAATAACCATACCTTGTTCTAAAGGAGGTCTTGCTGATGTCTTCATCCTTTATTCTTACCTGGTGATATCTCGATCTGAGATCTATCTTCAAAAATATTTTCGCACTTTTCAACTGATCGAAAAGATCGTCGATCCTCGATAGAGGATACTTGTTCTTGACAGTTACTTTGTTCAACTGTCTGAAATCAATGCACAACCTCAACATCCTATCCTTATTCTTCATGAATAGGACTAGGGCACCCCAAGGTGACACGCTTGGGTGAATGTACCCCTTCTTTAGAAGCTCTTCAAGCTGCAATTGCAACTCTTTCAGCTCTGGCGTACTCATTCTATAAGGAGGTTTCGACACTGGAGCTGCTCCAGGCATCAAATTTATAGAGAAATCAATATCTCTCTTCGAAGGTAGTCCGGGTACCTCCTGAAATACGTCTTCAAACTCTGTTAGTACCACATGGTCTCCACTCTTTGAGACTTCATCTCTGGATGCTTCCTCCACATGGGCTGCAAACAATTGACAGCCTTTCATGTAGCACTTTTTCAGCTGCAATGTTGAGATTTCTCTAACAACCATAGCTATGGGAATTCCTTGGACTATTTTTTTATTTCCCTCCTCATACAGGAAAGTAAATTCCTTGTTACGACAATCCATGAGGGAATGGTGTTGGTCCAACCAGTCCATCCCGATTAAATAGCCATAAGATCCTAAAGGAAGAATATTCAATTCATCCTTCGTGCTCAATACCTTCATGTCCACAGGACAATACTTAACCAACTTAGTGACTTTCCTCATGGTTCCTGTAGCCAACTTCACTAACCAAGACTTTTCAATTTTTCTTCTTGATAAATGAAAACTTTCCACCACCCTAGGATCTACATAACTATGGCTAGCCCCTGAATCAATTAAAATAATGAATGGTTGGTTGTTAATCATACCTTCCACTTCAATCACGTGCGACTGAAATTCATCTTGCTTGTTGTATAGGGATGCATAGATCCTTGGCATTCTACTACCCATGTCCTCCACTGTTTCATCTTGTTGAACATTATGGACAACTTTTGCTTTGCCATTTTTATGGGGACAATCTCTGTACTTGTGGTTCTCTTTACAACCCCAACACTGAATGGGCATCTGTCTTGGCCTTTGTTCCCCCACTTCAACCATTCTCGGCTCTCTAAATGATAGCTGTCCTTGAGGACTATTTCTGAAAAAGGGAGGTTTGTTTCCCTTCCGCCTCTGTTCTTTCTTAAACTTCTTCTAGTTAGGGATGATTTTAGGGATGGAAATTTGTTTTAAAATGTAGAAATCTTGGTGAATCTTACTAATCCTTCATATGCCAACTATAAATGTTTGGCGATATTTTTGTAAAAATATTCAAATTTATAAGGATTTTATATAGGTTTTATAAACTTTTGGCGATTTTTAAGGTAAAATAATCATATCCTATAGAATTTGGGTGAATCATTTTTAAAATAGCAAATCTTGTTTTTGAAAAAAACTATGGAAAATTAGTCCATGAGCGAAATTTAGCCCCTAAAATCATCCATGCTTCTGGTCATCCCAAGCCTTCCGAAAGGTAGGATTTTCTCTTTGTTGTTCATATAAGCATTTCTCTCTTCTTATTGTTTCTTCCATAGTATTAGGATCATCATACTGAATCTTGTCACCAATGGGAGGTGGAAGTGCACTTAGATACCTATGAATCTTGACAACCTTATCTTTGATGAATGGAACATACTTCAGTAATTCCAAAAACCTTCATTCGTATTCATCAATGGTCATGCTTCCCAGCTTGAGTTTGAAGAACTCCTTCATATTTCTATCATAGTATCTTTTAGTTAGGTATTTCCTCTCGAAATACCTCTTGAATTCCTTCCAAGTGATATCTTTGTCTCTAATGTGCTACACCTGCACAAGCTGATCCCACCACATGGATGCTTTTCCTTTTAGTTGATACATCGCAATTCTTCCTTCTGCATGAGAGGAATAATTTTGCAATTGGAAATATTTCCTCATGCCAAGCAACCATGTTTCGACATCTTCCTCCTTTTTATGTTCTCCATCAAACGTAGGAGGCTTAATATTGTTCATCTCCCCTTTCAATTCATCCACTCCGGATCTTCGGTGTTTTCTGGTAGGGGATGGGCTTGAACTACTATGTGCTTCCTTACCATAATGCTTTGGGGGGCGATGATAATGTCTGCTACCACTCCTCGATCTTCTTTTTCTCTCAGGGGTCCTGCAACTCCCTGTTTTGCTTGTGTCACTCTCCTTTTCCAATTTCCTTTCTATTCTTTCCAGGCTCTTCCACATCTTTAAGGTGAATTCACCCTACTGATCCCTGACCCTCATGAGCTTTCGGCTATCGACTCAGTGATCCTGGGCATCTTTTTGCAATCTTTCAATCATTTTCATCATATGCCCTTCCTTATCCAATTCTCTTATGTGCCCATTGGAGTTCGATCCTTCGACTCCCAAGTTGACATCCCTTCCTTCTCTTTCGTTCTCTGAATTGGAGCCAATACACACCTCTTCCATTTCTATACTCGGCGTCGATTCACGACTGTCCTGACACTCATTGAACTCTGCACACACAACATGCAGTCAACCGAAGTTTTTCAGGCCTTAAACCCTTTATAAAACTACAACATTCATAAACCAACGCAAATAAGAAAACATTTCGATTCCACGAATTTTCTGAGCTCAGTTTGGCGCTACAATTTCCTGGCGATAGCCCCCGTTTTCTTAGTCCCCAACCCATGCATCCATAGGCCGTGATCAAACGCTAAACTTCTAGGTGCTACAAGGCTCTCCAAATGAAACTTTGGGTTTTGGGATTTCGGGGCTTTGGGGTTTGGGGTTTCGGGGTTTTTGTCCCAGAGGTTCTCGCACTCGCTTCCCTCTCCAAATCCTGACTCCCAAAATTTTGACCTCTCTCCCCCTGGGCCCACAACACAACTGTCGCCAACCAAGGTAGTGACACATGGTGTCCTTAAGAAGGTCCACATCACTTCCGGCGATGTCATAGGGTCCCACCACTTTCACTTTTCGTTTCGGAGTTTCGAGCATCGGGAGTTCATGTATCCACACATTTCGAACTTCCGTTTGTTGAAATTCCAAAATTACGGTCTATTCATCTACTTGATCCAATATTCAAGATCCTCTCCTATGATCTACGGTGGAGATCGTTTCAGGATTTTAGGGTTTCGAGTTTCGAAGGTGTTCACCTCTCCTCACTTCCCATCTCCCGACTTTGCGAAATCTGAAAGGTTATCGTGACTAAATTGAGTACAACTCCACAAGATATAACGGTCGATCCCTCCTCCCAGATCTACAACGTAGATCTTCTCGGGTTTTTGGGTTTCTGTGTCTCAACGCTCCCCACTTTTTATTGACAGCTGAACTCCCGAAAGGCTTCTTGGATATCCTTCTGACACCTTATCTGGATCTGACAGTTGTAAGGGGTCTCCGTTCCTCCTGATCAGATCCAACAGCTCCAACACTTCATGCGTTGAGCTCTCTCTCTCCCTGTGGCCATATACCACACTGACTATGGGTTCTATAATACCGCTACACCTCCTAAGCTTTGTAACACAACCAAGTAACTCCTTGGCACTCATGAACATTCAAAGGTCTAAAAATCGGTTCTTCCAAACATGATTCCCACCTGAACTTCGGGTCCAATGACCACTTATCCAACCCATTCAGGTTCAGTGTTATAAACCATGCTCTGATACCATATTGTAATGTCCCCGACCATCAACCCCACAACCGGGCAAACGCTACTGTGAAGAAACAACATTCTCATACTTATATATATAACATGAATTAAGTCATATTACCGACATTTAACTAAACCAAACAGAGGAATCAAAGAATTACAACTAACATGCAGATTTAATGGGATTAACAGTGATTCATGATTACAATGGAATACATGATAATATAGTAAGTATCACAGACTAACATCACATATAAATTAAGTACAACATTAATACTTATCTTTGAATATGTAGTAACTCCACCTACCATGTGCAGACCTTCCACGAACCTCCCAGCCTTAGACCACGCTGCTCATCACTCTCTGTAGTGGGTCATCCCCGAGCTGGGACCAAGCTCCACCCAAGGTAAGGGAATCCTAAACTAGGTTGAGGTTACAGGTAAACTGCACAAAATAATCGGAAGGATTCTTCCCAGGATGCCTTCTTATGCCCACTACTCACGGAATCTCATTCCCCACATGTTTGTTCTTCCCGGGAGTATACACCTTCAAAAGCATATTCCATCAGTGCTTCACCTCCCTCTCTGGGCCTCAACAACAGGCCGAATTAGCAAGTCTCAGAGATCTGTAGCTGGTGCTGGACTCTCTCTGGGAGAAAACCACTTCCCAACAGACCCTTCACCTGGGAAAGAGCTGCTCACAGGCCTGACAGCCTACCTCTTCTACCACGGGCCTAACCACCCGACTCTTCCACCAGCTTCCACTTCAATTCCTGCAAGGTGAGGATAACAACAACAACAATAACCATTCGGTTAACTCATGGGTGAAAACAACAACAGGAATATGGGTATGGACATCCAAAAATGGAAACAGACAACACTAAGACACAACATGGTTCAGGTCATATCCAGGATGTTTTGTCTTCACAATAAAACAAGACAGGTTGGTTTCACAGTTTTTTGTTTTTAGAGATGCATGAGGTTATGAAAAGGTCGATCCTAGAGCTCAACAAAATTCACAGAGAATGGAAAATGGATAGCGAACAATCTTCCCGTGAGGGTTTCCTTCACTGTGTGTGGATATGCAGAGGCAGATGCATAGGCAAAACGGTTCAGATGCCCCAGATTCCCCGTGAACTCAAGCGGAGGATGATAGAATGAGGAGCGAATCACCCCCCATGGTTGACTTCTGCATATTTTAACTGCATGTGCCTGGGCCGACACATGTCACCCATGAAGCTACACGTGCTCCATCGACATGCATTCCTCTCCAGGAACTTAGGAAAACACTCAAAATTGTGCACCTTAGTTTTAATTAATAATAATAATAAATTATTATCCCTTTCTAGAGGTAAGCCCCCTAGATTAGCCCCTAGGCTCAACACTTAGCCTTTCTTTCCACCTTTCAGCCCCCATTCCCTTACCCACTCGGTGGAATCTTAGTCCCCCATCACTCATTCATCATGGTCGGTCTACACGCAGTGGTGTTCATGTTTTTATTAACGTTCTGCATAATTACATATACAAAAAAAGGCTCCTGGCCTGAACACTTAGGCTCTCTAGCCTAATAAACTCATAAGCCTTACCAGCTTATCAATACTTGGCTCACCAGCCTACAAAACATGATTTACAATTCATAAACATGGTTACAACAGGGCTCATCCTTGGGGATATTACAGATAACATACCTCCCCTGATCGCAACTCATCCATCATTATGTTTGTATAATAATCGTAGTTCCAAATCATTCAACCTCCATAAATATCTATAAAATGAATACAACTCATATTGGGAGCATTATTTAGTCTAAGATGCATTTTTATGAGAATGTCATAACATACATTGGCAGTGCTTCCAAGCACCTTATAATCCTTCTTTATGGACTATCCCATCCCTATATTCGAACATAGATTTACTTGATGAGAACAAAATACAAACATGATAGACATATAACTAAATAGAAATCCTGAATAATATCCTCTTGGTTTTGAGAATAATTTATTGGATTCATCTAATCTTGGAGCAAACCTCCCTCGATTTGAAGGAGCAACAATGAAGTCAAAATTGACTACGTTATTTCTTTGTTGGATTGGGGGAGGTTTTCTCCAAGATTAAACAATTCCAATAAATTATTCTCTACTTAATGGGGCCAACCATATGAAGGTGGAAGTTGTTATGGCCCCTCCCCCCCCCCTCACATCACTCTTAATTCCCCAATACCCAATCTATATTCTACTAGAAAATATGCATTAAAAATATTCAAAAATGATAAAAAATGATTGTAAAGCTAAGCAAGAAAGCTAAGATAAAATAAGTACAAAGTTGTTTGATTTCATTTTTCTTTGAACATAAGTACTGCAAATTAATAGAATTGGATTTTTTTTATCTCTCTATCCATATTTTATTAACCATCTATATTTCATATCTTACTAACATAAGTACAAGAAAGTATGCAATAAATAATTCAAAGGTAATGCAACAAAAAGTATGCAATAACTCATTCAAATACATATGCCATAAAAAATAGCTTTTATTAATGAGGTTTATCAATCAAAAAATGTTCCAAGTATACTAGCTATATGTATATCTATTTGTCTTATTATAATATTATACATCATCATTTTTTTAGGCCTCTTATGTGCTTTCCAGTTCTGAATTAAATCATCAACATCCACGTCTTTGTTTTTTGGGGGATCTTTAGTAGCTGATTTTACTTGATTCCTCTCACCTAGAGAATGCCTGGTCTCATATTCACGACGTGCAAGCCTCTGTGAGGGAGAATCTCCTACCAAAAAATAAAATATTAAATTTATATGGCCAATGTTTAAATATCATTGAAGTAGTTTAGTCATATTCAAAAACAAAATGGAGGATAATATGCTAACAATGAGCACAACTAGTATTCATGAATATAGTCATCACATGAAGAGACTAAGATAAAAAAAAAATGGAGGCTAATATGTTAACAAAAAGTTCATTATATTTTGTACTCAAACACGCATTGTCCCTTGTACATCGCATTATAATGGTGTGGTCAAGAGAAAGCATCCAACTTTAAAACAAATGGTTATTACTACATGATTCAATCTAGTAATTTTCCCCCTGAGTTTTGGGCCAAATCAATTAATTGTTCCAACTACATACTAAACCACACTCCTATTAAGGTTGTGCATATTGTAATATTAGAACAAGCATGGAGTAAAAAAAAGGCATATGTTATCAACTTTCATATGTTTGTCTATCATGCTAAGTCTCACACTCTCGATGAGAAGAATACACTTTTGTAGCTCAAGAGTAAAAACATATTATTGTTGGTTATTTAGAGGATGTAAAATGTAATCACCTTTATGTACACCACACTACAAAGGTGATTCTCACTAGAGATGTTTAGTTTAATATTGTTTTTTGTCTTTTGAACCTAGTTTGATTTTTGTGCCATATTTTGCCTACAAACCGATTTGTCCATTTACTCCTTCGTCAACTTCTTCTTACTATTATTCCAATGTTACTTCCCTTGTATGGATGATAATTTGTATTTTGACAAAGACAATGAGGAGGGAATTCCTACTCTAGTTTCTCCTCTTGCTCCTAAATATTTACCATTTCCAAGATGGGTTCAATAAACTTGCGAATCACTAGCCTAGTGCACATTGCTTGGTAACTCAGATTGGTTTTATTGCCAATGTGCACTAGGGACCAAAAACATATGCATCCTCATATGAAGTGAACAATTTAGTTAACAAAATTTGACACCAGTTAAAACCTAATTCATTGCACATATAACTTAACTATGGAAAGAGTGTCCAAATAACACTTACCCTTGGGATATTTCCTCATCAATCGATAACTCATTAGTTGAGATGTTATTCAAAACAAAGTTACAGGGATTGAGAAAATTTGTAATTTACTAATTTTTTGATGAAACAATTTCCATGGCATTGATTTCCTTTCTCTGTGAATCCATAAAATACGTATCACAAAGATTGGAGGTATCATTACCAATTTTGGCGGCATGGATCCTCTTTCGATCTGGGGAACTCCTTTGTCTCATCCGTCGGGTTGGGCCACAATCTCCTTTGTATCCTATGTCAAGCTGGACCGCTAGTGTCCAGATATTTGATTGCTAGTAATCTTTGTCAAGAGGGAAGTTATGGTAGTTGAGATACTAGGGTGCAGTTGGGAGGCATGAGCTAGGGAGCTAGGGTGAAATCAGGAGCTAGGGAGATAGGGAAGTCAAGAGCTGGGGTGCATTAAGGAGACGAGAGCTAGGTAATTTAGTTGAGATATACTCTTGAGCCTTCAGGATATACTCTCAAGTGAGGGAAGTCAGGATATGGAGTCACGAACATAGTTTTTGGTTATATATTTTATATAATATACAAATTATAAATATATATTATATATAATATATATTTTATAATATATATATATATATATATATATATAT
>ML778489.1:157409-204593 GCA_009831015.1 Picea engelmannii
AATCGCATGAAACAACAAGCAGATCAACATCGTAGTGAAAGAAGTTTTGAAGTAGGGGATTGGGTGTTTTTAAGACTACAACCATAGAAACAGATGTCCCTCAAGAAAGCCAAGAAGGATAATAAATTATCACCAAAGTACTATCGCCCTTATAAGGTGTTGCAAAAGATTGGTACTATGGCATACAAATTGGTGTTACCTGCATCTTCACGACTACACCCAATTTTCCATGTTTCATTCTTAAAAAAGGTTATAGGCGACAAGATCCCAGTTCAAACTATATTTCCATAACTTGACGAGGAAGGAAAAATCATATTGGAGCCTGAAGCCATCATTGACAAAAGATTTTTCCAACTGAGGAATAGATCCATTTCAGAGTATCTCATTAAATGGAGGAAACTACCGCCTGAAGATTCCACTTTGGAAGATGAGTCTTTTATACAGAAGCATCCAAAGTTACTCAAGTGTTGCGGACAACACTTGTCTCAAGGGGAGGGGCATGTTAAGCCCTAATATTGGCTCATTACCCCTTAATTGGGGCATATTACATTAGTAATGTTATTTTATTTATGTTGGTTTTATTCCATTAGTTGTAATTATACCTCCTAGTCTCCTATATATACCAAGGAGACATTTTCATTTGGAATCATCTTGGAATTGTACATTTATGTGGGCATAAGGAGGTTGCCCTCTCGAAGAGGCTTATTATCTAAATTTCTCTCTTTTTCAAGGCGTTGAGTACTTATTCTGAGGTTTTTCTATGCTATATTGATATTTGGTTCTTAACAGTCATTACGGGCATAAACCCACGGTCGGGGAGAAATACATGTAGGAAATACAAGCGGTACTCAAGCACACATCTGTTGGCCACCCTTGTAACCCCTGTTGGTACCCCTTCGAGTGGTAGCGCATCAGACAACACATGTATACATATTTTCCTAGATCTCTTGAACCCCTCTATAGATAAATCGATTGGCTGCATGATTTCTATAGTGCCACCGAGAACAAAACTTGGGAAGATACTCTCTAGTACCTGGGTATTTGTGTAGCATGGCTAAGGGAATGGTCTAGCCTCCTTAGTTGGTGCCCTGAGAGATTGGGTTGAGTACTACTATTGGACCCCACACGTATACCAGAGAGCTATAACATAGAGAAAACCTAGTCTGTAGAAACCTCAAATACCCTACCCCTTGGGATAGAAACAAAAACATAACAGACAGGATCTATGGCCGCGCAACTGTGACTTCTGCATTCTGGTTGTAGAATTACTACAAATTTTTTATTGTTAAGCATTTGATCAATTTATCACTACAATATTATTCAGGCCAGAGTATAACTTCGTAGGACACACTAAGTGTGTCAACCATAGTATAACTCCCGCCAGTACACTTATTTGGGACCTATCCTATTGGATTCCCCTTTTTTCCCTGATCTCAATCGTACCTTTCATTTTGAATCCTTTTTTTTTTTTCAGTGGACCCGACCCCTTCTCAACTTCCCTATTTTTTCTCCTATTCTTTTGTATTTCCCTTCTCACCCTGATCATCATGGTACCTATCACTTATAAGTCTTTTTCTATGGTCCTACCCACCCATTTTTCCTTACCCGCACTCCTCTCCAAATGGCCACCACTCACAACCAATACCTGCAAGCTTCAATCAATCAAGCCCATGACTCCATCCAACATGTGACATCAGAGATTGGCTCTACCAATTCCCGTCTTGCACAATTAGAGACCCAAGTCCAACAAAAAATTGACACCATGGAAGCCAAATTCCTGAATCAATTTAAAACCCTCCAATCTGTTGTCAGCGAGTTGTTGAACTGAACTCCAGATCCTTCCTCCTCGAACCAACCAGATGTTGTTGATTCCTATCATTCTCTATATTTTCAATCCAACTCCTTTCATCATGACCACAGTATTCCCCAATTTGAGGTCAATAAATTTGATGGCTCTAATCCTACAGGTTGGGTCACTCAAATGGATCATTATTTTTCTATGCATGGTATTACTTATGAGTTGGCCAAACTTCACTATGTTTTCATCTATCTAGATCCTGAATGATGGAAATGGTGGCAATGACATAAAAATTCATGTCAGGTCTATATTTCCTGGACCCAATTTGTTGCAGAGATCTATGACCACTTTGACATTGATACCCACTATCTCGATCGTTTGATCAAGTTGAAACAATTAGGCACATTGGAAGATTTGATAGATGCTTTTGATGATTTGGCCTTTTGAACCAAGGGCATGTCAAATGCATTCTTCCGTGAATGATTTATCAATGGCCTAAATGATGAAATCCAATCCCAAGTTCTCATGGCTCTCCCTCGGACTTGGTTGGAAGCTAATAAACATGCTAAAGAGGCCCAACAATTTTCTTTTTCCCAGATCAAAAAACCATCTTGTGTTCCTCACCCTCGACCCACTAATCCTAACCCTCCTGTCACTCCCCTCAAGGTCCAGAAATTAACTAGGCCTTAAATGGATGAACGCCAACTGAAAGGTATTTTCTATAATTGTGATGAGAAAATTTTTCCGGGGCACAAATGTAAGGAAAAAAATATTTTTATTTCCATCTTTTAAGATGATCTTGAAGAAGATGTGACAGTTCCCCTTGTTGAAGAGCCCTACCTTCCCAATGCTACCCAGGAGCCCGCTGAGCCACCTAAATTTGACCCACTCATTTCCTTGCATGCCCTCACTGGATTCTCTGCTCCAAAATCCCTCAAGCTCATTGGCTATATTAAGCATAGGAAGGTCATCATCCTTGTTAACAGTGGTAGCACCCACAATTTTATTCATCATCGCATTGCCTAGGAAACCAATTTCTATATTCGTACTGTCAATAATTTTCAAATCATGATAGCCAATGTTGGGTCCATGAAATGTGGTGGGCATTGTGAAAATTTACGTCTTCAAATTGGATAGTACCACCTGAAATATCATATGTTTTCCATTGAAATGGGAAGTTTTGACATTGTGTTAGGTGTTGAATGGTTACGCACTTTGGGTCCGATTCTTATGGATTTTAAGGAAATATCCATGCAATTACAATATGAGGGACAAAGGTATGACTTCCAAGGTCTCACAGTTGGTTCCCTTGAGATCATCGATTCACATCACATGGAAAATATACTCAAGAAAGGCCACTATGGTATTATTTCTCAACTCCATTCTATTCAAGCGGTTGAGACACTCTCTATGCATCCTAACCTCCAAGATATTCTCTCCAAACATCAAGTTGTTTTTTTCACTCCTTAGGGACTTTTTATTCTCATGGTGTTCATGATCATTCCATACCCCTTGTTCCTGGAAGTCTTCCTCCCAATGTTCTCCCTTATCATTATCCCTTTTCCCAAAAGAATGAAATTGAGAAAATAGTGTAGAAATTTCTCCAAGTGGGTGTTATCCGCCCCAGTCCCAGCTCGTATTCTTCTCCTATGGTCATGGTACTTAAGAAAGAAGTAACTTGGCACATGTGTCCTAACTTTTGTTCCCTCAATAAACTCACCATCAAGGACAACTTTCCCATTCCTGACATTGATCTTCTCTTAGATGAGTTGAGTGGTGTTGAGTACTTGATGCAGGAGCATCGCCCACATCAAGCGAGCCTGGGGGCAAGCGCCACACATTTTGAGCATATGTTAAATTGTTTAAAAAATTTTGAAGAGTGGATGTGCCAAAATTAAATGTGATAGTTAAGGAGAGGTGTACTTATGCATTGTATAGGACCTTGAGCAATCCGCTCTCGTCCATAGTAGGTAGAAAGCATTTATGTAAGTAGGTAGAATTGAATATTAGATTAGACAGTTTTAGAAGGACTAGAGGGAAAACGGATATAGACACCCTCATTATGTGTTGTAACATAGTTAGAAGCATTGGAGCATAGAAAAGAAGCAGAGAGCTGTGTAGAAACACCCATGTACTGATATTTGGATTAATAGAAAGAGGTTGATTCAAATTCATGGTTTTGTGTTTATTCTCTATGTATTAATGCTGAATGATATGCTCATGAATGGTTGCTTCTTGGTATACATTTGTTTTTATATGCTGTGTATGTGATTTCATGGTTTGAGTTTGAAGTCTGGAGGGAAGAAGGAATGAGTTTCAATGGTTTCTCTGTCTGAGCAAGATTCCTGCAAGGAGTGCAGTTGAATTGTCCGCAAGGAGTGCGTCGACAAGGAGATCAGAGGGTTGTCTCTGAAAGATCAGGAGAGGTAGCGTTTTTTCTCATTCCCTCAGAGTGCAGTTGGGCACAGGATCCGTGTAAGGGGTGCGCAGGCCAAGCGAAGACTCAAAATTGTGAATCTGAGTGAAGAATTCAAGGACTGCTGCTGCAAGTGTGCGCAGAGTCGAAAGAACTCAACACTTGGAAGTGTTTGACACTACCGTAAAGATTGTGCGCAAGAGTCTTCTTGAAGACTCAAATTTGTGTGGAAGCTCAGGAGGGATAAATCTTTCAAGCTCGTCGAAGAGAAGCACCGGAAGTTTGTGCCGTGGAGTGTTTAAACAGACGTTGCACAGTTGCACCGTAGGCGGACAAGGTTTTCGTAGAAGAATACTGGGTTCATTTCAAGGAATCATTAAAGGGAAGAGATCGACGGTTAGGATCTTGTGGAGAGGATTCGTGAAATCCCGCAAGCCGTTGGATCTGCCCAAGAAGCAAGGAGGTTATGTCTGCGTTCGGAGTTCAGCTCTAGGAGTCTTGAGCCGTTGGATCGTCGACCAGTTACCTGTCAGCCATCCGATCTGCCAAGAGTTGCACAGGTTTTAAACCCTCGTGAGCAGAGTAAGAACCCCGAGAAGCATCGGGATATCGAGACGTCAGGGTTTGGAAAATCGGAAGTCCCGTGGACCAGAGGTCGGGGAAATCCATCGTGAAAATCCCGACGAGTACAGAGTCGTCCATCTGTTGGGACACGTGGCAGGGATCAAGAGTCCATCGACATTTCAGAGATTCAGAAGTCAAGAGATGAGACCTGTTGGACCCTGGAATAGAGAAAGGATCACAGTCGTAGGATCGCAGGGAGGACACATGTTGTGTGGTCGTCTAGATCGGGGATTTGGTCGTCAGAGCTCAAATAAGCAAGTGTTTATGATTCTGTAAAGTGGCGAAACCCGAGGGTTGATCTGAATCATCCATCACTTGGGATGCGTGTCAGAAATCCGAAGAGATTCGGGGATCGACATTTCAGAGGTCCTGAGGATAGGGAACTCTTGCATTTCAGAATCGGGAAGGGCGAAATTTCGATGAGAAAATAAGTTACGTGCGGGGCCCAGCTGACGTCGTCTTGTCGTAATAGGGAAATCGAGGATTTCCAGGGAAAAAACCCCGAGGCACATCAGGACCTTCCATCTTTAAGGACGCGTGGCATTGATCTCGACTTTCGGGAAAGGTCCCGAAAGGGGAGTCAAATCGGGAAATCGACATTCGCGAGATCGAGGAATCGAAGGCCAAGGCACTTCGACAATTGAAGTCGCAAAACCCCGAGGGAGATCGGGAGCCATTGATCTCAGCGACTGATCGTAGTCGTTGATTGTGGAAGGGCATCCTAGTGACGTCATATCGGGAAATAACGATTCGAAATATCGGGGATTCCGTGGGCAAGAGATTTAGTACACTTCGACACTCGAAACCCCGAATCCTGATAGGGAGTATGACTGCGGACATATGAGAGGAGGTCGCATAGACTAAGCGCATAGTTAGAGGTTAAGGCAACAAAGGAGCGCACCGAGATATCTGATATCGGGAAATCGGGACCCAAAGGGTCATGACATCGGGGATTGGAAAGCCCCGAAACCCAATTGTGGCTTTCTATTGTAAACGAAACAGTGACCGACCTAAAGGGCTGTAAAGTGCCGAAAAGACCTGTGGGTCAATTTCAAGGGATATTCCAGTGGGAATCAAAAGAGCCATTCCGGCTCAAGGAAGGAAATTGAACGATCCTTAAGACTGGGAGGTCAGGCGTGGGACCTGCTGAGGTAGGTGCCCGGTGGAGGTCATCAAGTGGTATCAAATATCTGAAAAGATTCTTTGCTTTCTGTAGTAGGAAGAAGGAATATTCACCATGCCACCGAGAAGGAGAGATAGACAATCACACGATCCAGAGGAGGAAAAGGAGATGTCCAGAGGAAGGGGTAGACAGGTGCAGAACCCAGAAGTAGAAAGAGATCTGCATAAGATACGTGCCAGACTTGTGGACGTGTAGATAAGACAAAAATGCACAGCTGATATAGGAGATATCAGTGAGTCCGAAAATGAAGATGATGTTGGACGTGGAGAAGAAGAAATCACAGCAGAAGATGCAACAAATGAGCGTTTACTTAAAGCTGTTGCAAGAATGGGTGCAAAGGCGAAGATGGACATTCCAGTTTATCAGGGAAATCTGGATGTAGAAGAGCTTCTAGAATGGATTAGAGATATAGACACATATTTTGACTATGAAGATGTCGAAGAGGACAAGAAGGTCAAGCATGCCGTCACGAGATTAAAAGGACATGCAACATTGTGGTGGGATGAACTACAAGCGGAGAGGCATTGCCAAGGCAAGCAGAAAATTAAGAGTTGGGACAGGATGATTGCAAAGATGAAGGTAAAATTCATCCCCAGGGACTACCAGGTTACTCTGTTCAGGAGAATGCAGAACCTGAGATAGAAGCTGATGTCAGTAAGGGAATATATTGAGGAATTTTACAGGTTGAATATCAGAGCAGGTCATCATGAAAGCAATGATGAAAAGGTAGCCAGGTATATGAATGGCCTGAGATATGAGATTCAGGATGAGATGAGTATGTTGACCATCTGAACGGTGGAAGATGCTTATCAGATGGCTTTGAAAGAAGAAGAGAAGATGATCCGAAAGAAAAGTCAAAGAGGCCGAGGTAGAAGTCAACCCAGAGGAAAATCTATTGTCAAGGACAGAAACCAGAAGCCCAAGGAAAACTGGAAGAAACCTTAGACTCGAACTGAGAGAGGTGGAAGCTCACAGCGGGGGAAATATGCTGAACATATAGGACAACATACTGAGCAAAGAGGAGGGTATGCTGATAATAATACTTTTCCTCATACTAGAGGTAGGGGAAGAGGCATAGGTGGAGTAATTACATGCTTCACATGTGGAAAGAATGGACACAAGTCTTATGAGTGTCCTGATAAAAAGAAAGAGGGTGAAGAGAATCATATCGCCGAAGCACAGGGACGAAATGTTGAGGCAGAGGATGCTGAAGGTGGAAGATCACTGATGATGCGAAAAGTCCTTTTGACACCCGAGAAGGGGTTGGAGAGTTCAATCCAAAGGACTATACTTTTTTAGACTTCTTTCAAAACCAAGGACAAAGTGTGCAAGGTCATTGTGGACAGTGGTAGCATAGATAATCACGTTTCGACCGAGATGGTAGAAAAGCTAGAGCTGGAGACGATTGATCATCCGAGCCCATACAGAGTTTTTTGGCTACAAAAAGGACACCAGGTAAATGTCACTAAACAATGTTTAGTTGAATTTAAGATAGGAGGATATAATGATAAGATCTTGTGTGATGTTATTCCCATGGATGTTTGTCATCCATTGCTGGGTAGACTGTGGCAATATGACAGGAATGTGATTCATGATGGGAGAATGAACACATACACCCTGGAGAATAATGGGAGGACAAACATGTTTCTTCCGATAAAGGATAAGGAGGTGAAGCTAGAAGTAAGTAACACAATACTTCTCATGAGTGGGAAGGAACTTCTTACTGAGGTGAAGAAGAAAGAAGAACCACAATTCTTTGTGGTAAGGAAACCGAGGATTGTTCTGACTAGCACAAGGGTAGATGATTTGCCAGGAGAAGTTCAGGAACTGCTGGAAGAGTTCACTAACATAGTAGTGGACAAATTACCTCGTTCATTCCCACCGATGAGAAGTGTGAGTCATCATATCGATCTCATACTAGGAGCTAGTTTTCTGAATAAATCCGCATAGAGATTGATGCCACAAGAGAATGAAGAGGTTAAAAGACAGGTCCAGGAGTTGTTGGACAAAGGTGGTCAGGGAGAGCTTGAGTCCATGTGTTGTTCCGACAGTACTCAATCCGAAGAAAGACGGAGGCTGGAGGATGTGTACTGATTCAAGGGAGATTAATAAGATAACCATCAGGTATAGATTTCCATTCCCGAGGTTGGATGACCTGATGGATTGCTTGAGTGGAGAAAAGTATTTTTCAAAGGTTGATTTGAAAAATGGATATCATCAGATTCGCATGAGGGAAGGTGATGAGTGGAAGACAACATTCAAAACAAATGAAGGTTTGTATGCATGGCTTGTTATGTCGTTTGGCTTATAAAATGCACCAAGTACATTCATGAGGTTGATGAACGAAGTCCCGAGGGAGCTCATTAGAAAATTTGTTATCGCATATCTGGATGATATACTGATTTTCAATAAAACGGAGGCTGAACATCTGGAGCATTTGGCTACAGTGATGCAGAAATTACAGCAAGAGAAGCTGTTGATAAACATGAAGAAGTCCTCATTCATGAAGATAGAGCTCATTTACTTGGGATTTGTTATTTCTGCAGATGAGTTGAGGATGGATCCAGATAAGGTGGAGGTAATAAAAAATTGGCCATCGCTGAAGAATATCTTTGAGGTGAGAAGTTTTCACGGGTTAGCTAGTTTCTACCGAAAGTTCATTAGGAATTTCAATGGAATTAGTGCAGCAATGAAGGACACCGTAAAGAAAAGACACAAATCTTTTCATTGGATAGAAGTGGCTGAGAAGAGCTTTAATCTGTTGAAAAGGAAGATTACGGAGCAACCAGTTCTGGTGTTGCCTAATTTTCAAAAGACATTTCAAGTGAAATGCGATGCAAGTGGATTTGCAATTGGGGCAGTATTGAGTCAAGAAGACAGGCCGATAGCATATTTCAGGGAGAACCTGAATGAGGCGAAAGTGAAGTACTCCACTTATGACAAGGAGTTCTATGCCATCATACATACATTGAAGAAATGGAGGCATTACTTGATTCTGAAGGAGTTTGTTCTGTACAATGACAATCATGCACTGCAGTTTGTGACTCAACAGGAGAAGTTGAATCAGAGACATGTTAAATGGTTGAATATATGCAAAACTTCACATTTGTGATTAAACAAATTTTTGGTACTGCTAACAAAGTTGTTGATGCTTTGAGCAGGAAGTGTTTAATGTTGCAGGAGTTCAAAGTCAAAACGCTGGGTTGTGATGATCTTAGGGACATGTACGCAGATGATCAGGATTTTAAAGAAATGTGTGAAGCAACTGAGAATTCAGTTCTCAGAGACAGAAGCCAATGGATAGAATACATGATCCAGGAAGGATTGTTGTTTAAGGGAAATCAACTATGTATTCCGAAGTGCCCCATGAGGGAGAATCTGCTGAAGGAGAAACACAGTGGAGGATTGACCGGACACTTCGGTCATGAGAAAACATTCGCAAAGCTGAGCGAATCATACTTTTGGCTAGGGATGCGATCAGAGGTTAAGATATTTGTAGACAGATGCAAAATTTTCCAGCATTTGAAGGGAAGAAAGTAGAATGCAGGGTTTTATCAACCATTGCCCATACCAGAAACGTCATGGGATGAAATTAGCATGGATTTCATATTGGGGTTGCTAAGGACGCAAAGAGGATTTGATTCCATCTTTGTGGTGGTGGATAGATTTTCCAAGATGGCATACTTTATCCAATGTCAGAAAACCAGTGACACGACTCACATCGCGAACCTGTTTTTCAAAGAAGTCATTCAACTTCACGCCTTACCAAGGAGTATAGTTTCGGATAGAGATACGAAATTCGTAGGGCATTTCTGGAGGACCTTATGGAAGAAGCTGGGAACTAACTTGTTATTTAGTTTGGCTTACCATCCTCAGACAGATGGACAGACAGAAGTGGTAAACAGAAGTCTGGGAGACTTGCTGAGGAGCCTGGTGATGGAACACCACAGCCAGTGGGATAGTATATTGTCGTAGGCAGAGTTTGCGTACAATGACTCATTGAATCGGAGCAGAGGCTAGAGTCCATTTCAGGTTTTTTATGGTATGCAACTGAGAGGAATTTATGAATTGAGGGATTCAGAACAGAATGCAACTAGGAGCGCTAGTGCAGAAGATTTCGTAGAAGCGATGAAGGAACTTCACAGCCGAGTGAAGGAGCGGTTGCAGAATTCAAGTCAGGAGTACAAACATAAAGCAGATCAACACAGAAGACAACCTCAATTTGAAGTTGGTGACTTTATTTTATAACATCTGAGAAAGGAAAGGTTCCCGAGAGGAATGTATAATAAGCTGAAGATGAAGAAAATCGTACCATGGAGGGTCTTGAAGAAATTTGGGGCAAATGCTTATGAGATTGAATTACCCAATGGGATTGGAATTTCTCTGATATTCAATGTCTCAGATTTATACCCATACAAAGATGAGGAAGTAGGAATAAATGATGAATAGTCAGAGCTTCAGTGGCGAAAGCAGATGCCAGTTGCAGATAAGCCACAGATGGAGCGGATACTAGATAAACGAGTGGGTAAGAAGACCAGAAGGAAAGAATACTTCAAATATTTGGTCAAGTGGAAAAGCCATCCAGTTGAAGATGCCAGCTGGGAGAATGAAGCAGAAATTCAGAAGCATGGACAGACCGTGCAGGAGCTCATGGACAGGAGCCCATGAAAATTTTCAATCCAGGGAGTATGATGCAGGAGCATCGCCCACATCAAGCGAGTCTGGGGGCAAGCGCCACACATTTTGAGCATATGTTAAATTGTTTAAAAACTTTTGAAGAGTGGATGCACCAAACTTAAATGTGATAGTTAAGGAGAGGCATACTTATGCATTGTATAGGACCTTGAGCGATCCGCTCTCATCCATAGTAGGTAGAAAGCATTTATGTAAGTAGGTAGAATTGAATATTAGATTAGACAGTTTTAGAAGGAGTAGAGAGAAAACAGATATAGACATCCTCATTATGTGTTGTAACATAGTTAGAATCATTGGAGCATAGAAAAGAAGCAGAGAGTTGTGTAGAAACACCCATGTACTGATATTTGGATTAATAGAAAGAGGTTGATTCAAATTCATGGTTTTGTGTTTATTCTCTATTTATTAATGTTGAATGATATGCTCATGAATGGTTGTTTCTTGGTATACATTTGTTTTTATATGCTGTGTATCTGATTTCATGGTTTGAGTTTGAAGTCTGGAGGGAAGAAGGAATGAGTTTCAATGGTTTCTCTGTCTGAGCAAGATTCCTGCAAGGAGTGCAGTTGAATTGTCCGCAAGGAGTGCGTTGACAAGGAGATCAGAGGGTTGTCTCTGAAAGCTCAGGAGAGGTAGCGGTTGTTCTCATTTCCTCATAGTGCAGTTGGGCACAGGAGCCGTGAAAGGGGTGTGCAGGCCAAGTGAAGACTCAAAATTGTGAATCTGAGTGAAGAATTCAAGGACTGCTGCTGCAGGTGTGCGCAGATTCAAAAGAACTCAACACTTGGAAGTGTTTGAGACTGCCGTAAAGATTGCGCGCAAGAGTCTTCTTGAAGACTCAAAGTTGTGTGGAAGCTCAAGAGGGATAAAGATTTCAAGCTTGTCGAAGAGAAGCACCGGAAGTTTGTGCCATGGAGTGTTTAAACAAGCGTTGCGCAGTTGCACCGTAGGTGGACAAGGTTTTCGCAGAAGAATACTGGGTTAATTTCATGGAATCATCAAAGGGAAGAGATCGACGGTCATGATCTTATGGAGATGATTCGTGAAATCCCGCCAGTCGTTGGATCTGCCCAAGAAGCAAGGAGGTTACGGCTGCGTTCAGATTTCAGCTCTAGGAGTCGTGAGCCGTTGGATCGTCGACCAGTTACCCGTCAGCCGTCCAATCTGAGCAAAGTAAGAACCCCGAGCAGCATCAGGATATCGAGACGTCAGGGTTCGAAAAATCAGAAGTCCCGTGGACCATAGGTCGGGGAAATCCATCGTGAAAATCCTGACAAGTACAGAGTCGTCCATCTATTGGGACAGGTGGTAGGGATCAAGAGTCCATCGGCATTTCAGAGATACAGAGATCAAGAGTCCGAGACCTGTTGGACCCTGGAACAGCAAAAGGATCACAGTCATAGGATTGCAGGGAGGACACGTGTCGTGTGGTCATCTAGATCGGGGATGTGGTCGTCAGAGCTCAGATAAGCAAGTGTTTATGATTTTGTAAAGTGGAAAAACCTGAGGGTTGATCTGAACCGTCCATCACTTGGGACACGTGTCAGAATCCGAAGAGATTCAGGGATCGGCGTTTCAGAATTCCTGAGGATAGGGAACTCTTGCATTTCAGAATCGCGAAGGGAGAAATCCAGATGAGAAAATAAGTTACGTGCGGGGCCCAGCTGACATCGTCTCGTTGTAACAGGGAAATCGGGGATTTCTAGGGGAAAAACCCCGAGGCACATCAGGGCCGTCCATCTTTAAGGATGTGTGGCATCGATATCGACTTTCAGGAAAGGTCCCGAAAGGGGGTTCAAATCAGGAAATCAACATTCGTGAGATCAGGGAATCGAAGGCCAAAGCACTTCGACAATTGAAGTCGCGAAACCCCGAGGGAGATCGGGAGCCGTTGATCTCAGCGACCGATCACAGTCGTTGACTGTGGAAGGGTGTCCTAGTGACGTCATATCGGGAAATAGCGAGTCGAAATATTGGGGATTCCGTGGGCAAGAGATTTAATACACTTCGACACTCGAAACCCCAAATCCCGATAGGGAGTATGACTACAGACATATGACAGGAGGTTGCATAGAATAAGCGCATAGCCAGAGGTTAAGGCAACAAAGGAGCGCACTGGGATATCTGAGATCGTGAAATAGGGACCCAAAGGGTCGTGACATCGCGGATTGGAAAACCCCGAAACCCAATTGTGGCTTTCTGTCGTAAACAGAATAGTGACCGGACTAAAGGGCTGTAAAGTGCCGAAAAGACCTGTGGGTCAATTTCGAAGGAGATTCCACTGGGAATCAAAAGAGACATTCTGGCTCAAAGAAGGAAATTGAATTATCCTTAAGACCGGGAGGTCAAGCACGGGACCTGCTGAGGTAGGTGCCCCGTGGAGGCCATCAAGTGGTATCAGAGCTCTAAAAATCTTCTTTGCTTTGTGTAGCAGGAAGAAGGAAGATTCACCATGCCGCCAAGAAGGAGAGATAGACAATCACATGATCCAGAGGAGGAAAGGGAGACATCCAGAGGAAGGGGTAGATAGGTGCAAAACCCAGAAGTAGAAAGAGATCTGCATAACATACGCGCCAGACTTGTGGACGTGGAGATAAGATAAAAACGCACAGCTGATATAGGAGATATCAGTGAGTCCGAAAATGAAGATGATACTGGACGTGGAGAAGAAGAAATAACAACAGAAGATGCAGCAAATGAGCGCTTAATTAAAGTTGTTGCAAGAATGGGTGCAAAGGCGAAGATGGACATTCCAGTTTATCAGGGAAATCTGGATGTAGAAGAGCTTCTAGAATGGATTAGAGCTCTAGACACATATTTTGACTATGAAGATGTCGAAGAGGATAAGAAGGTCAAGCATACCGTCACGAGATTAAAAGGACATGCAACATTGTGGTGGGATGAACTACAAGCAGACAGGCATTGCCAAGGCAAGCAGAAAATTAAGAGCTGGGACAGGATGATTGCAAAGATGAAGGAAAAATTCATCCCCAGGGACTACCAGGTTACTCTGTTCAGGAGAATGCAGAACCTGAGACAGAAGCTGATGTCAGTAAGGGAATATATTGAGGAATTTTACAGGTTGAATATCAGAGCAGGTCATCATGAAAGCAAAGATATGAGATTCAGGATGAGATGAGTATGTTGACCATCCGAACGGTGGAAGATGCTTATCATATGGCTTTGAAAGCAGAAGAGAAGCTGAGTCGAGAGAAAAGTCAAAGAGGGCGAGGCAGAAGTCAACCTAGAGGCAAATCTATTGTCCAGGACAGAAACCAGAAGCCCAAGGAAAACTGGAAGAAACCTCAGACTCGAACTGAGAGAGGTGGAAGCTCACAGCGGGGGCAATATGCTGAAAAAAGAGGACAACACACTGAGCAAAGAGGAGGGTATGCTGATAATAATAATTTTCCTCGTACTAGAGGTAGGGGAAGACGCAGAGGTGGAGTAATTACATGCTTCACATGTGGAAAGAATGGACACAAGTCTTATGAGTGTCCTGATAAAAAGAAAGAGGTTGGAGAGACTCACATCGCCGAAGCACATGGACAAAATGTTGAGGGAGAGGATGCTGAAGGTGGAAGATCACTGATGATGCAAAAATTCATTTTAACACCCGAGAAGGGGGTGGAGAGTTCAATCCAAAGGACTAGACTTTTTCGGACTGCCTACAAAACCAAGGACAGAGTGTGCAAGGTCATTGTGGACAGTGGTAGCACAGATAATCTCGTTTCGACCGAGATGGTAGAAAAGCTGGAGCTGGAGACGATTGATCATCCGAGCCCATACAGAGTTTCGTGGCTACAAAAAGGACACTAGGTAAATGTCACTAAATAATGTTTAGTTGAATTTAAGATAGGAGGATATAATGATAAGATCTTGTGTGATGTTATTCCCATGGATGTTTTTCATCTATTGCTGGGTAGACCATGGAAATATGACAGGAATGCGATTCATGATGGGAGAATGAACACATACACCCTGGAGAAGAATGGGAGGACACACATGTTTCTTCCGATAAAGGATAAGGAGGTGAAGCCGGAAGTAAGTAACACAGTACTTCTCATGAGTGGGAAGGAAATTCTTACTGAGGTGAAGAAGAAATAAGAACCACAATTCTTTGTGGTCAGGAAACCGAGGATTGTTCTGACTAGCACAAGGGTAGATGATTTGCCAGGAGAAGTTCAGGAACTGTTGGAAGAGTTCACTGACATAGTAGTGGATGAATTACCTCGTTCATTGCCACCGATGAGAAGTGTGAGTCATCATATCGGTCTCATACCAGGAGCCAGTTTGCCAAATAAATCCGCGTACAGATTGATGCCGCAAGAGAATGAAGAGGTTAAAAGACAGGTCCAGGAGTTGTTGGACAAAGGTTTGGTCAGGGAGAGATTGAGTCTGTGTGTTGTTTCGACAGTACTCAGTTCGAAGAAAGACGGAGGCTGGAGGATGTGTACTGATTCAAGGGTGATTAATAAGATAACCATCAGGTACAGATTTCCATTGCCGAGGATGGATGACCTGATGGATTGCTTGAGTGGAGCAAAGTATTTTTCAAAGGTTGATTTGAAAAGTGGATATCATTAGATTCGCATGAGGGAAGGTGATGAGTGGAAGACAACATTAATAACAAACAAAGGTTTGTATGAATGGCTTGTTATGCCATTTGGCTTAACAAATGCGCCAAGTACCTTCATGAGGTTGATGAACGAAGTCCTGAGGGAGTTCATCGGAAAATTTGTTATCGTATATCTGGATGATATACTGATTTTCAGTAAAACGGAGGTTGAACATCTGGAGCATTTGGCTACAGTGATGCAGAAATTATAGCAAGATGCTGATAAACATGAAGAAGTTCTCATTTATGAAGACAGAGCTCATTTACTTGGGATTTGTTATTTCTGCAGATGAGTTGAGGATGGATCCAAATAAGGTGGAGGTAATCAAAAATTGGTCATCATCGAAGAATATCTTTGAGGTGATAAGTTTTCACGGGTTAGCTAGTTTCTACAGAAATTTCATTAGGAATTTCAGTGGAATTAGTCCAACAATGATGGACACCATAAAGAAAAGACACAAATATTTTCATTGGATAGAAGAGGCTGAGAAGAGCTTTAATCTGTTGAAGAGGAACATTACGGAGAAACCAGTTCTGGTGTTGCCTGATTTTCAAAAGACATTTCAAGTGAAATGGGATGCAAGTGGATTTGCAATTGGGGTAGTCTTGATTCAAGAAGATAGGTCGATAGCGTATTTCAATGAGAAGCTGAATGAGGCGAAAGTGAAGTACTCCACTTATGACAAGGAGTTCTATGTCATCATACAGGCATTGAAGAAATGGAGGCATTACTTGATTCCGAAGGAGTTTGTTCTGTACAGTGACAATCATGCACTGTAGTTTGTGACTCAACAGGAGAATTTGAATCAGAGACATGTTAAATGGTTGAATATATGCAAAACTTCACATTTGTGATTAAACAAATTTCTGGTACTTCTAACAAAGTTGTTGATGCTTTGAGCAGGAAGTGTTTACTTTTGCAGGAGTTCAAAGTCAAAACGCTGGGTTTTGATGATCTCAGGGACATGTACGCAGATGATTAGCATTTTAAAGAAGCGTGTGAAACAACTGAGAATCCAGTTCTCAGAGACAGAAGCCAATGGATAGAATACATGATCCAGGAAGGATTGTTGTTTAAGGGCAATCAACTATGTATTCCGAAGTTCTCCATGAGGGAGAATCTGTTGAAAGATAAACACTGTGGAGGATTGGCCGGACACTTCGGTCATGACAAAACATTCGCAAAGCTGAGAGAATAATACTTTTGGCCAGGGATGCGATCAGAGGTCAAGAGATTTGTAGACAGATGCAGAATTTGCCAGCATTCGAGGGGAAGAAAGAAGAATGTAGGGTTTTATCAACCATTGCCCATACCAGAAAGTTCGTGGGATGAAATTAGCATGGATTTCATATTGGGGTTGCCAAGGACGCAAAGAGGATTTGATTCCATCTTTGTGGTGGTGGATAGATTTTTCAAGATGGCACACTTTATCCTATGTCAGAAAACCAGTGACGCGACTCACATCACGAACCTATTTTTCAAAGAAGTCATTCGACTTCACGACTTACCAAGGAGTATAGTTTCGGATAGAGATACGAAATTCATAGGGCATTTCTAGAGGACCTTATGGAAGAAGCTGGGAAATAACTTGTTATTTAGTTCGGCTTATCATCCTCAGATGGATGGACAGACAAAAGTGGTAAACAGAAGTCTGGGAGACTTGCTGAGGAGCCTGGTGACGGAACACCACAGCCAGTGGGATAGTATATTTCCGCAGGCAGAGTTTGCGTATAATGACTCAGTGAATCGGAGCACAGGCCAGAGTCCATTTCAGGTTGTTTATGGTATGCATCCCAGAGGAATTTCTGAATTGAGGGATTCAAAACATAATGCAACTAGGAGCGCTAGTGCAGAAGATTTTGCAGAAGTGATGAAGGAACTTCAGAACCGAGTGAAGGAGCGGTTGCAGAATTCAAGTCAGGAGTACAAATGTAAAGTAGATCAACACAGAAGACAACTTCAATTCGAAGTTGGCGACTTGATTTTGGCAGATCTGAGAAAGGAAAGGTTCCCGAGAGGAACGTATAATAAGTTGAAGATGAAGAAAATCGGACCATGCAGGGTCTTGAAGAAATTTGGGGCAAATGCTTATGAGATTGAATTACCCGATGGGATAGGAATTTCTCCGATATTCAATGTCTCAGATTTATACCCATACAAAGCTGAGGAAGCAAGAAAAAATGATGAACAGTCATAGGTTCAATGGCGAAAGTAGATGCCAGTTGCAGATAAGCCACAGATGGAGTGGATACTAGATAAACGAGTGGGTAAGAAGACCAGAAGGAAAGAATACTTCGAATATTTGGTCAAGTGGAAAGGCCATCTAGTTGAAGATGCCAGTTGGGAGAATGAAGCAGAAATTCAGAAGCATGGACAGACCGTGCAGGAGCTCATGGACAGGAGCCCATGAAAATTTTCAAGCCAGGAAGTATGATGCAGGAGCATCACCCACATCAAGTGAGCATGGGGGCAAGCGCCACACATTTTGAGCATATGTTAAATTGTTTAAAAACTTTTGAAGAGCGGATGCGCCAAACTTAAATGTGATAGTTAAGGAGAGGCGTACTTATGCATTGTATAGGACCTTGAGTGATCCGCTCTCATCCATAGTAGGTAGAAAGCATTTATGTAAGTAGGTAGAATTGAATATATTGAGGAATTTTACAGGTTGAATATCAGAGCAAGTCGTCGTGAAAGCAATGATGAAAAGGTAGATAGGTATATGAATGGCCTGAGATATGAGATTCAGGATGAGATGAGTATGTTGACCATCCGAACGGTGAAAGATGCTTATCAGATGGCTTTGAAAGAAGAAGAGAAGTTGAGCCGAAAGAAAAGTCAAAGAGGCCGAGGTAGAATTCAACCCAGAGGCAAATCTGTTGTCCAGGATAGAAACCAAAATCCCAAGGAAAACTGGAAGAAACCTTAGACTCGAACTGAGAGAGGTGGAATCTCACAGCGGGGGCAATATGATGAACAGAGAGGAAAACATACTGAGCAAAGAGGAGGGTATGCTGATATTAATACTTTTCCTCGTACTAGAGGTAGGGGAAGAGGCAGAGGTGGAGTAATTACATGCTTCACATGTGGAAAGAATGGACACAAGTCTTATGCATATCCTGATAAAAAGAAAGAGAGTGGAGAGACTCACATCGCCAAAGCACAGGGACGAAATGTTGAGGCAAAGGATGTTGAAGGTGGAAGATCACTGATGATGCGAAAAGTCCTTTTGACACCTGAGAAGGGGGTGGATAGTTTAGTCCAAAGGACTAGACTTTTTCGGACTGCATGCAAAACAAAGGACAAAGTGTGCAAGGTCATTGTGGACAGTGGTAGCACAGATAATCTCGTTTCGACCGAGATGGTAGAAAAGCTGGAGCTAGAGACGATTGATCAGCCGAGCCCATACAGAGTTTCGTGGCTACAAAAAGGACACCAGGTAAATTTCACTAAACAATGTTTAGTTGAATTTAAGATAGGAGGATATAATGATAAGATCTTGTGTGATGTTATTCCCATGAATGTTTGTCATCTATTGCTGGGTAGACCGTGGCAATATGACAAGAATTTGATTCATGATGGGAGAATGAACACATACACCCTGGAGAAGAATGGGAGGACACACATGTTGCTTCCGATAAAGGATAAGGAGATGAAGCCGGAAGTAAGTAACACAGTACTTCCAATGAGTGGGAAGGAACTTCTTACTGAGGTGAAGAAGAAAGAGGAACCACAATTCTTTGTGGTCAGGAAACCAAGGATTGTTCTGACTAGCACAAGGGTAGATGATTTGCCAGGAGAAGTTCAGGAACTGCTGGAAGAGTTCATTGACATAGTAGTGGACGAATTACCTCGTTCATTGCCACCGATGAGAAGTGTGAGTCATCATATCGATCTCATACCAGGAGCCAATTTTCCGAATAAAGCCGCGTATAGATTGACGCCGCAAAAGAATGAAGAGGTTAAAAGACAGGTCCAGGAGATGTTGGACAAAGGTTTGGTCAGGGAGAGCTTGAGTCTATGTGTTGTTCCAACAGCACTCAGTCTGAAGAAAGACGAAGGCTAGAGGATGTGTACTGATTCAAGGGAAATTAATAAGATAACCATCAGGTATAGATTTCCATTGCCGAGGATGGATGACCTGATGGATTGCTTGAGTGGAGCAAAGTATTTTTCAAAGGTTGATTTGAAAAGTGGATATCATCAGATTTGCATGAGGGAAGGTGATGAGTGGAAGACAACATTCAAAACAAATGAAGGTTTGTATGAATGGTTTGTTATGCTGTTTGGCTTAACAAATGCGCCAAGTACCTTCATGAGGTTGATGAACGAAGTCCTGAGGGATTTCATCGGAAAATTTGTTATCGTATATCTGGATGATATACTGATTTTCAGTAAAACAGAGGCTGATCATCTGGAGCATTTGGCTACACAGATGCAGAAATTACAGCAAGAGAAGCTGTTGATAAACATGAAGAAGTCCTCACTCATGAAGACAGAGCTCATTTACTTGGGATTTTTTATTTCTGCAGATGAGTTGAGGATGGATCCAGATAAGGTGGAGGTAATAAAAAATTGGCCATCGCCGAAGAATATCTTTGAGGTGAAAATTTTTCACGGGTTAGCTAGTTTCTACCGAAAGTTCATTAGGAATTTCAATGGAATTGGTGCAGCAATGATGGACACCGTAAAGAAAAGACACAAATCTTTTCATTGGACAGAAGAGGCTAAGAAGAGCTTTAATCTGTTGAAGAGGAAGATTACGGAGCAACCACTTCTGGTGTTGCCTGATTTTCAAAAGACATTTCAAGTGAAATGCGATGCAAGTGGATTTGCAATTGGGGTAGTCTTGAGTCAAGAAGACAGGCCAATAGCATATTTCAGCGAGAAGTTGAATGAGGCGAAAGTGAAGTACTCCACTTATGATAAGGAATTCTATGCCATCATACAGGCATTGAAGAAATGGAGGCATTACTTGATTCCAAAGGAGTTTGTTCTGTACGGTGACAATCATGCACTACAGTTTGTGACTCAACATGAGAAGTTGAATCAGAGACATGTTAAATGTGTTGAATATATGCAAAACTTCACATTTGTGATTAAACATATTTCTGGTAATGCTAACAAAGTTGCTGATGCTTTGAGCAGGAAGTGTTTACTGTTGCAGGAGTTCAAAGTCAAAACGTTGGGTTTTGATGATCTTAGGGACATGTATGCAGATGATCAGGATTTTAAAGAAACGTGTGAAGCAGCTGAGAATCCAGTTCTCAGAGACAGAAGCCAATGGATAGAATACATTATCCAAGAAGGATTGTTGTTTAAGGGCAATCAACTATGTATTCTGAAGTGCTCCATGAGGGAGAATCTGCTGAAGGAGAAACACAGTGGAGGATTGGCCGGACACTTCGGTCATTACAAAACATTCGCAAAGCTGAGCGAATCATACTTTTAGCCAGGGATGCGATCAAAGGTTAAGATATTTGTAGACAAATGCAAAATTTTCCAGCATTCGAAGGGAAGAAAGTAGAATGCAGGGTTTTATCAACCATTGCCCATACCAAAAAATCCGTGGGATGAAATTAGCATGGATTACATATTGGGGTTGCCAAGGATGAAAAGAGGATTTGATTCCATCTTAGTGGTGGTGGATATATTTTCCAAGATGGAACACTTTATCTCATGTCAGAAAACCAGTGACGCGACTGACATCGCGAACCTGTTTTTCAAAGAAGTCATTCGAATTCACGCCTTACCAAGGAGTATAGTTTCGGATAGAGATACGAAATTCATAGGGCATTTCTGGAGGAACTTATGGAAGAAGCTGGGAACTAACTTGTTATTTAGTTTGGCTTATCATCCTCAGACGGATGGACAGACAGAAGTGGTAAACAAAAGTCTGGGAGACCTGCTGAAGAGCCTGGTGATGGAACACCACAACCAGTGGGATAGTATATTGCCGCAGGTAGAGTTTGCGTACAATGACTCAGTGAATCGGAGCACAGGCTAGAGTCCATTTTAGGTTGTTTATGGTATGTAGCCGAGAGGAATTTCATAATTGATTGATTCAGAATAGAATGCAACTAGGAGCGCTAGTGCAGAATATTTCGTAGAAGCGATGAAGGAACTTCACAGCCGAGTGAAGGAGCAGTTGCAGAATTCAAGTCAGGAGTACAAACGTAAAGCAGATCAACACAGAAGACAATTTCAATTCGAAGTTGGTGACTTTCTTTTGGCACATCTGAGAAAGGAAAGGTTCCCGAGAGGAACGTATAATAAGTTGAAGATGAAGAAAATCGGACCATGCAGGGTCTTGAAGAAATTTGGGGCAAATGCTTATGAGATTGAATTACCCGATAGGATCGGAATTTATTCGATATTCAATGTCTCAGATTTATACCCATACAAAGCTGAGGAAGCAGGAACAAATGATGAACAGTCAGAGGTTCAGTGGCAAAAGCAGATGGCAGTTGCAGATAAGCCACAGATGGAGCGGATACTAGATAAACGAGTGGGTAAGAAGACTACAAGGAAAGAATGCTTCAAATATTTGGTCAAGTGGAAAGGCCATCCAGTTGAAAATGTCAGCTGGGAGAATGAAGAAGAAATTCAGAAGCATGGATAGACCGTGCAGGAGCTCATGGACAGGAGCCCATGAAAATTTTCAAGCCAGGGAGTATGATGCAGGAGCATCGCCCACATCAAGCGAGCCTGGGGGCAAGTGCCACACATTTTGAGCATATGTTAAATTGTTTAAAAACTTTTGAAGAGTGGATGCACCAAACTTAAATGTGATAGTTAAGGAGAGGCGTACTTATGAATTATATAGGACCTTGAGCGATCCGCTCTCGTCCATAGTAGGTAGAAAGAATTTATGTAAGTAGGTAGAATTGAATATTAGATTAGACAGTTTTAGAAGGAGTAGAGGGAAAACGGATATAGACACCCTCATTATGTGTTGTAACATAGTTAGAAGCATTGGAGCATAGAAAAGAAGCAGAGAGCTGTGTAGAAACACCCATGTACTGATATTTGGATTAATAGAAAGAGGTTGATTCAAATTCATGGTTTTGCGTTTATTCTTTTTGTATTAATGCTGAATGATATGCTCATGAATGGTTGCTTCCTGGTATACATTTGTTTTTATATGCTGTGTATGTGATTTCATGGTTTGAGTTTGAAGTCTGGAGGGAAGAAGGAATGAGTTTCAATGGTTTCTCTGTCTGAGCAAGATTATTGCAAGGAGTGTAGTTGCATTGTCCGCAAGGAGTGCGTCGACAAGGGGATCATAGGGTTGTCTCTGAAAGCTCAGGAGAGGTAGCGATTGTTCTCATTCCCTCAGAGTGCACTTGGGCAAAGGAGCTGTGAAAGGGGTGCGCAGGCCAAGCGAAGACTCAGAATTGTGAATCTGAGTAAAGAATTCAAGGAATTCTGCTGCAGGTGTGTGCAGAGTCGAAAGAACTCAACACTTGGAAGTGTTTGAGACTGCCGTAAAGATTGCGCGCAAGAATTTTCTTGAAGACTCAAAGTTGTGTGGAAGCTCAGGAGGGATAAAGCTTTCAAGATCATCAAAGAGAAGCACCAGAAGTTTGTGCCGTGGAGTGTTTAAACAGGTGTTGCACAGTTGCACCGCAGGCGGACAAGGTTTTCACAGAAGAATACTGGGTTCATTTCGTGGAATCATCAAAGGGAAGAGATCGATAGTCAGGATCTTGTGGAGAGGATTCGCGAAATCCCACCCGTCGTTGGATCTTCCCAAGAAGCAAGGAGGTTACGACTGCGTTCGGAGTTCAACTCTAGGAGTCGTGAGCCGTGGGATCATCGACCAGTTACTCGTCAGCTGTCTGATCTGACAGGAGTTGCATAGGGTTTAAACCCTCGTGAGCAGAGTAATAACCCCGAGAAGCATCGGGATATCGAGACATTGGGGTTCGGAAAATCGGAAGTCCCGTGGACCAAAGGTCAGGGAAATCCATCGTGAAAATCCCGATGAGTATAGAGCCGTCCATCTGTTGGGACAGGTGGCAGGGATCAAGAGTCCATCGACATTTCAGAGATTCAGAAGTCAAGAGTCCGAGACCTGTTGGACCCTGGAACATCGATAGGATCACAATCGTAGGATCGCAGGGAGGACACGTGTCGTGTGGTCGTCTAGATCGGGGATGTGGTCATCAGAGATTAGATAAGCAAGTGTTTATGATTTTGTAAAGTGACGAAACCTGAGGGTTGATCTGAACCGTCCATCACTTGGGACACGTGTCAGAAATCCGAAGAGATTCGGGGATCGTCATTTCGAAGGTCCTGAGGACAGGGAACTCTTGCATTTCAAAATCGCGAAGGGCGAAATCCCGATGAGAAAATAAGTTACGTGGGGGGCCTAGCTGACGTCGTCTCATCGTAACAGGGAAATCGGGGATTTCCAGGGAAAACTCCCCGAGGCACATCAGGACCGTCCATCTTTAAGGACGCGTGGCATCGATCTCGACTTTCGGGAAAGGTCCCGATAGGGGATTCAAATCGGGAAATCGGCATTCGTGAGATCGGGGAATCGAAGGCCAAAGCACTTCGACAATTGAAGTCGCGATACCCCGAGGGAGATCGGGAGTTGTTGATCTCAGCGACTGATCACAGTCGTTGATTGTGGAAGGGCGTCCTAGTGACGTCATATCGGAAAATAGCGAGTCGGAATATCGGGGATTCCATGGGCAAGATATTTAGTACACTTCGACACTCGAAACCTCGAATCCTAATAGGGAGTATGACTACGGACATATGAGAGGAGGTCGCATAGACTAAGCGCATAGCCGGAGGTTAAGGCAACAAAGGAGCGCACCGGGATATCTGAGATCGGGAAATCGGGACCCAAAGGGTTGTGACATCGAGGATTGGAAAACCCTGAAACCCAATTGTGGCTTTCTATTGTAAACGGACCAGTGACTGGCCTAAAGGGATGTAAAGTGCCGAAAATACCTGTGGGTCAATTTCAAAGGAGATTCCAGTGGGAATCAAAAGAGACATTCTGGCTCAAGGAAGGAAATTGAACGATCCTTAAGACCGGGAGGTCAGGCGCGGGACCTGCTGAGGTAGGTGCCCGGTGGAGGCCATCAAGTGGTATCAGAGCTCTGAAAAGCTTCTTTTCTTTTTGTAGCAGGAAGAAGGAAGATTCACCATGCCACCGAGAAGGAGAGATAGACAATCACCCGATCCAGACGAGGAAAGGGAGACGTCCAGAGGAAGGGGTAGACAGGTGCAAAACCCAGAAGTAGAAACAGATCTGCATAACATACGTGCCAGACTTGTGGACATGGAGATAAGACAAAAACGCACAGCTGATATAGGAGATATCAGTGAGTCCGAAAATGAAGATGATGCTGGACGTGGAGAAGAAGAAATCACAGCAGAAGATGTAGAAAATGAGCGCTTACTTAAAGTTGTTGCAAGAATGGGTGCAAAGGTGAAGATGGACATTCTAGTTTATGAGGGAAATCTGGATATAGAAGAGATTCTAGAATGGATTAGAGCTCTAGACACATATTTTGACTATGAAGATGTCGAAGAGGACAAGAAGGTCAAGCATGCCATCACGAGATTAAAAGTAAATGTAGCATTGTGGTGGGATGAACTACAAGTGGACAGGTGGTGCCAAGGCAAGCAGAAAATTAAGAGCTGGGACAGGATGATTGCAAAGATGAAGGTAAAATTCATCCCCAGGGACTACCAGGTTACTATGTTCAGGAGAATGCAGAACCTGAGACAGAAGCTGATGTCAGTAAGGGAATATACTGAGGAATTTTATAGTTTGAATATCAGAGTAGGTCATCGTGAAAGCAATGATGAAAAGGTAGCTAGGTATATGAATGATCTCAGATATGATATTCAGGATGAGATGAGTATGTTGACCATCCAAACGGTGGAAGATGCTTATCAGATGGATTTGAAAGAAGAAGAGAAGTTGAGCCGAAAGAAAATTCAAAGAGGCCGAGGTAGAAGTCAACCCATAGGTAAATCTATTGTCCAGGACAGAAACCAGAAGCCCAAGGAAAACTGGAAGAAACCTCAGTCTCGAACTGAGAGAGGTGGAAGCTCACAGCGGGGGCAATATGCTAAACAGAGAGGAAAACATACTGAGCAAAGAGGAGGGTATGCTGATAATAATACTTTTCCTTGTACTAGAGGTAGGGAAAGAGGCATAGGTGGAGTAATTACATGCTTCACATGTGGAAAGAATGGACACAAGTCTTATGATTGTCCTGATAAAAAGAAAGAGGGTGGAGAGACTCACATCGCCGAATAACAGGGACAAAATGTTGAGGTAGAGGATGCTGAAGGTGGAACATCACTGATGATGCGAAAAGTCCTTTTGACACTCGAGAAGGGGGTGGAGAGTTCAGTCCAAAGGACTAGACGTTTTCAGACTGCTTGAAAAACCAAGGTCATTGTGGACAAGGGTAGCACAGATAATTTCATTTCTACCGAGATGGTAGAAAAGCTAGAGCTGGAGACGATTGATCATCCGAGCCCATACAAAGTTTCGTGGGTACAAAAAGGACACTAGGTAAATGTCACTAAATAATGTTTAGTTGAATTTAAAATAGGAGGATATAATGATAAGATATTGTGTGATGTTATTCCCATAGATGTTTGTCATCTCTTGCTGGGTAGACCGTGGCAATATGACAAGAATGTGATTCATGATGGGAGAATGAACACATACACCCTGGAGAAGAATGGGAGGACACACACGTTGCTTCCGATAAAGGATAAGGAGGTGAAGCCGGAAGTAAGTAACACAGTACTTCTCATGAGTGGGAAGGAACTTCTTACTCAGGTGAAGAAGAAATAAGAACCTCAATTCTTTGTGGTCAGGAAACTGAGGATTGTTCTGACTAGCACAAGGGTAGATGATTTGCCGGGAGAAGTTCAGGAACTGTTGGAAGATTTCACTGACATAGTAGTGGACGAATTACCTCGTTCATTGCCACCGATGAGAAGTGTGAGTCATCATATCGATCTCATTCCAGGAGCCAGTTTGCCGAATAAAGCCACGTACAGATTGATGCCGCATGAGAATGAAGAGGTTAAAAGACAGGTCTAGAAGTTGTTGGACAAAGGTTTGGTCAGGGAGAGCTTGAGTCCGTGTGTTGTTTCGACAGTACTCAGTCCGAAGAAAGACGGAGGCTGGAGGATGTGTACTGATTCAAGGGAGGTTAATAAGATAACCATCAGGTACATATTTTCATTGCCAAGGATGGATGACCTGATGGATTGCTTGAGTGGAGCAAAGTATTTTTCAAAGGTTGATTTGAAAAGTGGATATCATCAGATTCGCATGAGGGAAGGTGATGAGTGGAAGACAACATTCAAAACAAATGAAGGTTTGTATGAATGGCTTGTTATGACGTTTGGCTTAAAAAATGCGCCAAGTACCTTCATGAGGTTGATGAACGAAGTCCTGAGGGATTTCATCGGAAAATTTGTTATCGTATATCTGGATGATATACTGATTTTCAGTAAAACGGAGGCTGAACATATGGAGCATTTGGCTACAGTGATGCAGAAATTACAGCAAGAGAAGCTGTTGATAAACATGAATAAGTCCTCATTCATGAAGACAGAGCTCATTTACTTGGGATTTTTTATTTCTACAGATAAGTTGAGGATGGATCCAGACAAGGTGGAGGTAATCAAAAATTGGTCATCGCCGAAGAATATCTTTGAGGTAATAATTTTTCATGGGTTAGCTAGTTTCTACCGAAAGTTCATTAGGAATTTCAGTGGAATTAGTGCAGCAATGATGGATACCGTAAAGAAAAGACACAAATCTTTTCATTGGACATAAGAGGCTGAGAAGAGCTTTAATCTGTTGAAGAGGAAGATTA
Organism: Picea engelmannii; assembly: GCA_009831015.1. Classification (NCBI taxonomy): domain Eukaryota; kingdom Viridiplantae; phylum Streptophyta; class Pinopsida; order Pinales; family Pinaceae; genus Picea; species Picea engelmannii. The sequence continues at coordinate 184,621 of ML778489.1, forward strand.
CGGAGCAACCACTTATGGTGTTGCCTGATTTTCAAAAGACATTTCAAGTGAAATGCGATGCAAGTGGATTTGCAATTGGGGCAGTCTTGAGTCAAGAAGACAGGCCGATAGCATATTTCAGCGAGAAGTTGAATGAGGCGAAAGTGAAGTACTCCACTTATGACAAGGAGTTCTATGCCATCATATAGGAATTGAAGAAATGGAGGCATTACTTGATTCCGAAGGAGTTTGTTCTGTACAGTGACAATCATGCACTGCAGTTTGTGACTCAACATGAGAAGTTGAATCAGAGACATGTTAAATGGGTTGAATATATGCAAAACTTCACATTTGTTCAAAGTCAAAACGCTGGGTTTTGATGATCTCAGGGACATGTACGTAGATGATCAGGATTTTAAAGAGATGTGTGAAGCAGCTGAGAATCCAGTTCTCAGAGACAGAAGACAATGGATAGAATACATGATCCAGGAAGGATTGTTGTTTAAGGGAAATCAACTATGTATTCTGAAGTGCTCCATGAGGGAGAATCTGCTGAAGGAGAAACACAGTGAAGGATTGGTCAGACACTTCGGTCATGACAAAACATTCGCAAAGCTGAGCGAATCATACTTTTGGCCAGGGATGCGATCAGAGGTCAAGATATTTGTAGACAGATGCATAATTTTCCAGCATTCGAAGGGAAGAAAGAAGAATGCAGGGTTTTATCAACCATTTCCCATACTAGAAAGGTCGTGGGATGAAATTAGCATGGATTTCATATTGGGATTGCCAAGGACGCAAAGAGGATTTGATTCCATCTTTGTGGTGGTGGATAGATTTTCCAAAATGGCACACTTTATCCCATGCCAGAAAATTAGTCATTCGACTTCACGGCTTACCAAGGAGTATAGTTTCGTATAGAGATACGGAATTCATAGGGCATTTCTGGAGGACCTTATGGAAGAAGCTGGGAACTAACTTGTTATTTAGTTCGGCTTATCATCCTCAGATGGATGGACAGACAGAAGTGGTAAAGATAAGTCTGGGAGACTTGTTGAGGAGCCTGGTGACGGAACACCATAGCCAGTGGGATAGTATATTGCCGCAGGCAGAGTTTGCGTATAATGACTCAGTGAATCAGAGCACAGGCTAGAGTCCATTTCAGGTTGTTTATGGTATGCAGCCAAGAGGAATTTATGAATTGAGGGATTCAGAACATAATGCAACTAGGAGCGCTAGTGCAGAAGATTTCGTAGAAGTGATGAAGGAAATTCACAGCCGAGTGAAGGAGCGATTGCAGCATTCAAGTCAGGAGTACAAACGTAAAGTCGATCAACACAGAAGACAACTTCAATTCGAAAATGGTGACTTGATTTTTGCACATCTGAGAAAGGAAAGGTTCCCGAGAGGAACGCATAATAAGATGAAGATGAAGAAAATCGGACCATGCAGGGTCTTGAAGAAATTTGGGGCAAATGCTTATGAGATTGAATTACCCAATGGGATCGGAATTTCTCCGATATTCAATGTCTCAGATTTATACCCATACAAAGCTGAGGAAGAAGGAACAAATGATGAACAGTCAGAGGTTCAGTGGAGAAAGCATATGCCAGTTGCAGATAAGCCACAGATGGAGTGGATACTAGATAAATGAGTGGGTAAGAAGACCAAAAGGAAAGAATACTTCGAATATTTGGTCAAGTGGAAAGGCCATCCAGTTGAAGATGCTAGTTGGGAGAGTGAAGCAAAAATTCAGAAGCATGGACAGACTGTGCAGGAGCTCATGGATAGAAGCCCATGAAAATTTTCAAGCCAGGGAGTATGATGCAGGAGCATCGCCCACATCAAGCGAGCGTGGGGGAAAGCACCACACATTTTGAGCATATGTTAAATTGTTTAAAAACTTTTGAAGAGTAGATGAGCCAAACTTAAATGTGATAGTTAAGGAGAGGCGTACTTATGCATTGTATAGGACCTTGAGTGATCCGCTCTCGTCCATAGTAGGTAGAAAGCATTTATGTAAGTAGGTAGAATTGAATATTAGATTAGACAGTCTTAGAGGGAGTAGAGGGAAAATGGATATAGACACCCTCATTATGTGTTGTAACATAGTTAGAAGCATTGGAGCATAGAAAAGAAGCAGAGAGCTGTGTAGAAACACCCATGTACTGATATTTGGATTAATAGAAAGAGGTTGATTCAAATTCATGGTTTTGTGTTTATTCTCTGTGTATTAATGCTGAATGATATGCTCAGGAATGGTTGCTTCCTGGTATACATTTGTTTTTATATGCTATGTATGTGATTTCATGGTTTGATTTTGAAGTCTGGAGGGAAGAAGGAATGAGTTTCAATGGTTTCTCTATCTGAGCAAGATTCCTGCAAGGAGTGCAGTTGAATTCTCCGCAAGGAGTGCGTTGACAAGGAGATCAGAGGGTTGTCTTTGAAAGCTCATGAGAGCTAGCGGTTGTTCTCATTCCCTTAGAGTGCAGTTGGGCACAAGAGCCGTGAAAGGGGTGCGTAGGCCAAGTGAAGACTCAGAATTGTGAATTTGAGTGAAGAATTCAAGGACTGTTGCTGCAGGTGTGCGCAGAGTCGAAAGAACTCAACACTTGGAAGTGTTTGAGACTGCCGTAAAGATTGCGCGCAAGAGTCTTCTTGAAGACTCAAAGTTGTGTGGAAGCTCAGGTGGGATAAATATTTCAAGCTCGTCGAAGAGAAGCACCGGAAGTTTGTGCCGTGGAGTGTTTAAACAGGCATTGCACAGTTGCACCACAGGCAGACAAGGTTTTCGCAGAAGAATACTGGGTTCATTTCATGGAATAATCAAAGGGAAGAGATCGATGGTCAGGATCTTGTGGAGAGGATTCATGAAATCCCGCCAGCCGTTGGATCTTCCTAAGAAGCGAGGAGGTTACGACTGCGTTCGGAGTTCATCTCTAGGAGTCGTGAGCCGTTGGATCGTCGACCATTTACCCGTCAACCGTCCGATCTGACAGGAGTTGCACAGGGTTTAAACCCTCGTGAGCAGAGTAAGAACCCTGAGAAGCATCAGGATATCGAGACGTTAGGGTTCGGAAAATCGGAAGTCCCGTGGACCAAAGGTCGGGGAAATCCATCGTGAAAATCCCGACAAGTACAGAGCCATCCATCTGTTGGGACAGGTGGCAGGGATCAAGAGTCCATCGACATTTCAAAGATTCAGAAGTCAAGATTCCGAGACCTGTTGGACCCTAGAATAGCGAAAGGATCACAGTCGTAGGATCGCAGGGAAGACACATGTCGTGTGGTCGTCGAAGCTCAGATAAGAAAGTGTTTATGATTTTGTAAAGTGGAGAAACCCGAGGGTTGATTTGAACCGTCCATCACTTTGGATGTGTGTCAAAAATCCGAAGAGAGTCGGGGATCAGTGTTTCAGAGGTCCTGAGGAAAGGGAAATCTTTCATTTCATAATCGTGAAGGGCGAAATCCCGATGAGAAAATAATTTACGTGCGGGGCCCAGCTGACGTCGTCTCATCATAACAGGGAAATCGGGGATTTCCAAGGCAAAAACCCCGAGGCACATCAGGACCGTCCATCTTTAAGGACGCATGGCATCGATCTCGACTTTCGGGAAAGGTCCCGAAAGGGGAGTCAAATCGGGAAATCGACATTCGGGAGATCGGGGAATCGAAGGCCAAAGCACTTCGACAATTGAGGTCACGAAACCCCGAGGGAGATCGGGAGTTGTTGATCTCAGCGACCGATCATAGTCGTTGATTGTGGAAGGGCGTCCTAGTGACGTCATATCGGAAAATAGCGAGTCGGAATATCGGGGATTCCGTGGGCAAGAGATTTAGTACACTTCGACACTCGAAACCCCAAATCCCAATAGGGAGTATGACTGCGAACATATGAGAGGAGGTCGCATAGACTAAGCACATAGCCGGAGGTTAAGGAAACAAAGGAGCGCACCGGGATATCTGAGATCGGGAAATCGGGACCCAAAGGGTCATGACATCGGGGATTGGAAAACCATGAAACCCAATTGTGTCTTTCTATCGTAAACGTAACAGTGACCGGCCTAAAGGGCTGTAAAGTGCCGAAAAGACCTGTGGGTCAATTTCGAAGGAGATTCGAGTGGGAATCAAAAGAGCCATTCCATCTCAAGGAAGGAAATTGAATGATCCTTAAGACCGGGAGGTCAGGTGCGGGACCTGCTGAGGTAGGTGCCCGGTGGAGGCCATTAGTACTTCACTAAACTTGATCTGCCTTCTCGCTACCACTAGATATTTATGTAAGAATATGACATCCCTGAGACTTCCTTTTGAACTCATGAGGGTCACTATGAGTTCTTGGTCATGCTCTTTGTCCTGTATAATTCCCCCTCCACCTTCCAAAGCCTCATGAATCATGTCTTCTGTCCTTTTCTTCGTCATTCTGTCTTAGTTTTCTTTTATGATTTTCTCATCTATAGTAAAACTTGGCAATCTCATATTTCCCATGTGGATCAAGTTCTCCATCTACTCTCTCAATATTAACGTGTACTCAAACACTCTAAATGTTCCTTTGGCACCTCAGACGTCGAGTACTTGGGTCATATCGTTGGAAATGCTAGTGTCTGGGTGGATCCTAAGAAGATTGAAGAAATGCAGGATTGGCCTCGCCCCAAGACTATCAAAAGCTTGCGTGGTTTTTTGGGCTTAACATGTTATTATCACAAGTTTGTTTAGAATTATGGAAAGATTGTGGTGCCTCTCACTTCTCTCCTTAAAAATAATTCTTTCACTTGGACTCTCGCAGTTGATCAGGCCTTTCAAGCCTTGAAGGAGGCTATGTGTAGTACTCTGGTCTTTTCCCTTCCTGATTTCACAAAGACCTTTTTCCTATAATGTGATTCCTCTAGGAGAGGAAATGGAGCAATCCTTATGCAAGAGGGAAGACCTCTGGCCCAACAAACAATTGTTAGAACTCCATTTGGGCCAATCAATCTATGAAAAAGAAATGTTGTTTATTATCTTGGGGCAACGCTTCCAAATTAATATAGATCATCAAAGCCTCAAGTATTTTCTGGAGCAATGACCTTCCTCTCCGGAGCAACAAAAATGGGTAACTAACCTCTTTGGATATGATTATGAGATCATTTACAAGAAAGGGAAACAAAATGTGGTTTTGACGCTCTTTCTCAAAAATATGAAGATGAAGGGTCCCTTTACTCCCTATCCTTCATTGTACCAGATTGGCTCCAAGTTATTCATCGAGAATGGCTACAAGGTCCTAAAATTTCACATTTGATCCAACAATTGCAAGCCAATTCTCAAATTTCCCCAGGGCACTCTTAGCACAATGATGAGCTTCGCTACAAAGGTTTTTTTTATTTAATTAAACAATCACAACTTAAATCCACAGTTATTTTTAAGCTTCATGCTACACCCATCGCTGGGCACTCAAGGTTTACCAAAACCTATGATTGGGTCAAACGTTTTTTTTTCTGGGATGGTATGAAAATGGATGTTTGTAATTTTGTGGCAGAATGTGATGCTTGTCAATGTAACAAGGGAGAAACAACCAAAGCTCCTGACAAAATCCAACTACTTATGATTCCACTTGCTATTTGAAGGGACATCTCTATGGATTTTATTATGGGATTACCTAAATCAGTCAATAACTCAGTCATCATGGTGGTAGTTGATCGTCTTTCCAAGTATGCTCATTTATGTTCTTTTCAACATCCATTTACTACATCTGTTGTGGCTCACCTTTTCATGGATCATGTCTTCAAACTTCATGGCATGCCTCATTCTACTATTTTTGATCGAGATGCCACTTTCACTAGCAATGTTTGGCAAGAACTGTTCAGGCTACAGGGAACCCAATTACATCTCAGCACCGCCTATCATTGTTACACATTATTTTCATCACCCTCATGATCGTTAATGATGTAAACCTATTTGTTTCCTTCACAAGGGTCAATGGCATGAATTCCTAAAGAAAGAAGGGAGAAGAACTTTTCCTGAGAGATGAAGCTATGTTTTTCTCTGTAAAAACCCTATTTTGGAGGATTTCCATGGGTTGCACCATAGCTAGGGTGTGGAAATGCTTTATTTTCACAGTCTTCACTATAGCTAGGGCACGGAATTTCCACAGGCTGCACTATAGCGAGGTCACGGCGGCCTTCATACGTGGGAAAAATAATCATTTTCTCGATGGTTCTAGAAGGAGAAGCTTCTATCATGAGGTGGCCTCTGAATGGTTTGGATCTTACGCACTTTCATAATTTAGTGGGATCATCCTAACGTCTTCACCTTATCCTCTTCAGCTTATAAAAGGATAGGATGTCTCATGGAGAAAGTTAGCTTGGCTTGGGATTAAACTTGATTAAGTTGGTTTTGGAGCTTGATTTAATTTGGCTTGAGATTGTTAGCTTGGTTAGATTGGCTTTGAGATTTGCTTTGTCAAGATAGATTTTGAGTAGTTATCAGATCCATGGTCTCAAAATCCTTGGAGCAAGAAGTGTGTGGGAAGCAAGGAATCATTGGAAGGAACCTTATGACATCAAGGCATCTGGTTGTAATCTCTCTTCCTATTATTAATATAATACAGTGGCATGCTTATTTTCCATAGAATGATCTTTATTTAATTGCATAATTCCTTGATCATATGTATAGGTTGTCATTGAATATATTTTCTCTGCTTTCACTGTGGTTGGTTTGTGTCTCACTGCAGAATCAATATCACATGAGCACCAGATAAAAGCAGGGACAACAAAGACATAAGGAAGCGATATTCAAAGATATTTCACTCATCCTTTCTTTGATGATATATTCGATGATTAGAGCCTAGGGAAAGCACCATGTTCTGTCTCGTTTTGTTCTAGATCCAGGTGGATCTAGGGAGATTAGTTTATGTCCTCATTTACCGATTTATCAAATAACAAAATTGGCTACTCCACTGGGGAAACAAATGTTTTCCTAGTTTTCTTTGTTTTCTTTCTTTGATTGCTTGTTTTCTGTTTTCTGAGTCACTGGAAGATCCAGGTTGACTCTCTGACTGTTAAACTTCACTGGAAAACCTTCTCAATTTTTAATTTTTTCCATTTTTGTTTGATTTCCACACCCTTCTTTGAGGGACAGTGTGGCAACTTAGGATTTCCGCACCCTACCTATTTTGTCCAGTGTAGAAATGTCGCACCCTACCCATATCTGGCTCGCAGAAATCAGTGATTTCCACACTGTGCTAGTCTTCCAGCCTGCAGAATTTGTGAAAGAATTTGTATTTGGTGGTTTTCCCTTCCTAGTCCTTGGATTTGGTTTTGGGGTGAATTTTTGGGTTTGATTATGATTTGTTTACAGTCTGCTTGACTAAATTTGAATATGCTTTTAGCCATGTTTGCTTTGTTTTCTTTTGAAAGATTTGGTCTCTTGATTTGAGTGTCTTTCAGTTACAAAGCATGGTTTTTCTTTAGAATTGTTTGGTGAAAGAACTCTTTTTTCCTTTATTGAATAATTCGTGTTAAAAGATAAACTATGTTTGGGTTGTTTTTGTTTGGAAGTGATTTTCTATTGCTTTTAGTTATCTTTGGAACAAAAAACTTATTTCTTTCTTTGCATCAGATTGGGGGCATATTTGCATTTGAAGTAGTGAAATTGCATGAGTAGTGAAAGACGATTTTTTTCCTTTATTAAATAATTCGTGTTAAAAGAGATACTATGTTTGGGTTGTTTTTGTTTTGAAGTGATTCGCTATTGATTTTAGCTATCTTTGGAACAAAAGTCTTATTTCTTTCTTTGCATTAGATTGGGGGCATATTTGCATTTGAAGTAGTGAAATTGCATGAGTGGTGAAAGATGATTTTTTTCCTTTATTGAATAATTCATGTTAAAAGAGAAATTTTGTTTGGGTTGTTTTTGTTTTGAAGTGATTCGCTATTGCTTTTAGCTATATTTGGAACAAAAATCTTATTTCTTTCTTTGCATTAGATTGGGGGCATATTTTCATTTTGAAGTAGTGAAATTGCATAGATTGGGGGCCGTGAATCGTGTATTGGTGTATAATCTATTTGTCTCATTTCTTGAAAATCTTGATATTGATGAGTTTAGTAAATTTTGGGACATTGTGCATCTGGGAATGATAAATGTTTTCTCCTTCTCGTAGCATAGCTTTCATCGAAATGAAAAGATTGCATCTTCATCTCTTTGCATAACTTTCGAGTCGGCCAAAACATCATATTGTTCACGCCATTTTCCTCTTGAGTAACAATAGCCACAAAATAAAGCGCTTATAAAAATTGATTAGACATTTTTATATTTTCTGGTAGCAAACCTACATTAGATTAGTTTTAGGGATTTAGAATAGGTGTGAAAGATAACTTTCCAAAGATGCAAAAAAACATAGAATATTGACTTAGGGAGCGGTCAAATCCACTTATTACATTTTGTCTTGGGAAGTCCTTCTAACACAAGGGTCAATCACGAGGTCACATTGATACTGGCAGAGTTACTCACCCTGCTTTGTTGGTATTGGATTAGAGATTGCGCATATTATGGGGGTCGCTTGAGAGGTATACCCACAATGATGAGTGGAATCCTTTCAAGTTGATTTCAGGCTAGATACCCTGCCCTTGCGCGTGGACCGGACTCTCGACTGTTTCCCCAGGCATCATTGTAGTGATTGGTAACCTTAGTGGCCTATATTTTTAGGGTATTTACACAAGGTGACTGTGGAGGGGCAAGTCTTCATGGTACTTGGAATCGATGTTGGCCAAACTCACATGGGCTCCTTGGAGGGTATACCCATGATTATGTGTGGGAGCTTGCACTAGGGTGTAAGTCTGTTAAGCATGTTGTCAACGTAACTTTTCCACCCGCTCTATATCATCCCCTTCTCGCTTTGTTCCCGCGACATTGGATTTCATCACCAACTAGTGTGCTCATTATGAGGAGTTTTTGTTTGCTTGCTTGTTTACTAGATTTTTAGCATGTGTTGTTTATTCTCCCTAGTATATTCTAGGTTGGATCTTTATTTAATAGAGTTTGTTCCTGGAATGACCAATGAAGGAACCCCTGTTCTAGGGGAACCTTTCATTTTTCCTTCTTATGGAAACATTGTCCCTCCTCACATCGCTACTTTGAGCCTTCCAGGTCTCACAATTGGATTGCCAGTGTGGTTGTTTTCCACTCAGGTAATCCCAAATGCAGCTAGTGCTTCTGTTGTAAGCACTTCCCCCCAAGAACAACAACCTTATGTTGATCCTTCACCTTCTTCACCAGTAATATATTCTTCACCTTCTTCACTTGCAAGGTCTTCTTCCATTTCATCTTATTCACTGAGTGAAAGCTCTCAAGCTAGTAACTCGGTGAATAAAAAGAAGAAGAAAAGGAAGAATAAGAAGAAGAAAAATAAACAAGGATCTAAAATTCCAGCCACTGTCGGACGTGATGGAAAGAAATCAGTTATTGTTGATCGTGCTGGGAGTGTTGATGATGTAAAGATCACCCAAACAACATATAAGCGCAAGTACCCCTGCAGGCTTTGCAAGGGTATCCATCTTCTTAAGGATTTCCCTGGTCTATCCAAGGTTATAGAAGCATGCTCTAAACACCCTTTCCAATCCATGTCGTCAACCTCTGAACAACATGTTGATGACCTCCCATCAACTATTCAAGATACCATTGAGAACAAGAAAAGTAGAGCCAAGTTCTTGTGTATGTTATGCAAAAGGCATCATCTAACTCACCTTTTCCCTTGTAGGGACGAAGCCTTGAAATTCTTGGAAGACATGACTGTTTCACAACCTGAACTTCTAGCTGCTTATCATAAGCTTACTCTCGACCCACCTATAGTTGATGGAACGATCAATCTGTCCCCTTCATCGGTCAGTTTGGTTGATCAAGTGGTCAATATGGTCACATCCTTAGTTGAACCAGTTGTCCAAGTGGTCGATCTGATCCCATCCTCGGTCGATCCCACTCTATCGTTAGATAATGAAACCAAAGTTATTGATTTGATCCTGTCCTCGATCAATCCCACTCTCCCGCCAGAGAGTGAAACCCAAGCAGTCAATCCTTTTCCACCCGTCGACCCCATTCTCCCCTTGGATAATGAAACCCAAGTGGTTGATCTGATATCATCATCAGTCGATCCTACTCTCCCGCTCGAGAGTAAACCTGATACTTCCCATGTTTTTCTCGTTGATACAGACTCTACCATGAGGGGGGTATTCCTCTTTCTCCCATGGAACCACCTCCAAGTAATGAGACCATCCTTTTTAATTGGGGTGTGCTAACTGGACCTCGTCTTCCCTCTCACATTCCTTTCCAGATTACAGTATAGGTTTGTGGTCAGGACGTTCCTCATACACTGATAGATGAAGGTGCGTCTATTAGTATTTTGTCTTCTTTTTCTTGGCAATCTTTGGGTTGTCTTCAGCTTGCCCCGGTTACACAAAATATGTTAACTTTTAACAGAAGAACCTGTCAACCTTTAGGGACCCTTCCTTAGTTTCCTGTAACTTTGGGAGGGAAAATTTTCTTTATTGATGTCATGGTAGTCCAAGACCCCTTGGATTTCGCTTTACTCCTTGGGAGGGATTATGTCTATGCCATGAAAGCTATTGTGTTCACTCTTTTTCGTGTGGTATATTTCCCTCACGATGGAAGAATGGTGACTATTGATCAACTTTCATTCATTGGTACTGACTGGATTACCTCCCTAAGTGGTTCTTATATGCTGACAGTATCGCCCCTACCAAAGGTAAATTATGTGGTGTTGTCTCCCATGCCTTCAACTACTGATGACAATGACTTAGATCCGGTAGTTGACATGGTGACCTCCTTACCCCTCTTGCGACCCTCGACATGTGTTCCCTCTAGAGTGTGTTTCTTCCATCGAGTGAAGATCTCTTGGAGGCCATGAATGAGTTTTGTCCCTTGGCATGGTGTCCTTCCAGAGAATTGTCCTATTGGAAGCCATGATGAAGAAGAGTCAAGCATGTTTTTTTGATTTCAAGCTCGTTAAAAAATGAAACCAGCTTTGAGCATAGGTTTTCTGATTTCAAGCTCGTTAAAAAATGAAACAAGCTATGAGCCTGGTTTTCTGATTTGAAGCTCGTTAAAAAATGAAACCAGTTATGAGGATAGTTTTTGCGTCTCTGTAGAAACCTCTTTAAAAAATGAAACAGAAGTTACAAGCATAGTTCTTCGCATGTGTCAAGATCGTTAAAAAATGAAACAACCTCCCCCTCTCTGTTTGAGTCAAGTCCTTTGTCTAGTATTTGAAGCTTCATTCCATTCTCCTTTGCAGTTGGATGAAACAAAGCTTGGGGGGCATTTGCCTCAACCTTTGGACTTCATGCTGAAGTTAAACCACTAGCTTCTTAAGCTAGGGGCTAAGTACCAACCATATGAATTCGTGAACCATGCATTGGGAAGTCACAAGCATAGTTTTTAATTTGGTTCAAGCTTCTGTAAAAATGAAACCACCTACCTCAAGCATTGTTTCCTCTGGTTCAAGCTTGTGTAAAAATGAAACCAGGACCAAGCATAGTTTCCTCTTGTTCAAGCTTGTGTAAAAATGAAACTAGTTTCAAGCATAGTTTTGTTTAGTTTTTAAGTTTGTGTAAAAGTAAAATCTATCCCAAGAATAGTTTTGTTTTGTTTTAAATCTTGTGTAAAAATGAAAACAATCTCGAGCTTAGTCTTTGTTCTTTCTCATGCTCGTAAATACATGAGAATAAGTTACCGAGCTTAGTCTTTGTTCTTTCTCGTGCTCGTAAATACGTGAGAATGTAACCGAGTATACTTTTATCACTTTTTCGAACTCGTAAAGGTTATACGAAAAAGGAAACCCCCTGGAGTTCCCTTTAAGCTATTTTTAGACTCTCTAAACATGAAAATATTTCCGAGCGACATTTTTCTTTTCAGACTCATTAAAGTATTTGAAGAAAACGTCTGTTGAGTGATAGCTTATCTCTTTTTCGGTCTCATCGGACTACTTTACGAAAAAAGAACTAATAGAGTTCTCTTCAAGTGTTTTTTAGATTGAAACTAGTTTCAAGCATAGTTTTGTTTAGTTTTTAAGCTTGTGTAAAAATAAAATCTATCCCAAGCATAGTTTTGTTTTGTTTTAAAGCTCGCGTAAAAATAAAAACAATCCCGAGCTTAGTCTTTGTTCTTTCTCATGCTCATAAATACATGAGAATAAGTTACCGAGCTTAGTATTTGTTCTTTCTCATGCTCGTAAATACGTGAGAATGTAACCGAGTATACTTTTATCACTTTTTCGGACTCGTAAAGGTTATACGAAAAAGGAAACCCCATAGAGTTCCCTTTAAGCTCTTTTTAGACTCTCTAAACATGAAAATATTGCCGAGCGACCTTGTTATTTTCAAGCTCGTTAAAGTATTTGAAGAAAACATATGTTGAGTGATAGTTTATCTCTTTTTCAGTCTCATCATACTACTTTACGAAAAATGAATTGAGAGAGTTCTCTTTAAGTGTTTTTCAGACTCTATAAACATGAAAAACCCTCGAGTTTTCTATCTTTGGACTCGTTAAACAAACATCGAAAGGCCCATATGGGACCAAATCACTCCTTCTTAGGGTTTTTTAAAAATACTCTGAGGGAATCGTCCAAAGGATGAGCTTACATTACAAGCATATGATATCCTCCTCAAGCTTGTGTAAAAATAAAGAGGTACTCGCCAGAAATGGTGGGGGAGAAATTGGGAAAGAAATGTGTCTAAACCTATATTCCATGGAAAAGTCACCTTTGAACATGACACCCTTTCACTCACTTTGTGTCTAGGTTGGAAAATCCGCTTGTGTCTTGATCATACTCCTTTATAATATTACCAATCGGTCTTTGATCCTTGTTGTTGAGTCAGTATTTTCGAAGAAAATTTTCATGTCGTCAATATGTTCAAAGAGAAATTCAACTCGAAAATCCTTCTATTGCTTCGGCCATTTCTACAGTCCTTAATCCTTCTATTGCATCGGCCATCCCTGAGTCAGTCCTGAATCACTTGTTACTTTAATCTACATCAAATCTTGTTACTCGTTTCGTGTCATTGATGGGGGATACATTAAGGCCCTCTTGCGACGAGTCTTTTCTTGTCGATTTCAACTCATTATCCAGGAATTAGACTTAGAAACTAATTGATACCTTGGAACTTTCATGCCTCAATGGAAGGTCTCTTCACTTTCGACAATGGATTTTCATTATTGACCCTTGATTGAGAGATTTCACCGAGTGTTCGACTTTATATCATTAATTCACATTTTTTGGATTGTACTAGTGTACCTTCGAAATCATTGACATTAATGATGATTTCCCTCGCACGTGTTAACGGTATTCACTAATGACTTGTAATCAAGTGGTTTCTACCATGTTCGACTTCAGCACATGTATTTACATGGTTAGATTCATACTATAGAGTGGTGGAGATGAAGACCCTGGATCTTTTCTAACAGATCCAAGCTGCGTTGGAGTATATTCAGTGTACTTTTACATAGATTCACATTGTATGTCTCATGGCTATGTTAAAATTTGAGTCTTTAACACATATATCCACAGTGTATTTTTGGTGGCTATGTTCAAATTTGAGTCAAAATGGCATGGATCCATAATGTATGTTTGGTGGCCATGACCTAGCTTACTTGACATGGATCTTCGCATGTCGGCATTTATGTTTTGAGTCACTTGTATTCTGAGTATGGGAATGCCTACCTCAGTGATAATATATTATTGTACTGTATATCCTTGTTTGTTGGCAGGTTTTCGACCGACTGTTCCTTGTTCCCTACACACACTCGACAAAGTATTTTAGCTATCACTCTGTTCTAACTTCATACTTTTGGGGGCTCTCTGTTACACATTATTTTCATCACCCTCATGATCGTTAATGATGTAAACCTATATGTTTCCTTCAGAAGGGTCAGTGGCCTGAATTCCTAAAGAAAGAAGGGAGAAGAACTTTTCTTGAGAGATGAAGTTGTGTTTTCCTCTGTAAAAACCCTATTTTGGAGGATTTCTGTGGGTTGCACCATAGCTAGGGTGCGGAAATTCCTGATTTCCGCAGGCTGCACTATAGCTAGGGCGCATAATTTCCACAGGCTACACTATATCCAGGTCACGACAGGCTTTGTACATGGGAAAAATAATCATCTTCTCGATGGTTCTAGAAGGAGAATCTTTTATGGTGAGGTGGCCTCCGAATGGTTTGGATCTTACTCGCTTTCATGATTTAGTGGGATCATCCTAACCTCCTCACCTTATCCTCTTCAGCTTATAAAAGGAGAGGATCTCTCATGGAGAAAGTTATCTTGGCTTGGGATTAAACTTGATTGAGTTGGTTTTGGATCTTGATTTAGTTTGTCTTGAAATTGTTAGCTTGGTTAGATTGACTTTGAGCTTTGCTTTGTCAAGATAGATTCTGAATGACTATCACATTCATGGTCTCAAAATCCTTTGAGAAAGAGGTGTGTGGGAAGCAAGAAATTGTTGGAAGGAACCTTACGACATCAAGGCATCTAGTTGTAATCTCTCTTCCTATTATTAATATAATACAGTGGCATGCTTCTTTCCCATAGAATTATCTTTATTTTATTGCATAATTCCTTGATCATATGCATAGGTTGTCATTGAAAATATTCTTTTTTCTTTCACTGTGGTTGGTTTGTGTCTCATTGCAGAATCAATATCACAAGAGAACGAGGGCAAAGAAGGGACAACAAAGACATAAGGAAGCGATATTCAAAGATATTTTACTCATCATTTCTTTGATGATAGATTCGATGATTAGAGTCTAGGGAAAGCACCATGTTCTGTCTCGTTTTGTTCTATATCTAGGTGCATCTAGGGAGATTAGTTTATGTCCGCATTTACCGATTTATCCAATAACAATCATCCCTAGAATGATGGTCAAACTAAAGTTGTCAACAAGTGTTTGGAGACTTATTTGCGGCATTTTTCCTTTGAAAGGAAAAATCAATGGGCCCAATGGTTATCATTAGTTTAATGGTGGTACAACACTTCTTACCATACAACTACTCACGTGACTCATTTTGAAGCAGTATATGGAAAAAATCCATCTTGTGTTCTATCCTACATCCTACATGTCAGGTGTCTTGAAGGTACAAGAAGTTGACCAAACACTTATAGTTTGAGAAGCTATTCTCCATAACCTCAAAGAGAATTTGTTCATGACTCAGATTTGTGTGAGGAAACAAGTCTATCAAGGTTTCTCAAAATGTCAATTTGTTGAAGGAGACTAGGTATTTATTCGACTGCAACCTTATAAGCAAATTTCACTCAAGGCCGAACATTGTCAAAAACTGGCGCCCAATTTTTATGGTCCTTATATATTTATCAAGTGTGTGAGAAAGGTGGCCTATCAATTATATTTTCGCATTTATTCTAAGCTCCATCCTATTTTTCATGTCTCCTGCTTAAAGAAGGTGATTGGAACTAAGTTCCAAACTCAAACCATCCTTCTCGAGTTAGATGAAGAAGGATCCATCTGGTTCCAGGCACAATAAATTTTTGACTAGCGTAAGCGTCATCTTCATCAAGGCACAATCAAGGAAGTATTAGTCCCATGGAATGATACAACTCTAGCAGATGTCACCTGGGAACCAGCTAGCATTTTGCAACAATTTCTTCATCTCAAGCCTTGAGGACAAGGCTAATTTTAAGGGGGAGTTCATGTTAGGGACCTAACCTACCTAACCCCTCAAGTGGATAGAATAATATATTTCCATGTAATAAAGGTCAATATTAATAAGGCCTAGAAATAAGGAGGAATAATTCAAATGTAAGAAGACCTAATAGAAGCCTCATCTTCTAGAATGATCTTCCTCTATATTGTTCCTTTGGATAGATAGATTTAGTATAAATAGGAGTAGAGGGTATGCGAAGTTTTGTCTTGAAGAATTATTATAATAGAGCTCCGCTCTGCTAGACGTTTCTCCCTCGAAGAGGCAAGTGAACCTCGTTTCCTATCAATAAAGGTATAATTCCGGTGTTGTGGTTCCATATAATTTTTTGTTCTGTTGTTATCTCTGCAGTATTTTTGTATTATGTTGCTATCTCAGTGTTATTTTCTTCATTATTTCTCTTCTTTTCTTGTATAATAGACCTGGTACCTTACATTTCTACAACTACTTGGTGCATTCTAAAAAAAGCTAGGGGGAAATTCTAACTTTATAATTACAAACAATCATGCAAAATTAGTGTGTATAAAAAATATTAAAACAACATAAGATTTTATAAATACAATCAATAGAAAGACAGATAATGAATATACAGCTAATTAGCATGGGACAATATTCACTCGATCCCCCGTCAATGTGCCCATATCTCCTACAATGTTTTTTAGCTATTGCTATTAAAATTCTTATGGGATGTACAATACAACATCTTTTGCAAGGGAAAAAAAATTTATTGTCACCCTTTTCACCATCTTTACTCTTTTTCCCACCTCTAATATTTTCTGACATTCTTCTCCACAAAATACAATGATGATTATCTTATAAAATTGAGTGGTGTAATATAATTTGTATTATATTTTTCTAATGCTATTGACATATAAAAATAAATCTATTTTTCGCTTGACAAGAACACCATATACCCTTTCTGAACCATCTTTGTTATAGAAAAACTATTGCGACATCTCTAAAGTGAAACATATTTATAATTTTTGTCTGTTGGAATTCTGACAACAGTTGACCAAGTCAATGTTTACTTTGTCAAATAGTGGGTGATCGTTTGAAGAGAGCAATGGTTAGCAATAGTATCGTCGATATTGAGACGAATATAAAGGTTCGTTGAAATAATGACACCTTGTCCTAGAAGTCATAAGTGCGATGAACATCTGTTTCCGTCGCAAGTCCGACGACTTCGGGCGAGATTGAAAAAAAGTTGAAAAATTTAAATATTTATCTTGTATTTTTCGACAATATGGCCAATTTTGTTCGTCCTGTCAGAAATAGTTCGTCGGATTTTTTTGAATATGTAGTAGTGCCAAACTGCCAAGGAATAACATGGTAACAATCAACTTCATATTTCTCTGAGCAAAGATACCCATCATGGAATGAATGATGGAATTGCACTAATTCCAAACAATATATTTTCATACTCTTAACTTAACAGTTGTCACCTTACGAACTAGCTTTCACCCCACTTGGTGACTTGTTTCCATCCTTTAGGAACTTAGAATAAAATTGGATCACATGACTTAGGAATTTAGGAATAATATTATAATATTCTCTTGGGTTAAGTCGCCTTGATTTATCCCTTAAACCCTTTCCCTTTCGTGGAGTCCTAGCACCCCATACTCATTTTGTCTAATTTGGTTTGCATTAGTGATGTATTTTATTAATATATAACCAAATGTGATTAGATATTATAATTGTTAGGTTCTCCGACCTTTAAACTCATAGGCTCTGTGGCCTGAATCACATAGGCACTCTGGCCCAATGGCCTCAAAACATATATACAAAAGCACTATAGCCCAAATATCTTGGCTCATGAGTCTATAAAGCATATGCACATTTACAATTGGCAATTGGAGTTCAATCTAGGGGTATTGCATTCCCCTTTCCCTTATTTTGCAGAATTAAAGACACAAAATAAGTACAATTGGGGTTCAATATAGGGGTATTACATTCTCCTCTCCCTTATTTTGTAGAATTAGAGACGCAAAATAAGAACAGAGCACGATGAGCACGATCAACACAGAGACCAAAAACATAAAAACATGGAAGATGCATAGAAGACTTACACTCTTCAAAATGAAGCTAGGGGGTTGCACATCCGCAAATGAGCATGGAGAAATAAGGGAGGAAATGAGCATGGAGAAATAAGGGAGGAGAACATAAATTCCTTTAATATGGTTGGATTTTTTGAGTGTCTCTTTCAGGCTACCATAAATTTCGAACCTTCTCCCTTAACATGATTTGATTGGATTGACTTGACTAGATTTTTTTAGTGTCTTCTTCAGGCTACCATGAATTTCAAGATCACTCGAAATCATGACTAGATTGAATGGTTTTTTTTAAGTGTCTTCTTCATGCTACCATGAATTTCAAGGCATTACATAAAGAAAAAAAATCCAATCACTCGAAATCGAATCATGCTAACAAAATTAACAAGATTTGAGTTAGAACCATTGCTTTCTTACTAACGGAGTTTTCCATGAATTTTGACCACCTTACACAAGTAAATGCTTGAAATCCAATCAAACTACTAATCAAACTAAGAAGAGGATTAATAGAACAATTGCTTTCTTACTAAGTTTTCATGAATTTTCCTTTAATAAGACGAATATTTGTTTTTTTTGTTTTCACAGATTTTCCTTTGATAAGATGAATATTTGTTTTTCAAATAATAAGACAGTAATATGATGAATATTTGTTTTTCACATAATAAGACAATAGGAATTACAGAAAGAAAGGCTCGAAATCCAATCCTCGAACCTTGGCCACCTTACATAAGGAAAAGCTCGAAATCCAATCATCGAACCTTGGCCGCCTTAAAAAGGATCCAAGTCCAATCCTCCAACCTTTGCCACCTTACAGAACCAGAACCTTTGCCACCTTACAGAAGGAAAGCTCGAAATCCAATCCTCTAACCTTGGTCCAACCTTTGCCACTTTATAGAAGGAAAGGCTCGAAATCCAATCACGTTAACAGAATTAACAATGAATATATTTTTTCAAATAATAAGACAGGCTCGAAATCCAATCACGCTAACAGAATAACAATGAATACATTTTTTCATATAATAAGACAGTAATATGAATATTTGTTTTTCACATAATAAGACAATAGGAATTACAGAAAGAAAGGTTCGAAATCCAATCCTCGAACCTTGGTCACCTTACATAAGGAAAGGCTCTAAATCCAATCCTTAAACCTTGGTCACCTTTAAAAGGATCTAAATCCAATCCTCCAACCTTTGCCACCTTACAAAATCACGCTAACAGAATTAACAAGAAGAAAAAGCTCATAATCCAATCCTCCAACCTTGGCCGCCTCACAGAAGGAAAGGAAAGGCTCCTTGTAGAAAAAAAGGCTCAAAATCCAGTCCTTGAACCTTGGCCGCCTTACAGAAGGAAATGAAAGGCTCCTTACAGAAGGAAAGGAAAGGCTTGAAATCCAATCCTCGAACCTTGGCCGCCTTACAAAAAAACCTTGGCCGCCTTACAGAAGAAAGGAAAGGCTCAAAATCTAATCCTCGAACCTTGGCCGCCTTACAGAAGAAAAGGAAAGGCTCAAAATCTAATGCTCCAACCTTGGCCGCCTTACATAAGGAAAGGATCGAAATCCAATCACGCTAACAAAATTAACAATAAGGAAAGGCTCAAAATCCTCGAAATCCAATCCTCAAACCTTGGCTGCCTTACATGTAAACGCCTTACATAAGGAAAGGCTAGAAATCCAATCATGCTAATAGAATTAACAAGAAAGAAAGGCTCGAAATGCAATCATGCTAACAAATCCAATCACGCTAACAGAATCCAATCACACTAACAAAATTAACAAGGAGGAAAGGCTCGAAATCCAATCCTCGAACCTTGGCAACCCGAAATCTAATCACGCTAACAGAATTAACAAGAAGGAAAGGATCAAAATCCAATCCTCGAACCTTGGCAGGCCTGAAACTCAATCAGGCTAACAAAATTAACAAGAAGGCTGAAAATCCAATCATACTAAAAAAATTAACAAGTAGGAAAGGCTCCAAATCCAATCCAATCCTCAACCTTAACATAATTAACAAGAAGGAAAGGCTCGAAATCTAATCCTTGAAACGAAACTTAGCCACGAAAAGGCTCAAAATCCAATCAGAATTAACAAGAAGGAAAGAAAGGCTCCAAATCCAATCCTAACCTTAACAGAATTCCTCAACCTTAACAAAATTAACAAGAAGGAAAGACTCATAACAAGAAGGAAAGACTCGAAATCCAATCCTCAATCTTAACAGAATTCCTCAAGGAAAGACTCGAAATCCAATCCTC
>ML778489.1:205229-231280 GCA_009831015.1 Picea engelmannii
TTTTCATGGATTTTCCTTTATAGTTGTCATGAATTGAATTTTCCTTTAATAATAAGATGAATATTTATTTTTCTTCAGAACAAGATTGAATATTTATTTCTTCACGTTTTTCAGTATGTTGTAATGATTGTGTCCTAAGATTTATATTATATTATATTTTCATAAAACTTTCAGAAAAAAAATAAAATCAGTTAACTTTTATGCCTTCGAATAGGCTTTCAGTTAATGAAAAACGCAGTCATAGGACACATACCAGTCATGAGTTTTGCGAAAAGAAGGCTCTCCATAGAAATTTTATTTACATAATTAATTCTTTAAAAAACCTGTTATTTTACAGATACTATTTTTTAATTCTCAAAAAATTGTAGATTTGACTCTATATATATTTTCCCTGATTTCCAGAATCCTTGATTTTCAGAAAATATCAATACACGAATAAGAAGAGAAGATATACCAACATATTTAAGCAATTTCACATAATCTATAATTCTCACATTATTTATTTCACAACCATCGGTTTATATAATCCAACAAATTATGACGCTATACTATATGGAAGACATTAAACTGCCAAAGAAAGCGGTAACAGCAGAAAACGACTCAAATACCATGATGGCCGAAACCAGACGTAAGGACAATACCTACTTCGTTCACATTTTATTGTAATATTAAGCACACTGCCACACATACTACCACCATTAACAGACAAGTTGGGCTTCATGTATCACGCTCTATCCATTCGGTCCGATTCTCTGCTGCCTTTTAGATGGTCACACGTAATCTCTACCAGTGCGGCCAGTTTGAGCAGGATCGTAAGTTTCAGGAGTACCCCCGCCCGTCAAATCATTACCACCACCAATATTGTCTGTACGCCTGTGGCCAGTTTGCTTCGCCTGTTCTTTTTCACCTCTGTGTTCAGCCTTTTCAACATTTGCTCTCATCTCGGCTTCAGATTTTTTGTCATCCTTCTTCTCACGGGCTATTTCTTTGTCTGTAGGGTTATGTGCAGTAACCTTCTCCATCTGCATGCATATATAACAACAATAGTGAAGTACAGAACATCCAAATACCAAATCCCTGGCATTCAATCTACTAACACATATAGCATATCCATGTTAACCCTAACACTGTACAAAGATCAGGTATCAAACTTTCTGGAAGATGCAATTTCAATGTATGAGAAAAACAACATTTTGAAAATACCTTCTCCTGAGCAGAAACCTTCGCTTTATCCATCCCTTCCTTAGCAGTGGTGCCCATGTTGCTCATCTTCTCTTTGGCCGTCTGCATCTTTACTTTACTTCACAGCAATAAGACTAAGACAGATCCTTCTCCTGAAATACAATACAATACAGAATGAAATTTCGATATGTATTGGTTTCCAGCAAACTGATTTCTCAACTCGAATAGCACCGCAGTTTAACAGCAGAAGAAGTGATTGATCCATTCCAGAGACAATGCAATCATAAATAGTTTCCACAGACAGAATTGTCTGAGGTGCTGTCAGTGTGACTGGGCTTCAGACAGTAAGCCACGTTGCGGGAATCGTTAATAACGTGTCGAGCAGTGTCACTACAACCTTTAAAAGCATCCGCGTGCCAATTCATTGTATATTTAAACATATAAATATATGTATGCCACACAGTCCTCTTATATTGATTTCACCAGTGGTGGAATACAAAACAAAATATCTATCTAATCATGATGATAATCATGACATTCATCGATAGTTAATTGTACTAAGATGGGTTAACTATATTGATAGGCCACGTACATGTGTAACTTGCAATATTAACAAATTTTAAAAACAATTAAAATATTTAAAAATTGAAATATTAAAATATTTTATTTTAAGATTTAAATTTTTTTAAATAATTTATTTTGAGATTAAAAATTAATTTTTAAAATATATATTTTTTTTATATAAATTAGTATAAATTTATGTGAATTTCTAATTATTTAAAAATGTAAATAATAATAATGATAATTTTTTAATTCTTTTAAATACTTATTAAATTTCAAAATAAATCCATGTTAATCATATTTCATCTCTTCTTTCTTCCTTTTATTTTTTAACATTAAATTTATTTTTCTTTAACGAAGGTTAATTTTTGAATGCAACCTCAAACAAGATTGCAATTCAAATTAAATTTATTTTTTATTTAATGAAGGTTAATTGTTGAATGCAACTTCAAACAAGATTGCAATTCAAATTATTACACAACAAAATAACAGAAAAACAATTATTTTATTTAATATTTTGTAAAATTTAATTATTTAATTTAATTGGCTTTTATTTATTTATTATTATTATTTTTAACATTAATTTAAGGTTTTATATTTTATTTTTAAATATCATTTTTAATTTTTTTTGGTATGCCCTTAAGCATTTAGTTAAAGAAGTTGGAATTCAATCGAAAAGAACACATCAACATAAATGTAAATGTAGAAGATATTGTTAGAATTAATGATTAATTTGGGGTTGGTTGAAGATTTGTAGGAGGCTGTTGAGATATCTTCTCAACCACTCCCTCCTAATATGGAATCAATTGAATCTGTATCCAACTATATATGTACGTATGTGTGTGTGCAATATATTGAATTATTGTGTGTTATTCCTGTGCATCTATGCTCTCATGGATTTTAACTGATATAAGGTAAACCAATGTATAAATTAAAATTTTAAAACATTATATAAATCTCTCAGGATTTTTACTATTGTTACAAATTTTTTATCAACATACATCACAAAATATTAAAATATGTTTGTTGGTTTAAATCTAGTGAGATTTCAATGAATGATTTCATTACTATTATTACAAAATTTGCATCAACATACTTCACAAAATATTAAAATATACATGTTGATTCAAATCTAGTGAGATTTTAATGATTTCCTTCTCTAACTTTAGTTTATTCTTTATTTGTATGTGATGAGAGATCTACTTATATACTATTTCAAAGAATTAATAAGAAAATATTCTTAATATTAATGCATCTCCCCCTTATTCCAACAAATCATTAAATTTTCCTACTACCACCACCAATCCTTAATGGTTCTCACTCAAATGCTTCCAAGTGGCTCCTTTTTAACTACTCACCAACCACCACCTTGACCTTATCCACCACAAGTGACTCCTTTTTAACTACTCCCCAACCACCACCTTGACCTTATCCACCACCTTGAACTTGTCATTGAATGTCACCCCAGTTCCCATGGTTTTCTTCCTACTCTCCTTCTATGGTTGATTGGGATGGAAATGCAATGATCGATATTTATGTAGGGCTTTATGGGTCTCCCCAAAAAGCCTCCTCAAAAGAACTCTAATAATGGTGGGGATTGAAAGAGGTGAACAACCTAGATATTCGATAAACCTCCACTGTCTCACTCTTCCCTATTCATCTAGTGTAGGAGTTCATTTTATCATCACACCAAAATCAAACAACAAGGTTCAATGTTGAATAGTGTAGGGCTTCATAAAGGTTGGGGATGCCCCTAAATCATACTCTCTCAAGAAAATAAAAAAATATTTATGACTCATGCAACTAGTAAGGATAATTTGGAAAATGGTATATTAACTCAAACCAACACTTTTTTCTTTTGTCCATGTTTTTTATTCAAACCCTTTACTATAAAAAAAAAAAAAACCAAATATTCCTTGTTTTTTTAACTCTAGGTTCTTATTGCAACTTTTTTTTTAAGTCTTTCTACAATTTATTCTCTTTATTGTTTTGAAATCTACTTTTTCTAATCAAGGATATATTCATATTCACCTAAAGTACTCTCATGGTACTCATACAAATATGCTACATTGAACATTGATGAAATATCCAAACCTTCTGACAATTATAGCAGATACACATTCTATGAAATTTCTTTCAAGATTTTAGGAGGTCATGTTTTCTTTGTCTTGTTGTATTATGTTGTTGTTCATAATTCTTTCTCTCATATATATATATATATATATATATAAACTCTTTGTTTGTATCCTTGATTTCTTCATTGTGGTTGTTGTTTTAGTTAGGATTTCACTTATGCATGCACTTCCTTGATATGCTATCCAAATGACTCGACACCTATACCACTCTTTCTTGCACACGGAAAACTTAGCAAATCCATGGTTACTCTTGGTGACCTACCATTCACTATCGAGAAATGACTCTTTCTCATAAATTAATTCATTGAATTGTTGTATATAAATTTTACATGAAGTTCACCTATTTTACTATTTCATAGTGTAATTGTAATTAACTAAATATTTACCATACATGAGAACAATGCATAGGTAGTTCATAACTATGTAATTGTAATTTGTGAACAATATCATTAATTATGCTTATATAGTTAAGATATGGTTATGCCATAAGTGATGATTAATGGATGACTATGCTTATTTGTTAAGTTTTTTTTTATATGGAGTATGATGTTGAATGGATACATAGATGTGAAATAAATACATCTGTACTCTAATGCCTTTAACTTAAACCACTATAAAATCTCTCGTCATCGTTTCTTCGCCTTTCAATAACTTAAACCACCATAAAATCTCCCCTCATCGTTTCCTCTTTTTATATAACAAAAGGATATCGATATTACAATTTATTTTGGATAAATATTGTTGAATGCAATTTAAAGTTTTGTGATTTTTGTGATGATGATCGAGATGATAATCACCATCCAATGAGACCAATTTTGGTCTCTTAAATTAAAAAAAAAATGATAATAAATCAATTTGTTTGTTTAACATTTTGTTTTTATGATAAAAAATATTGGAGAGAAGCTTTCTTAAATATCTATAATTTTGATGAGATAACATATTATGAATATTGATATATATTTTTAAATTGAGATTTAGATAAAAAAATTATTGTAAAACAAAATGTTTTTTACCCTTTACACTTTTAATATCATAAATATGATAAATTCTTTCATTTTCACACACACACACACACACACACACACACACACACACACATATATATATATATATATATATAAACATAGTTGATTTAAAAAGATTATACCACTAAATATATAATAAATATATACAATATTCACTTTAAAAAATACAAAATAACACAAAAGAAAATGACCATACAACAAACAAAATAAAAATATATGTTCATTATTATTTCTACTTTTCTTATATGCTCGACTAATTTCACATTTATAAAACAGCTGTTGCATGACAATTTAGTCCCTGCTAAGCAAAGTAAATTTGAAAAGGAAGAATATTAAGTTTGAAAGGGAAGAATATTAAGGTAGCTAGATGGGAAAAGTTTTCCCTCACTTTGTGTCCACTATGAAGAAATAAAAGAATGTGGTGGATAAGGAACTGGTTCATTTGTATTTAACAAGAACATAACATTTATTTATTATATAGAATGTGTGAAATATACACCTCATACATTAATATGATTTTTACTAGATACATAAAATTAATAAAAAAACAATCACTAATCCACAACACATTTAGGATTTTTGTCTCCTGGGTCTTTAAGAATACATTTTTACCCTAGAATGCACCACTATTGCCAAGGTTGTATATCAAATTATATCATTCTTGGTTACTTGCATATGGTTCCACTTGGGGACGAATTTTATTCCCATCAAGACCATGAATTTCTATAGTCCAGGTGTATGGTGTATGTGGCATGATGGTTTCCTATTGAAGGAAAATGACCACTACCCATGTATATATTAGTTAAGAACGTACCTGAGGTTATTAAAGGATAAGAATAAACACCTTTGATATCCACCCAAACAATGCCTTAACCAAGAATACTGAACAATGAGGTTGACCAATAACCTATAATATGGTTATGGACTAATGAAACCCATACTATGTAATGTACCCAACCTCTAAGATGAGTCCCATCATTGCAAAAAAATGACTTATCTTGTTAAATATGAATCTAAAAAAATTCCCCATGTATATAAAAGAAAACTAAGGGGCAACAGGCCCATGAAAATTACAACAAAGTCACATGTTGATTTACCCATGCATATAACACCATTAAAAAAAACATGAATGGATCCGGTAAGAACATAGAAAACACACTCAACATTCAAATAATCATTTACACAACAAAATTATCATAGTAAAAAAATTAAACACTTATTTTTTTATAAAACTTAACCAACTAGATATGTACAAAGGATGAACCTCCCAACAATAGGCGTTGTTGTTCTAAATATCAACAACAAGCCACTCCCGAGTTGAGGCTATGAGTCCACAAGGATATTTGGCCCTCCTGGTTATCCACTCTCCACACTCGGCAATCCAAAACCCAAGTTCTACTCCTACAATGGTTCCAATCAACCGACTCTATCTTTCCCACAACCTATACAATGCAAGGAATGTACCCCCTTCACTGCTCACAATCCCTTAGGATGTACCATTTGTTTGTCAGGGATTCTAATGCACTCAGTTGGCCAAGAATATCTCTGCAGAGGACATTAGGAATTCTCAGTTGCTTTAGGAGTGCTCAAAACAACCTTCACAAGGACGTTGAGCCATTTCCTTAACAGGAAAAATGAAATACAAGATTACATCGTGTTTTACAGGAGCACATGACACATTTCTAGCGTAAAACAACAACCAAAAAATGGATGCCTTTAAGCATACCATGGATAGTGCTCTTCCCAACACTCATATCCCCTCCTACTATCCAAAATATGCACACAAAAACTGTCTCCTTTCTCCATATGAATTTCATTTTCCTCAAGCCAGGTGTAATGTACCCAACCACCCACAAGATGGGCTATGCCACTCTGATATGAATGCAACACACTCAGCCACCTGCAGGCGAGGCACACTACATTCTAGGGACTCACTTCACAATGGCTTATCTTGAATTTGAATCACTTCTAAGTTAATAAAAGAGGCATGAAAACCACATGCATAAGACAAGATCCCTGCTACAACATAAAAGAAATAAATAACGTGCCATGCACAACAAATAACCAACAGACAGGCACATTATAAATACATATCTCAGAGATAATTAAATACACAACAAAATATACATTATATAGAAAACACATGACGAAGAGAACTTATCTTTTCAAGTAAAGACTCACCAACTAGCTATAGACCAAGGAATTTCCTCCCAACCATTGACATTGTTGTTCTTTTACTCTCAACAATAGGCCACCCCCAATCCAAGGCTATGAATCCATATGGATGGTTCCTAGGCCAAGTCTAAACACACAACAGTTGGATATCTAGATCTCAGGTTTCCCAACCTCACAACAAGTCTGAAATTCCATCTCTCTTTCCCCCTCATCCTACACAACCCAAATAAATGAACACCCTTCTCTGCCATAAGGTCCCTCAGGTTTTCCCATTTATATCCAGTGCTCCAGTGCTACTGATCAGGAAATATCCCTGCTAGAAACTCCAAGGATTCTCAGTTGTGAACAGTTCTATCCGAACTTCCATCAATCTCATAACTAACAGGCCTTTCAACACTCAAGATATCACATGCCTTTCAAAGCTCACAACAATCCAAATTATATCAGCTCTCTTATACCCATCCTACCCAACCCAAGAGAATGGACCCCCTTCTCTACCATGCAGTCCCTCAAGCTTGTCCATATCCTTCCAAGGCTCTAGTGCTTCTGGTCAAGAATCTCCAGGATGGGACTCTGAGGATTGAAAGTGATTTAGGTGGATATTGGTGGCCACCCACCTATTCCACTTGGACCCACACCATTGTTTATTTTAGTTTTTCAGTTTCCTTAATTGTAGCACAATTTACTATTTTTAGCATTTTTTCGAGTCTTGAACTTCCAGAGTCGTTTTTAGGCCCTAAACGACATTTTTTGGGCATCAAACCTCCAACGAATATGAGTCCATTCTGGATTCATATTCGTTGTCAACAGTGTGGTCCTTGGATAGATATTTCTAATTATGTATCATGTGCGTCAAACGGAGATAGTATGCCAAAGTTACGACCTTGAGAAATTGATGTACCAATTTACCCCAACGGGGCCCATATTTTGGCGTTTCATCTCCTAGGGTTAGGTTTTTGGATGTTTAGGGTTTTCCATTGTTTCTAAATAATATATAGGACTTCGAGATTCATTGTAACACAACGTTCAAAGGCCATTAGCCACCACATCTCTTCTCATAGATAAGCTACCAACGACTGAGCTATTTTATTTCCATTCTGTCTGTAACCATATTTCAGTCACTTGTTGTTAATGAAATGAATTTTTACTTCCACTGCATCTCTGTGTTTATGTGTATTTATGTATTTCATTACGTTCCTGCATAAATACGGATCAGACATCTATGAGAAAACTTAAGCAAGAGCCACCCAAACAACTAGTCGTATCCATGCTCAGAATAAGAGCACACGAATTAGCCCGAATGAGTGAGGAAAAAGGAAGAAGAACAAGAACAAAGGGAAGAAGATGAAGAAGACCCAAATATCCCCTAAGGGATATTTAAATTACATGAAGATAAGATCCACATGGCCTCCCTCCCAAGAAGCTCATTGTTGGTTATAGTTTGCTTGAGTTTATACCTTTAACTTGATTGACCCAGGGTTCATGTCTACTAGGGTTCCAACAAAGCCTCTAAAACTATCGGCCCTCCTGGTAAACCAGAAGGAAACACAACGCATAGAGGGCACTGCGCAGTCTCACCCAAGATAGACTTAACGGGTGACTGCAATACTCGGGTGTTTGCAGCCCGAGATTGAATGAAGGTCTGAGAAGTGTGCAATGAGATTTCTATTTAACTTATTAAGAAATAAATTGTCATTCACGATTATGCATGGAATATAATCAACTCATTCATTCATCATACTAATATCTACTTAGAACCAATAATGAAACACATGCATTCAATCACATAACACAGGTTTTACCATGGTTCATCCCCTCCTAGGCTATGTCCACAAATATCTGGATCTTAATCTCTTTCATTATAGCAGTTCCAAAACTACAGCATCACGTGCTTTACAACTCCTCTCAGTCGAGTCGAGATCTATTATGAGGCAGACTAGATCGCACCAGGCTCCTCAGCTTACGATCTAACCCTCAAGAGCTACCCTCCTTACTCTTCTCAAACTAAACAACTGATAAGATTAGGTCATATAGAAAAATATTACAACTAGCTATCAAAACAAGACTCCTCATCTAGATCCTCTATATCCGCCTCTAGCTCCTTCTAACCTATATTCTCATCTCCCACTATGAGACCTAGGTATCTATATTTATACATTTCTGGCTCACCAGCCATTACAATGTATTGCAAAAACCCTAACCCTAACTTCGTTAGGTATTCCATGCATGCGCGTGTGCTTCTCTTCCTTCTAGCTGTTGCTTTCCTCGTGCATGGATTCCTTCCCAAAATAGCCTTTCTTTCCACTTTGGCCTTCTTCCAACACTCATGTAACCCCTTTTCTCCATAAAATCAAATGTGGGTAAAATAAAATAATAATTAAAATGTTTATCCCCTCAAGATCCCTCTCTCGTGGAATCATAACCCCCTATATATTTTGTCCTTATCCGTCTTGCAGCCAACAATGTATTATTAATAAATATGAAGTATTACATTTCCTAGGCACTCTGGCCCTTTTTCAACTTTACCAACTCATCATCCTAAGTCACAATTACATAATACATTATAGTTCATAAGGGTTAAAACTGGGATGTTACATCCGCCACCCCTTATTTTGGCACTATGATCAGTGCACAACACCATTCCAATTTTATTAACATTACAAATCTAGGCTCTTTGGCCTTAATCCACATAGGCAATCCAACCAACTCTTATATACATAGGCACTCTGGCCTAAAATTAAACATGTATACATAGGCATTCCAACCCAAAACATGTATAATGATCTTCAGAATTTATATTTCTGGCAACACTTCCAACCAACATGTTCTCCTTACCTGTTATCCTTGCACAACCCAAATAAATGAACTCCTTTCTCTTCCATGCAGTCCCTTGGGTTGTTCCACTTCTCTTCAGGGCTCCAGTGCACTCAACCAGAAAGTTTCAGAGTTGTGACTCCAAAACTCCAGCTCCAACAATTCCCTTAGAATTTCTTCATTCCACGCCTTTGTCATTCAGTTGCTCCAACATCACCTTCTTATTTTCTCTCATAGTATGGTACTTTTCTAAATCCTATCATTCATCATTTTCCTACAACATTTCAAATCAGCAAGCATGTTAATTCACAAGTTGTGCATACAAATTTTTTTTTGTTCATAATCTAAGAGTAAATTTTCATAATCCAGTACAATACTTATCTATGTGGTTCATGGATTTGTATCCATATGCCTATCTTGTTAACTTGCCTCATTGTTTTTCCTTGACATACTCATTATGTGCATGATACCAATCAATAGTTTACGAGAACTATCCAAGTATCATCTTCCTCGTGGTCACTCTCCTTCCAGGCCCAAGCTTCGACATCCCCTTCTCTATTATACAACCCCTCAGGTGATCCATCTTTCCTAGACAAGGCGTTCTTGCGCACGAATATTTATAGGGACACAGGGTTCTCATGTCACAACAATAGTCATTTCCATGCTTTCCATCTTGCATATCAAACATCTCATTTGTATTATACATATACAGTCATCATGATATATCACTATAATCATTTTCAATCATAAATATCAATCTTGTTTTATACAGGAAAACACAATTTTCTCGAGCATGAGCTTTCTTCTCATAATGTTTGGCTCTGCAACTATAGATATCAATATTCCTTATGGGTTTACATCCCTGCCATATTCAAGACCCTTTCTTCCTCCAATTTCAACATTCCTCAGCCAAACAAATTGGCAATATCTCATGTACAAGATATATATATATATATATATATATATATATATATATATATATATATATATATATATATATATATATATGGTAAAAAGTGACCTCATAATTCTTTACAACTACAATTCAATTACTTCCATCAATTCTTAGCATTAAATGGAATTCGAATATTGAATGGAATGACCCATCATTCTTTACACATGTATTATCAACCAATATTTTATTTCTTCTATCTAGAAATATTTTTATTACTATGTCTTCCCAATGGAGCTTTTGTGTAATTTATCATTATGTAGCTACTTTAACATGCAAAATTCTTGTTGTAATATCTAACCATTCCTGAAGTGTTTTCAACTTCATGAGTTAGCAATACTCACATCATTTCAAATATTAGCATAATCATTTCTATGTTATATAATATATACATGCATTCAACCCATTGCATTCAATGATTCATGTATTATCACTTGTAATATTTTTAATAGATCCAAAAACAAATCTTGGAATTGTAACAAAAAACAATCTAATCATCTTTAGCTAGTACTCATATTAAATATAATGCATCTATCCATCATTACGTATTTTTAGCACCACGGTATTTTCATGATGCAACAATTACTTACTAAATAAAATAGAAATCAATGTCCCAATACCAGTGGACACATCTACACAATGCAGGCATGCATTGGCTACATAATACCACACAACTATGTCATGCATTCCACCACGATGAGTTGGAAGGTCTGGCCAATGACTCAACGCATCATCCACACACTTCCTACTGCTTTCCTAAATATTTGGATACCTTCTTTTTCAACCCAAACATAACACCAAGAATATAATCCTTAAGTGCTCTTCAGTATCGACAAAGAGGTTGCAGTCCAAACATCAGATATACAGTATATACCATTGAGCACTCACATAGTGCTATATCCCTTCCATATACAACCATAATATGGTCTTACACATGACCATCTCTATGGATATTCATTATTATAGAAGGAGTATGTCTCCTGAATTAACCTAGTTATGATCCCATAACCAATCATAACATAATATGGAACAACGTTTTATCTAAATGAATTCTAGAATCAACAAAATTTACATACTCTAGGACTTTAGCCATTACATATCCATTTAAATATTGAAAATTAACTGAGGGAATTCTTACCTCAATCCCCTTCAACATGTATGCATAAACAAAAAATAAATGCACACCTTCCTGGTTTTTATCAACCTACTTGATGCTATCTGATCAATTGATTTTGTAGAAGCTCACATAGTTCCTCCTTCATCATTTTGATCACTATTCCTACCAGCCTCATGGGTCTTCACCTAGATGGAAATCATAACAACAACATCCACATCTTTAACCCTGCTATATCATTTTCCCTGAATTCATAATCCATCATTAGTCATAGTCAAACATTATTTCATAATAATATACTATTCTAAGTTCACAAGCATGCTATATGCATATCAAAGCATGTGCAATTATACATCCATATGAACCAAGCATTTACTGTCATCATTCCTACTAATGCATATGCATTTTACCTTCATTGTATGCCTCATGAACTCTAGTGGATTTATGTTTTAATTCACTTATTTATTTATTTATTTAGTTATGTTGTAGTTGGTTGTCCTTGAACTTCTTTAGATCCTTGCTTCCTTGTGTGATTCCTTGTGTTCTTCCATTATGCTCATATGCACTATGGTTCCCTGGTCTGAAAAATTTCCATCCAAGTTACACTTGGCCATTCTGCAATCCAACTAATGTGTTCTATTTTCAGTAGCCTCTCCTAGGCAGTCATATCCAACTTTACCATTATAAAACATTACAACACCCTGTAATGAAGTAGCTCAAACATCCCATCACTCTACTACAACGTTATTAAATCAAATAACCTTTCCCTATGAAACCATACCTTTCACACTTAATTCCATTCCCAATGGAAGTCCATTTTCACTCAATGACACTTTGCAAGTGAGAGGGCATTCCCAATTATCTGCATTGGCATCTTGCTTTCTGCTATGAACTATGGTATCAAGAGTGGATCTCTTTCACACTTTTCTTTTTATGCTCATCCATGACATATTTAACTTGCTAGCTTCATATCCTATGTGAGGGTTCTTACTTTTGTAGTACCTACAATTTATTTAGATCCTATAGTTGTTGACTAATACTTGTGTTCCACTATTCTTGAGTCCTTTGTACACCTTCATTACTTTCATTGTAGATCTTTATTTCCTCATCCAACTCCTGCAAGATCTATCATGCTTCCATGACCCTAACATATTATCCTAGATTGGAATTGATTTGATTATACCTCTACGCCTACCAAAATATGCAAGCAATC
Source organism: Picea engelmannii (assembly GCA_009831015.1). Lineage (NCBI taxonomy): Eukaryota > Viridiplantae > Streptophyta > Pinopsida > Pinales > Pinaceae > Picea > Picea engelmannii. The sequence continues at coordinate 218,401 of ML778489.1, forward strand.
ATTTGGTTAGAATTATACATATCATACAAAAATTGTCAATTAAATTTACATGTATCTTTTCTGTTTAATTCATGAAGAAAAATTATATCATAGTTATACAAAATAGACTAATTCCACATCATTCTCCTCCGAATCAACTTTCCAATGAATGAAAGCTCGCCCCAATTCAATATCGAGGATGAAAGTCAGGGCTCCTTGAAAAAAACCCCACTTTCAACCCCCTTAGCTGATACAGAAATCGAATTCCACACAAGCACTTCCTTCAAACGATGATCCACATGATCACAACTTAGAACCGTGGGCTTAATCACCCTTTAACGCCCCACTCTATGTTTTTCTACATAATATCTTGCACGAACACCAATCCTAAGGGTAGGTAGCTTCCAGGCCCTTTTTACCTTAGCATGGGACCGACGCTGGGACCGAGTCCTCTGGAATTCATCTTTCGGTTGTTTTACTCTGTCAACTTATTTTTTCCTCCGGAGTTACACTTCGTCGAAGCTTTTAATAACTCCAATAGAAAAAATGGATGATCAATATTTAATCTCCCGTCGAATGGATGATCATGTCCCCATCTAGAGGTTTCAATGAGATCAATGACTACGACTTAATAAAGCGCTGAGACAAATGAATCTCAAACAATTCGGAGGTCCACCACTCCAGGGCTTTGGGATATTTTCATTCTCAAGTCTTCCACCTTCCCGGAATGATAATCCTCCAAAGTTCTTACCTTGTTCATCCATAGATGGTCAAGAATTAATCAGGCATTGAGATTGATGATTCTCAGACACTCTGGAAATTTGGCACTCTGGGGCTCCAAGATATTTCCATTCCCAAGTATTTAACTTCCCTGAAGTGGCAATCCTTTGAAGTACTTACCTTTGATCCCTCTTCTTGATCCAACAACCAAGAGAGTTCCTGAAGGGATCTTAGATCGACGACCTACACGCCTTTGCGAATTCGGGCTTCGACACTTTTTTACTGACAGAAAATTGGACACCCTTAGATTCACATGCTCCCGGAGATGACACGTCATGCTAATGTCACCTAGGGTGATGTGGACCCGTAGCACATGTGCCACATGTCACTTAAAAATGAATGGATCAGGTTCCAAAAGGTACTAAAACTGGGTGACACGTATCCCCACATGACACCCCTTCCACGTGGCATAAGACACATCATCAACCATACAGATGATCTAAAATCACTGCTCCAGATCCGATGGTTCGCTTGACATCACAACTTTACACTTCCGTGAATTCGACACTTCAGGGTTTCAACGCTTCATTATGCAATATACTTAGTATTCGTCAGACTGGAAAAGTTCTGAAGCCTAAACTTCTCTACCCTTCTACCACTACTAGATCCGATGGCCCACAACACTCCCGAAGCCCTTTCCTCAATCTAACGGTCGACGGGAATTCCCAGACTTCGACACTTTGGGGCTTCAGGTTGTAGCAGTTCAACAAGGTTTAAACTCCCAGAATTAAAACTCCAGAAGTGGTCAACATAGGGTGACCACGATTGATGATGAAGATTCCCCCACGCCTCCTATCATATCGGACGACTGACGGGACTTCGCGACTCCAGCCTTCGGTAGTTCAGGCTTTTCCTGCCTACCATGATTATCGAAGTTGTGAAGTTATGAAGTCTTACCTTTTGTGTTAGCCTTAATCGATGGCTGACGATCGATCAACTATATATGATGACTGAGACTTAACCTTTCCCAACCTCTATTTTCACCTTCATTTGATGGCCCTTGTTCACCTACCCCCCGATCCAACGATCCAAATATCCCTTGATCCCAATGTGGCGATCACTCCTGAATTCGAAAGGGATGGTCATGATCCTTCGATTCCTTACAAAGGATCTCTGACGTTCTAGCTTCTATGTGGACTTTGCAACACCATTCATCCCGAGCTTCACAATTTCAAGGTTGTAAATTGATCTCAACCACGAGACTCTGACCAAAAAATCTGGGCCATATCGGTCCAGTGTTTCAACCAGTATATTTGATACCAATCAATAACGTACCCAACCACCCACTGGATGGGCTACACCACTCTGATCTGACTGCAACACACCCAACCACCCATAGGCGAGGCACACTACAGTCCAGGGACTCACTTAAGAGTGACTTATCTTGAATTCGAATCAATTCTAAGTTAATAAAAGAGGTATGAAAACCACATGCATAAGACAAGATCCCTGCTACAACATAAAGGAAATAAACAACGGGCCACGGGCAACAAATAACCAGTAGAAAAGCACATTATAAATACATATTTCATAGATAATTAAATACACAACAGAATATACATTATATAGATAACGTGTGACAGAGAGCACTTATATTTTCAAGTAAATATTCACCAACTGGCTACAGACCAAGGATGTTCCTACCAACCATAGAAATTGTTGTTCTTTTACTCTCAACAACAGGTCACCCGCGAGCCAGGTTTATGAATTGACAAGGGTAGGTCCTAGGCCAAGTCTAAGAAAAAATAAATTGGATAGCTAGCTCTCATGTTTCTCAACCTCACAACAAGTCTGGAATTCCATCTTTATTTCCCCCTCAGCCTACACAACCCAAAGAAACAAACACCCTTCTCTTCTATGTAGTCCCTTAGGATGTCCCATTTCTCTCTAGGGATCCAGTGCTACTGGTCAGGAAATATCCCTGCTGGAAACTCCAAGGATTCTCAGTTGTGGATAGTTCTATCCAAAATTCCATCAATCTCATAACTAATAGGCCTTTCAACCCTCAAGCTATCACATTCCTTTCAACACTCACAAAAATCCAAAGTACACAAACTCTCTTCTACCCAACCTGTACAACCCAATAGAATGGACCCCCTTCTCTGCCACGCAGTCCCTCAGGCTTGTCCATCTCCTTCCAAGGCTCCAATGCTTTTGGTCAAGAATCTCCATGCTTGTAACATTAGGATTCATATATGTGAGCAAACTTAACCAAGAGCTACCCAAACAACCATTTTTATCCATGCTCATACTAAGAGCATACGAATTAGCCCGAATGAGTGAGGAAAAAAGAAGAATAAGAAGAATAAGAACAAGTAGGAGAAGACGAAGAATACCCAAAAAAACCCCAAGGGATGTTTAAATTACATGAAGACAAGAGCCGCATGGCCTCCCTCCCAAGAAGCTCATGTAAGTCCTTTTCTCCATAAAATAAATTATGGGTAAAATAAAATAATAGTAAAAATAATTAGCCCCTCAATCCCTCTCTTTTGTGGAATCATATCCCCCTATCTCTTTTTTCCTTGTCTGTCTTGTAGCCATCGATATATTTTATTAATGTATATGAAGTATTACATTCCCTAGGTAGTTTGGCCCTTTTTCAACTTTATCGGCTCACCATCCTAAGTCACAATTACATAATACATTATCATTCATAAGGGTTAAAATTGGGATGTTACACCATGTGACTTCTCACTCTACCTAATTTTGATTGTACTTCAACCCAATGCTTCCCAATAACTATGGGATATGACTCCTCACGCCCACCCTCTTACAGAAAATAAATGATTGGCCTTGGGAACAATCAACAACAAAATATAAGGTTATACACAATGATAACAATTTTAAGAACGTGGGTTGGATTAATAACCATGAATACAATCCCCCTTGGACCCGTCTCTCTATTGGAATCATATCCCTCCATCATTTTCATCCCTCTCGTATCGCAACCAATGATTACTACTTTTATTAATCATTTCAATGTACAAAATATATAGTTTGGTCCTTGACCATTTTAATTAATATGGTCTCTTCTTCCCAACATATCAACTCACCGACCTAATTCACATTTACACAATTATGTTATAATTTTCGGGAATTAAAATTTGAGATGTTACATTCCTCTCCTTATTTTTGCACTGTACTTAGTGCACAACACCATACAGTTTACATAAAATCACAATGCTATTATTTTCGATATTTAATCAATATATAGGCTCTCTGACCTAATAACACACAAGGATTTCAGCCTAAATATAAATAAATAGGCACTTTGGCCCTAAAACCATAAATAGATAGGTTATCCAGCCCCAAGACATAGATACATAACCCAGTGGCCTTCTCCTACAACTATCCCGATTTCCACCAACTCTCTTCCTATTGATCGTCCCAACCGAAGGAATGCACCCCCTTCACTACTCTTAGTCCATTGCAGTGTACCATTCTTTTATCAGGGTTGACCCAAGGAATGTTCACCCTTCATTGTCCTCAATCCATTAGGATGCACCATTCCTTTATCAGGGTCTCTCTAACAAAGGTAACTAGGAACCTCACTACTTGGAACTCAAGGAACTCACTACTAGGAAAATTACTAGTAAATAACCAACAACAACCTTGCTACTGTAGTGCAACTCACACAAGAGTTCACTCTTCAGAATTTACAACCTAGTTCTTCGATAGTGCAACTCCCACACAGGAGTTCACTCTTCATAATTTACAACCTAGCTCTTCGATAGTGCAACTCCCACACATGAGTTCACACTTTGGGCCTAAAAATTTGGTTCTTATGCAAGTGTAAAAACTTTCTTCTTCTCTTCTCTTTTGGAGTTTTGATTCCTTGCTTTACTCACCCTTTAGGCTCATGCATCCCTTTCATTCTTATACAATTCCTCAGGCGATTACATAATGTTCCAAGGTGTTCTTGCATAGGAGAACCCAAACTTGCCAGTAGAATTCCACTAGAAACATGTAACCTATGGAAATAATCTCATATACATCATATGCATACATCCAATATGATACATCATCATCTAATTTTCAAATTTTTTTTTTTTCCAAATCCATTTTATACGGGAATTTTTTTTTCCCAAGCATGAGTTTTCTATTCATTATGTTCGGTTCTTGTAGCAGTAGATGTCAGTCTTTCTTATGGGCTTACATCTCTTCCATATCCAAGACCATTCTTCCTACAATTTTCTCAATTTCCATGCAACCAAACAAAGAATTAGAATATCATAACAATTTTCAATTAGTAATTTCTCAAATATGTTTTACATAGGAAAATAGAATTTTCTTTCGAGGCATGAGATTTCTTCTCATTATCTTGGATTTTGCAGATGTATATAGAATTATTCCTTATGGGATTACATCATTTCCATATACAATACCACTCTACCTACAATTTCCTCAACTTTCATGCTTCCAAACAAGTTGTTTGTATTTCATACACAATATCATTTTACTGCAACACTTGCATTTAGCCCATGAAGTGATTTTCATAATTATATTAATCTAAAAATTCCATCACTTCAAAATATTATTTACATTAAATGGAATGAAACCATCACTACTCACATATGCATTACCGACTTCCAAAATTTTCATATTGCAGTCAAACATTTCCAATAAATAAAACCAATGTGCCAATACCAATGACCATATTTACACAATGCATCCTTACATTGATTTTGGAATACCATATATCTATTTCATGCATTCCACCATGGTGAGTTGGAAGGTATATCCAATTCCTTCACAAATTATCAAAACTCTTCCCCAATTACTTTATTGATCATTCATATACCTTCCTCTTCGACCCTTACACAACACTATGAATCTAACTCCCTTAGTTGTGTCTTGTGTCAGCAAAGAGGTTGCCGTCCAAACATCAGTTATAAAGGGGAAGATCATTACACACTTTTATGATGCTATATCTCTTACATTTCCAACCACATCATGGCCTCACACATGGCCATCTCTAATGGAATTCATTGCTACAACATGAGTAATGTCTCATGACTTGATTTGTTTATGATGTCATAACCAATACAACATAATATGCAATTAAATTTCCATATAAACCCATTCAAGCATCAATAACATTTGTGTATTCAAGTTCCTCTGCCTTTACATCAATTTCAAATATTGGAAATCTAGCTGAGAGAATTCTTACCTCAATTCCCTTAAGCATTTATACATCATAAACAACTCCAAATGCATATTTGCATGGTTGTTATCAATTTACTTGATTCTAACTAACCAACTAATATTGTTTTGGCAGCTTGTAGGATCCCTTTATTTAACTCTTAATCAACATCTTACCATCCTATGTTTTTCTTCATATGGATGGTTTTCATATGCAACAACATCATCAACATATTCATCCATGCTATAAATAATTTTCAAAGAATATATATATATATATATATATATATATATATATATATATATATATATATATATAACTACTCATAGTCTACAATCATTCCATATGCATGCTCAAGCATGTCCAAATGCACAAATGCAGATCAATATGAATCAATCCTTCAACCTCATCATGTCTACTCCATGCATATGTATTATATGTTTCTCATATTCATCATGCATCACTTTCATTGTGCACTCCATTGCATTTTTATTCCATCTTTGTTTGTCTACAATCATTCCATATGCATGCTCAGGCATGTCCAAATGCACAAATGCAGATCAATATGAATCAATCCTTCAACCTCATCATGTCTACTCCATGCATATGTATTCTATGTTTATCATATTCATCATGCATCACTTTCATTGTGCACTCCGTTGCATTTTTATTCCAGCTTTGTTTGTTTATTTTTTTGTTGTTGTAGATGGTTTTCCTTGAATCCTTTTGTACCTATGAAACCCTATGCACAGTCATTTTTCTCATATGTACACAAATTATAATAGAGGAAACTTCATTTCCTCTATATTCTACCCAAGATTTCTACAATTAATAGTTGTTTCAACATATATATCCTTCCACACATGCATGTTTTTAGAATGTAATCCATGATTCTTGGAATAAAATAAGGCCTATGCAGTCCACTATCTATCTCTCAACAACCATCAAATAATGGCTCTGGCCTTCCAATAGGTTCTTTATCTAGTACTATATCATTGGACTATCTCCACATGCAACTCCTTGTTTCACCTCTATCATCTGCTGAAAATATCTCCACTCATGAGTGGACACCAACTTATCTTTCAACTATTCACCCCATAAGTTGTACACGCATCCATATTAATGCACACTTAACATCAATATAACTTATGTTGGTCCACCATTATTAGCATGATACTTCAAGGAATAAACATAAACATGCTTCCATCTTCCATTATGCACACCAATGCATATCTATTTCAATTTTTATTTATGTTGAAATCTTGTAGCCCCTTGTTGACTTGCTTTTCTTGATGAGCACCTCTAGCCAAACCCAACTTTGTTGACTTGCATTTCCATCCAATATATCCACTAGTGGTGCCACCTCACACCTACTTCCTTTGTGTAGAAGAATCCTATTCCAACATTATCCACAAACTAGCTTCCTTGATTTCCAATCCCTCTAGAACATATGTACACATTGCTTTATATTCCATTTTTCACCCTTTAAAATACCTCTTATGTATCCCTATACTTCCCTCTTCATCTCTTTGAGTCCTCAAACAACTGAAAATGATTGAATTTCTTCCCTATCTAATGGACCTTGGGATAATTATGGAATAAACCCACACAACCTCATTTGTGGAATATCATCCTCTTGCTAGAAATCCCATCACACAACACTCTCTGCTTATTAATAATTCCTTGTTAATAATCTCAATGCATTTTCATTTTTTCAAGATATTGCAATTCAAATGTGCCTCTATAATTATGTATAGGAACTATCATGAGTTTCAATCCTCTTCCTTACGCAACAATCACCTCTCTAATATGGGAAATTTTCTCCAAATTTTGACATTATTTGGAAAAATCTTCACATCGACTAGTTACATGGTTCATGGAATCCAATTCCACTTATTCCTACAACATTATGGAGAAAATCGATTCTCCCCAAGAAAAATTATACCTTCTTTCATGTTTTCCTTTGGATTATCTTTCCAATGACCATACTCATGCTTCAATATGATTTATGAGCCAAAATTTATGGCTTCCTGAAATTCCTATTTTGCTCAATGTTATCCTTCAAGTCCGCCAATCCCCTTCCTTCTGATTCCTTGAGGATCCTTTGGATAAAAACTACATTTTGAGTGAATATATAGATTTTCCTATCCAATATATTTTCAATGATCACTTTCTTTCTCAATTCTAAGCACCGAACAAAAATTTATGGGCAATTGAATATTACCAATTTACCCCTTTTGTGGACCTTTCACCCCTAGTGAAAATAATCTCAAACACCAATTTTTTTCACTTATAGAGGTAAATATGTTAGAAAACAAGGAAAATTTTCTATGTGAAACAGATAATAATGTTAACACTGAATTCACATCAACTCTCTGATTTTCGAATTGATTCTCCAGTCAAAATATGCAACAATATGAAAATGGCAACTCTTAGATTGTCGAACTAATGCTCCAGTCACCTTCCTTCTAATTCCTTGAGGATCCTTCAGCTAAAAAATAAATTATGAGAATATATATAGGTTATCCTATCCAATAAATTTCCAATGACCATGTTCTTGCTCAATTCTGAGCACTGAACAAAAAGTTAAGGGCAATTGAATATTACCAATTTTCCCCTTTTGTGCACCTTTCACCCCTAGTGAAAATAATCCTGAACACGAACTTTTTCCACTTATAGAGGTGTGGATCTAAAAAACTGTTTCATGGTCTTAAGTTCAACCTAAAGAGGATATAAATCCTCATACATTTTTAAAGAGGTGGTGCTCCTCTTATTATTATAATTCCATGAAAACAAAACAAAACAAAGTCTCAGAATGACTAGACTTAATATTTACATTCACATTCAAAGAAAAGAAACACCTAATATTAGGACCAGGTGTTTTAAAATAAACTCATATGTACAATATTTACAATGTAAATAGATAAGATGCACATAAAATATAAGGGATTGATATATCCATCAAAACATTCATCAGAACATTGAACAATACCCATGAATAGAAAGAATATAAAATGGACCACAATTAGAAGATAATTTTAAAGTATCATTCCATAAAGAACCAAAAATATTATGTTGGATAAAACATTTGGAAACTCCATCTTCAGATCAAATTCTTTGAGAATATAGTAATGTAGCATCCTAAGTAGCTCTCTTGGAGTCTCAAAATAATAATAATTCTTTAAATACAAAGGTAAATGTCTTTAAAGAAAATAAAATGAATTCGCCCTTTCAAGAGGAATGGGATAGGACTCCCGCAAACCATAAAGTGAAAGTACCTGGAAAATAAAATAATTAAAACCAAGAATCAACCTCAATCCCACAGAATATCGAGAATACAAAGGCAATGTGAAAAATGATTGTACCATAAATGAACGTAGGGAAAACTGAAAGGGTAAAATTATGTTCGACTCATTGTGATGGAAGGATCTCGTAATATTTACTTTATTGCAGCTATATCCTTTATAGGCGTATGTTGTATTTGAGGTGCCATATCCACTGTAATTGTTTCTTGATTTTCTGGTTCAGTAATTTTGATTAACACTTTTTTCAACCACTCAATGTATTTCGTTAATGGTGCCATGGTAATTTCATGCTTAGTATTAATTTCAAACAACTGATTTTCAAATTCCCTCAACTATAGCTCTCATTTATGAAATGTGTCATGTACTTCATAATTCCTATTGATATACCAAACTAATCAATTTTGAACTTCATCTTCAAAAAATTCTATAGTTTCAGTAAATTCATTAGCCCAAGCAACTTTCGATGCACTAAGTTCAATGCACTAAGTTGTCCCATTAAAGATTCCTTGGTCAAGATCATGGTATTCATCAATAAATTAGGACCATTCAATTCTTTAGTAAGAATAACAAGTTTAAAAAATAAATTACTTTTGTTATTCCTTAATACATCAATTTCATTTATCATTTCTCTTAATTCCTTGATTCTCCTTAGCCAACATGCACTGATTTGTTTCATACGGTCAGGAGAGAGAAGTTTTTGTTTCTTCCTTTTGGATTCATTTAAGCTTGAGACTTTAGCTGAGAATGTGTTTACAACTTCCTTAAAAAATCCTTCTTCATTTTCCAAAGTATTTTTTGAAATTCTCTATTCTAGATGAAAAGCTAGCAATACTTTGGGCAAGCTCCCAAATATCTTGAATTATATCAATTCTATTTTGTATGGCATCGCCAACATATTTTCTTACAAGTTGCAAATAACTTGATGAGCCTTTGTATTTTGTACTATTTTCTGGGATGTCCCCTAACTCAAGTGTAGGTTGAATCAAACTCAAAGGTTATGGAAATAATGGTCCTGGTGCCAAAGCAACTTCCAATTTTTTTATCCTCTTCTTTAATTATGAATTCTCTTTTTCCATATTAAGAAATGATTGTTTTAATTCCTCTTCAGTAGCTCCATGAAAGTCTGCAATTTTAGATGGTGCTACTCCATCCAAATCAATTGAAGATTTCAATTGTTCCGATGACCTTTTGTTCTTGGTATTGACTTTTTCCAGAAATAATTTCATAGTTTCACAATTGTATCCCACATGGTGCAGAGTGATAAATTCCTCTTCAAATATTTTGGGATCTTGGGTTATTATAGCATCCAAAAATTCTCTTATTTCTCACAATGTTTTTGAAGAATATCGATGTTCTTCAATGAGCTCATCCATGTCCATTGCATGGTGAACTTTCTAGATTTATGGAGAGTTTAACTATGATGATGATACATTTATTTTTATTTTCACGGGAGTGTATGTAACATGTGTTTTTTCAAGACTTTTACTCGGTGTGTCTTTATCTCCACGGTCATATGAGCTTCCAACTGGTGTTTTTCTAGTATCCTTTCCACTGGTTCTATTCTTCATTCTTGATGGAGTGATTCTTTAGGATGTTGTTGGTGAATTGGGGTTTTAACTTGTTGTTTCTTTGTCATGTTGTCTATGTCCTTCATTTGTGTTATTTATTTTTTCCCATGTCGTTTGAAATTTGGTAGGCCATTAATTCTTAGAGATCCAATTTATCTTCACCACACTCTTGAAATTGTCCAATTCTGGTGAAGTGTGAAGAATACCCCACTAACTGCATATGTGTAGTAAATTTGTTATCTGGGTCAAAACCTTCAACAAATTTTTCTTTCTTCAAACCTAACTATTCATGACGTCTCTCCAATTCATTAAGGTGAGTTATGTGCTTAATAATGAAATTCCCATATTTCCATGGTAGGAGTATAAATTGATTTTTCCTCTTGCCATGGAACAAGTGGTCCCAAGTCTTGTATTACCTGCATGCTTCTCCGACAAAGATTTTACTTGATGTATAAAATGGCAAAAGTAAAGGATTTTCCTTACTACCAAATAATCTAATTAGAGTAAATTGTTTAGACAATTCATAAACCCCTTTTCCAAAGAGAGAAGTAGTTGCTTCCCAGGATAACCTTGCTGTGTTCTATCTAAATATTATTTTTTTGAATTCTGAAATGAATTTATTTTGAATCGGGTAGAAACTGTATTGAGATTTATGTATGTATAGGACCAAATACCATGCATAGACTGGCTCCAACTTAAAATCAACATGTTTTTCCCATGGCAAGTCTTAAAAAACATGGCCATAAGAAATGGTTAAAATGAGGTAAGAAGTCATATAAAATTTTTGAGTCCTTTAGAGTTTATTTAGTTGGAAGGAAATTTCACTTCAGATAACATAACCCCAATCAATGATGGATTTTTCATGCAGGGAAAAATGCATAGCATATATAACATTTCTTGATACAAACATAGTAGATTCTAAACCAACAATGCAGACAAATAACCATGCAAGTTATATGTACGGGTACCTCAATGAAATTACCTTGATTATGGAAGTACCAGTGTTACAGGTTAGATCCTCCAAGTAATTTCTCAAAAGTTCGTTCCTCCTTTATGTTTCTTCAAAAATTCATCAGCTTCTTTTCTCTTGAATCACATAGTTGATGTAGGAAGTTGTATCATTTTGGAGAATTATAAAGGATATAGATAAATGGGTTGATGACCTTGCATTTGAATTATTCTTCATTCAAAAATGAATTTGTATGTGCCCCATTGAACAATCTCCTTCATGTCAGTCGCTTCTGGAACACATCTTGTTAATGCTATTCCCGAGGTCCAGATTGTTAGAAAAACAGGACCGCGGAGCAATAAAATAAAACAAATGCAGAAACAAAACACAGAAGACACACAATACAAGAGAGACACAGATTTACGTGGTTCACCCAGTGTGGCCTACGTCCACCAGAGAAATTTCCGGGTCCTTCCTTTATTATTATCCAGCAAATGAAGGGATACAACCTACAGCAAAACCCGCTGTAACTTCCTCTTCTTTCTCTCACAGTCTCCTCTCTCAGAATACAATACTCACCATCATCCATAGCCGTAATCCATTTCCCTCATAAAAGAGGGTTTCCTTCTAGGGCAAAAACCCTAACATAATCTCTACCGTTAGATCTGCGACCTTATAATGAACGGTCCAGATTTACAATGAAATTACAATATACTTTTACAAGGCAATTTTTTCTTCGGGGGATTCGCCCCCGAACCCCCATCGGGGGACGCTGCCCCTGAACCCTTGTTGGGGGGGCGCTTGCCCCCAGACCCCCTAGTCGGGGGGATGGACCCCCCAGACCCCGTAGAGGGGGTACCCCCCCTCTGCACTCCCCCGCGTGGAAGGGTGTACATACTTCTGGGGTGTAAATACTTCATGGGGTATAAACACGGCTGAAAGCAAGGACCTCTGAATCAAGAAGATAATCAGGCTCCACAACCAATAATCTTCCACTTGGAGACTGATCTCAACAACTCCACCGCTGTTGTATATGCTGGACTTTGAACCTTCTTGGACCTGGAAAATTTCTCATCTTCATCTTCATTCTTGAAGACCAACTGAAACTAAGCAAGAACTCAGTTTCTCCCTGGTTACTCCCTTTGTTAACATGTCT
>ML778489.1:234609-291850 GCA_009831015.1 Picea engelmannii
ACCCAGTGTGGGCTACGTCCACCAGAGAAATTTCCAGGTCCTTCCTTTATTATTATCCAGCAAATGAAGGGATACAACCTACAGCAAAACCCGTTGTAACTTCCTCTTATTTCTCTCACAGTCTCCTCTCTCAGAATACAATACTCACCATCATCCATAGCCGTAATCCATTTCCCTCATAAAAGAGGGTTGCCTTCTAGGGAAAAAACCCTAACATAATCTCTACCATTAGATCTGCGACCTTATAATGAACAGTCCATATTTACAATGAAATTACAATATACTTTTACAAGGCAATTTTTGCTTTGGGGGCTTCGCCCCCGAACCCCCGCTGGGGGCCCGCTTTCCCCCAGACCCCGCAGAGGGGGTACCCCCCCTCTGCACTCCCCCGCGTGGAAGGGTGTACATACTTCTGGGGTGTAAATACTTAATGGGGTATAAACACGGCTGAAAGCAAGGACCTATGAATCAGGAAGATAATCAGGCTCCACAACCAACACAGATTAGGTTCGTATGATTTTCAGTTTATGAAAGAGCCTTGTAGTACTTATATGCCCTGGACCACTAGAACTATTGATCTTCATGACCCGATGTACTCAATGTATCTCCACAAAAAAAATCCTTTTTATTTTGTGACATTCTTTTATGCTTTTGACAAAAGGTGGCACTATTGTCGATACTTACAACTTGGCATATTTTATTTTATTAAATTCTACCACATACTACCTTGATAACTTGATGAATCATCGATCATGCTTTAAATGTGATCAACTTACATGAGATTTGGATTTATTGTGACCTTTAATCGATGTGTTATGCATTAATAATGAAATTATGTTTATACGAGTGTCGATTGATGTGGATGGGATAATAAATGTGATGGGGAAGTGTTGATGTGATATTATCATGGATGAAATTTTTTAAGTATGAAGGTGTGGAATGATGTTTTGTTATGGGAAGTAAAAACCACGTAACACGGAAATGCAGAGTTTCAGACCTACATGCTTATCAACGTGACTTCGGGAAAGGGTAAAGAGGTCCGCATTGGGATCACAAATGTGGTTCAGTGTTTAAGAGGGATGCAAACTTGCAGAGTTATGGACATGAGAACTCAAGAAAAAGACTAATGGGAAGAATGTGAATTTGCATCCAATTTGGTGGAAAATTTGACTACGTATCGGAAGAAAAAAAAATGGAAAAAGAAAAAGGACCAATGCATTTTGGTGAGTGTGGGGTTTCATACCTAGTAATTCAAGAAAGTTTGACTAATTGTATGCAGCTCCGAATCTGTATTTTTGAAAAATGACAAAGTATAAAAGGTGAAAGTGAAATGAAATTTATTCAAAGGTAAAATATAATAAATGTTAGAATCATGAATTTGTACCTAGGATACGACATACTTATAGGCCTATGGAAATGAGATTTGTGTTGCTTCGCTCCAAATCATTAGAAAAATGACTAAGTTCTCGGAAATTTTTGATATGAGAGAAGAAAAACAAGGGAACGTAAGAAATGAAAAGGGTAAGGTAAATCCTAAGAGTGGCTAAATGAAAACACCAAACTGATAAAAAATATGGATCAACATTTGGATCCAACTGTGGGACAGTGACCCCTTGTGGGTTGTTGAGAACCTAGAATCATGTTCCATTGGGCCATGGAGTCAAAAATAGGAAAACAAACTAAAAATATGTACAAGAAATACTATGGACAAGGTTTTTTATTAATGGGGAATCAACTAAAAAAATGCTTCAGATATTTACCATTGATGAGCAATGACTGAATTACACCCTTCATGCCTTTGAGTATGTATGAATTATGACCGATTATTTTTTCAATTTGGTATGGGCCAATCCAAAGAGCTTTAAATTTTGTGTGGGATGATGGTTTTTCTTTTTCTTTATTCCAGAGAAAAACTAACTGGTCTTTTTGGAAATCCTTTGAAGTTGAACTTTTATCGAAATACTTATTAATTGTTTCTTGCCTTTTTTTCATTTCTAATACTTCCTTCTCTCTTTGTTCCTCGAGTTGTAGAAGATCATTATATCTCCTTTTCATTGGTGATTTTTTATCATATTCATCATCATTCATGACCAATGTTAATGCATTCCGTTCCATGTGCAAGGGTAGTCTTGCTTCTTTCTCATATACCAAAGTGAAAGAAGAATGTATAGTTCCCTTTTTTGGAGTAATTCGACTTGCCCAGAGCGCATCTATCAACTTATTATGCCAATTCTTGGGGTTATCTTCAATAGTATTATTGATAATTTGAACAAATGTATTTTTTGTTGATTCTTCCATTCCATTTCCTTGAGGGTAGTAATTAGAATATTGACCCATGACTATTCCATATTCACCATAAAATCTTGTGAATTTAGATCGAATAAATATTGAACCATTATCAGTTATGAATTTTTCTCGCACACTGAATCTGGATAGTATTCTTTCTTTGCGGAAATTGATCGATTGGTCTGAATTTGCATTTCTTGAATCTGCTGCTTCTTGCCATTTTGTAAAATAGTCAGTTGTTGTAACAATATATGAGTTCCCCTTGCTAGATTTAGGATGCATTGGACCAATCACATCTAAACCCCATTGAATGAATGGTTTCTCTACCATAGATTTTTGTAAGGGAATAACAACCCTTTTCATTTTTATTGATAACGTTTGACATGGGATGCATTTTTTGAATGAATTCATAGGAGTCTTTAAATATCATTGGCCAATAAAAACCAACTTGGATGATTTTATGGGCTCTCACCACTAGTGAAAAATGTCCCCCATAGATCCCCTTGTGGAATTATTGGATTAATTTCATGGCTATGATGTGATACAAACATTTTAATAGTACACCATCAAAATCTCTCCTAAACAATACTCCAGACACCATAACATAATTTTTTGTTTTCATTTTCAAAATTCTTCTTTCCTTAAAGACATTTCTCGAGGAAATTGACCTGATTTTCAATAAAATATTATGTCCTATACCATTCATACTTCTCCAAACTTGTTTCTTGAATTAAAATGTTAAATCCATTAGTAGAATATGTATTTACAATTTCAATTCCTATCATGAATTTACATAGACCTTTTCCTATAATAGCCTTCAATGGTTTAATCACTATATAATATTCCCGAAGCTTGTCCAACCAATTAGTCCATCTTCCTTATTCGATTTGATGGTTCAAAATAATCTTAACTAGTGGATATGGAACATAAGCAATGACATTATTTGAAAGAATGCATGTTTTGAAATGGCCAATTTCTTTCACAAGTGAAAGGGATTGTTTTTCAATGGTTGAATAGTTCAAATCATAATCATGAAATGTTTTACTCATAAAGGAAATTAGTAAATCTTCTTGATTTTTTTTTTTCTAGGTAAGAATCGAAGTAATGGTTTCATATGAAACAAAGAAATACAATATGAATTGTATGTCAAAATCAGGACTTACAAGGACCGGGGTAGTAGTAATGGAAAGTTTAATTTCTATAAATGTTTTTTGAATTTCTAGTGTCCATTCAAATTTTTTATCTTTCTTTAGAAACTTTTTTATGGGTTTAACAATAGAAGCATAATCAGGAACAAATCATCTTACAATTTTTATCTTTTGAAATAAATATTGGACTCCCTTTTTTGATGTCAAAGGGTTTAGGTTATTTATTTCTTTGATTCTTTTGGGATCAATGTATACCCCTTATTTTCTTACAACATGGCCTAACAACTTTCCTTCTGTTACAAAAAATAAACATTTGTTTGGATTCGATGATATTCCATATGTTCTACATTTATCAAAAATCTGTATAAGATGTATGATGTGTATCTTTCTTTATTTTGAATAGACAGCTAAGAAATCTTGATAATCAACCATGAATTTTCCTACAAAATCTCTAAAAACGTGACCCATGGCCCTCTAGAAGGTTGCACCTTAATTTTCTTATCCAAATGGAATTTTGATATAAGCATAAGCTCCCCATGGTGTTACAATTTTTTTTTTTTGGCCTATCCTCCTTAGCTACAATAACCTGGTTGTACCTTAAAAACTCGTCTAACATTGACATTAGTGTTGACCATATAACTTGCTAAAGAAGCATTTCTATATTTGGTAGTGGGTAATTGTCCTTTATACTAACTTTATTAAGATCCATAAATTTGACACACAAGAAGATATCACCAATATTTTTCCTAACCACTACTGGATTTGAAATCCAATCTAAATGTCTAATGAGAGAAATTATGCTAGTTTTTTCTAATTTCTCAATTTCTATTTTTACCAAAGGCTTTATCTTGGGGTTTATTACTCTCGACTTTTGTTTGAAAGGTTTTCCCCCCTCTTTCACATGTATCATATATTGGAATATTGATATATCATATTCCTTTAAATCATTATATCTCCATGCAAACACATCTTGAAAGTCTTTGAAAAGATGAGTGTATGTGTCCCTCTATTCTTTAGTACAACTAGTACCCAAGTTTATATACCTTGGTGATTCATGAGTACCAATGTCTATCTTATGTGTTTCTTGGAATTTTCTAAAAGAAGGATCTTCATGTGGTTTTGAAATTTTGGTTTGATCATCTCTCATAAACAGGGATTCCAAATGGATGTATTTATTTGGAGAAGGTTTTTGAATTTGCTCATGAATTTTTTCTTGCAAATTATGACTTTCTTCCCTATCTAATTTAGTTATGGTGTCATCATTTGTGAAAAAAATTACCAGATGTTCATCATTCTGAAAAACTTGTAAGTATTTTTGATTATCTAGAACTGATGGTATACAAATAGTCTTCACATGATAAGTTCCTTCTTGTTGTAAGTATTCTATGTTAAACATGGATGCAATAACCATCAATGCATTAACATTTTTTATTCTTTTGTCTGGGGATAGATGACATGTTGAAAGATTTGAAAGAGTACATGAGATATGACACTCTTTTGGCATAAAATTTCAATTTTTTCCCTTTTACTTTATATTTTCTTCTGATGTGATTTATGATCAATTCTGAATCACCGGTGACTACTAAGTTTTCAATCTTCATTTGAATATAAATGACCATACCTTGAATTAACACTTTGTATTTTGGTTTATTATTGGTGCATGGAAATTCAAGTCTTATGGCATGAGGATATATAACAGCTTCGAGGATTTTGAAAATGATTCCTACTCCATTTCCTAACTTAGAACATGCACCATCAAATGACATTTTCGAATATCCTTGAAAATACTCCTTTTCTTTTTTCTATTCTTAAGGGCATATCTATTCTAAATCAAAGACAACATAGTTTTCCATTTCATCATCAAGATAATTCCTCATCAATTCCTTTTCCTTTTTTTCTGAAAGAAAAGGGTTTTCTTACTTCTCTAGGGACTCTTAATATGATGGAGTCATATCTATTACTAAAATAGTGAAGACAATTGAAATATTAGGAAAGTCACTTATCCATGCACAAAATTATTTAATCTCTCCATAAGTCAGAACTTTTCTTGAGTCAATAGCATAAATTATTTCACTAGTCTCATAATGTTTGGTAAATTCCATCATGAGTGCTTGCATCACTGATAAAGGAGTAATGTTTTTGGTAGCCCCACTATCAATCAAACAAGTGTGCAACATGACTTCATGATTCTCTATGGTTATGTGAAATGGTGGAATCATTTCTCTGGATTCAACTCAAGAATAACTTTATGGTCGTTTTGAATCTATAACTGCAACCTCCATTCTTGTATGTGCATCAACTAGTATCTTCAAAACAAAATCCCTTTGTTGTGGTATTTTGACAACTTCCATAAAAGGAAAAGTGATTCTAATTTTCGAAATATCATCCATTATATTATATGTCATTAGTTGTGGAGTCTTTGTCTGGTTAGAAACAGTTTGTTGCTTCGTTGTTTATTCTTGACTTGACTTAGTCTTCTCTTTTTCTAGAACTTCTTTTTTTTTAAACTTGTTTACTTGTGCCCTTGTTTGAACAACATTTTATTGCAAAATATCATATTCATCTTGTTCATTGAAAATGTAAAACGATGATTTGAGTTCATCAGTTTGTACTAATTCTAGACCATCATCTTGAATAACGTTTGATTCTAGGTTAAGATCTTCAAAGTTTTCTTCAACGACAACCTCTTCTAATTCAAGAGCATTTGGGTTTGGTGCTTGAGGTGATATCGATATCCATTCTTCATTTCTCCGATCATTTTTTTCTCTTTTCTCCTAATTAGGAATCCTTCTTTGTTCCTGAGCAGGAACTCTAAAGTTTTGGTCTTCTAGAGGAAACTTTCCATCTCTTATTAACCTTGTTGTTAGGATATTTAAACACTTAGGAGTTAGTTAATATCTACTTGGTCTAATGTGTTGTTAGGTAAAAGTGTGTTTCTTAGTGTGACTGTTTCTTTAGTATGCTTCTTAGTGTGTTTCTTTAGTACGCATTTGTAGTCAGGAAATCTTGCTGTAATTTTTTTCTTTTGCATTAATAAACTGCTCCAAGTGGTCGTGTTGGCTGGGGTCGTGGATGTTTCCCCGTAGGAGTTTTACCACGTCAAAACATCGATGTGTTGATCTTTGATCTGGTTGTGTGAGTGGTTACTGAAGGTGTTCCTTCTCTGTTGGAATATCTGTGTTGTCGAACATGGTATCATAGCTCGTTTGAAGACCCGCTCCCGTTGTAGATCGAGATCATGAAGTTGAGTTGCCTCATCTCCATTTTATTCCATTTATGTACATTTCTAGGATGATATGACTATTCCATTGCTTCTGGAGTGCTCGTTTTAGTTAGGAACACTTTTCGTTTCACTCCAAAATTTTTCAGTTTTCCCAAGATATGACCATTTTAGTCAGATCCGGAGGTATAAATCCTAAATATGCATTTTTTAAATTTTTATAGTGTATTATTTTTGTTTTATTTCAATTTTATATCATTTGTTTCTAGGTTGCTACTCTTTTAGTTCTGTGTATGCTCTTTTCCACGTGCCCTGTGCGATCTTGGAAAATCAGAAATAGATAGGAAAATGTGCATCTACTGGGTAAACTAACCGAGATCTAACCCTTGTTGTCATCGAGAAGCAATTTTTTTTCTTGTGTGATTCTTTTTTTTTAGCATGCTCTCCAAGGCCATCTTCAACAACAACAACAACAACAACAACAACAACTCCAATCCTATTGCTAAACATTACAATATGTTTTTCTAGACCATTTGGTTAAACATTTCCTTATTAAGTAAGAGGTCTTGAGTTCAAGTCTCTCTTTTTGTTACTTTTTTTGAAAAAGCTCATGCTCAAATTGTAAAGTGAATTTCACTTCAAGTATAAAAGTGAATAACTATAAGTAGCTTTAATATTTTATTTTAGAGTTATTTATTTTGCATGCATCTTTTCTTTTATAAAACAACTTCATTGTAAAAGTGATCCCTACTTTTGTTTATAAAAGTGGGTCACTTTATAAAACAACTTACACCACCATGTGGTCATTTGGTTACCATTTATGTATTTTTTTAAAAGGGCTTAACTTTCACATCCAAAGTCTGTTTTTAGTGCCGTTGTTTTTTAAACCGCATAATTTTTCGAGATATTTCCATCAAGATCATCAGTTTCAATTTTTAAATCCATATTATCTACATATTTAATATGGCTTCTTCTAGTAATCTTTTTCTTACTAGAACCAACTACTTTCAATGGAAATCTCATATGGAGGATTTACTAAGAAGTAACGGCTTGTACTAGATTACCTTGGTAAAGGAAAAAGAACCCACTGATGCTGATAAGAAATTCAAATGGTCTAATAGGAGTGGCGAAGCAAGTGGACTAATCAATATGCTCATATCTCCTGATTTAAGGTTCCACCTTAAAGAAATTGATGACCCCAATTGAAAATGACCCCACTAGTCCAGACTCGGATCGGAGTGGAAGACCCTAAAATACCTGGTGGTTGATCCTTTCCTTAGCCTTGGTGAAGAGTAAGCACGCAGACACTTCATTTCTCTTCAACCTTTGTGTTCTACCATTTGGTGTGATCTCGAGACTCCCATAATGAGTCCTCTTCTGTGCCTCCCATTTCCCTCCTACTACATGCCACCAATTTCATTGCTTTCCCATTCATTTCCTAGAATTCCAAATCTTGATGGGTGATCCCCGTTCTGTTGCAGTGTTGGGTTGGGATGCTCGTAACGAAGGACTAGCATGACCTTCCTTCCTCCTCAATGCAAATTTGTTCTCTAATTTTTATTTGCTTCTTCTATCCAGCATTGGGTGTTCTAGATTTAGGAGCGGAATGAACTAATTAACAGATTGAATAAAATAAACACAGAGATAGGAAGAATAACACAAATATTGAGTGAACAATATCTTCTATTAAATAATGAAATAGGTTGAAACTGTAAAAATTTAGAACTGAAACTTGCTCGAATGGTGGTAGCTATCTCTGAGAAGAGATGTGGTTGTTACACACATTCGTTTGATCATAATCGATTCCCATGAGACTCTAGAGGTCCTTTTCATAATACTCATGAATGAAAAAACCCTAGATATCCAAAAACCTAACCCTAGAAGGTGAAACGCAAAAAGTGTTGGCATGTTTACAGGAAGAGTGTACTTGTCATTGATGGCAAGAACAACAGCGAACCAAACCTTGAGAGAGCAGAAGACGAGAAAGCTCAGAAGAGATAGAGGTTTCCAAAAGTGTAGACGAGGTCCAAGAGACAGACTCACAGGAGGAGCAAAGGTCAAGACCTGTGAACACTTAGAAAACCTTATAAGTCGGAGAGATCAGAAGCTCAGGAAGAAGAGTGATAGTGGTCATTGGATCGAACACTGTGAAGAATATGGACCATTAGATCAGATTCCTGATAGGAGGAATGACTGTGCAAGAGAGGAATAGATCCCATCCGTTGGATCTAAGTGAAAAGGACCATCAACCATTAGATCTAGTGGATTTACAAGGAGGATAAGCTCAGGAGGAATACCCGACAACTGTCAGATTGAATTCATGGAAGGATAGGATAAGCAAGGGTTGAGATATGAGATCTGGATCATCCGAATACCCGTCACCCATCAGATAAAACCCGAATTCATGTCAACCATTAGATCATTTTAAAGTTGAAGGATAGGACAAGCAGGGATAAATAATTGATAATTTTATTATCCGAATACCCGTCAGCCATCAGATCAAACCCAAATTCCTGTCAGTCGTCAGATCATTTTCGAGTGGAAGGATAACATAAGCGAGGTAATATCTGATATCTCATTTATGCGAAGGGAGAAGTTATGATAGCCGTCCATCTCAATGTTTGATTAAGCCCTATTTGTCGGATTGAACAATGAAAGGATGAGTGTAAGGATCAAATCTGACCATTGATTTGTTTCCGTGAAATAAATCGTTGATTGAGAAAGGGACCGCAGAACCATTGATCTAGTTGAAAGGTCAAATTCCTGAAATGAATGAGGACCGTTGATCCTAGAGGGAAACATGTCAATGGATTGTCAACTCCAGAAGTTTGGTGTATGGGAAAAGTGAGGTTTGATATTTGAAACTCCCGGAGCCCAGATCACGAAGTAAATCTCAGTCGTTGATTTAGGAAGTGTAGATCTGATCCACAGACTTGAGTGGACATATCTAAACTATTTGTTTAGTAAAACCATCAAGATTGTGAGATCGAAGGTCCCATCGCATTGTGGGGATAGAAAATGCTCGTGTCTTAATTTTTCGTGAGCGGGTCGTAATCAAAACCATGGTTATGGAGAAAGGATGCGTGGAGGCTCGTAGTGAATTGCGGGTCAAAAATAAGGTTGTCGTCAAACTGCCTTTGGCTACACCCACAATTGCATTGTCACATGATAGCATTTCCCATGGTCACATCATTGGAAGATAGGGGAAGAAGCTAACGCCTCCAGGATCCACCTCGGAGTATAATCCAATGACGCTGATCAAACCAAATTTGATCGAAGGTTTGTTGTTTCATCTTGTGATTTGTTGATCAGTTACGATTTAGTTACAATAACTGAATCATTGTTCATGAGTGGCTGAATCATTTTTCCTGATAATTGGAATCATGGCTCTTGAGCGTTTTGATATTCCCGACTTGAGCATTGGAGATTGGGAGCATAACGGGTGACGAGAGTATGAATAAAAGAAAAATGTTGTGACAGGGTGAGGTTGATGTTTCTTTGTAAAAGTAGTTGAACTATATGCAATGCAAGAAACAACATGAACTGAGGGAGAAAATGGAGAAATGAAGAATATGAGCTGGACAAAACAGAAATGGTGAAAACAACAGACTGTATGAGAACTTAAGAACAAGAAGATGCGAGCAGAAAGACATTGATGAAGTAAGAGAAGACCAGTGTAGCAGAACAATGATGGGACTGGTAAGCTATTGATAAATACTGTATCACTGTAATAAATTTTAGAAAGAAAATATTTATATCTTAGGGTGGTAGGGTGGTGCTAGGGAGGACTGATGTTCTCAGAGTTTCAATTGGGTTCTTGAAGATAGGAAGTTGTAGCTTCCATCTGGTTGCAGCCAGAAAAACCAGGGTGGTAGGGTGGTGCAAGGGAGAACCATTGTTATTTGTTATACAGGTTGGTGCCTGTGTGACTGGACGTTGGTGGTCCAGTTGGTGCTGGAACACTCAAGGAGTTGGTTCTTCCTTCTAGTGGGTGCTAGAGAAACCAGAGATTTGGTTCTCTCAGCAAGTTGTAGCTTGTTAAATAAGAGGTTGTAGCCTCATTTTGAGTTGGTGCTCAAAGAAAGATAATGTACAGAACTTAAAAGACTACCTATATAGGTCTCTGTGTATAGCATATGTGTGATTGATGTTTGTTATTTTTGTTTTTCATGTCTTGCATAATCTTGAAGATCACTTGGAGAAGGTCAACAATATTTTAATAGGCATAAAATTGTTTAAGTACAGTAACAACTGATTCAGCCCCCCCCCTCTCAGTCATCTTAGTAATTCCAACAAAAAGTCATGTGGGCCCTATGGGTAAGTTGGTGTAATTTGGTTCCTCAAATTCCTAGGGTCGTAAATTTTGCATACGACCTTCGTTTTAGGCACATGATAGCCCATTGAAAAGGTATTTCAGAGAACTACACATTCTGCCTTTATACTCTAACGTTTTCTACAATCTGACTGCGGCGGTCCAAGAGAAAAATGTTTAGGGCCCCAAAACAACCCTGAAAGTACAAAAAGATATGATGACATGAAAACATACAAAATAA
Organism: Picea engelmannii; assembly: GCA_009831015.1. Classification (NCBI taxonomy): domain Eukaryota; kingdom Viridiplantae; phylum Streptophyta; class Pinopsida; order Pinales; family Pinaceae; genus Picea; species Picea engelmannii. The sequence continues at coordinate 245,817 of ML778489.1, forward strand.
TCCAGTTGGATTAGGTGAGAGGCTAGTTGTATCCACTAGGAGAATGTGTGAGGCTTCATAAATCCCCAGAAGTGTAGAAATCATAATTATAAAGTAGTACAAAAAATGTGCTAAATAAAAAACAGACATGAGGAGCAAGTTGGAATAGGTCGGTGGCCACCAATATCCACCTGGATCAATCCTCCCCCCTTAGGAATAAATGGTCTGCATTGCATTGAGTTCCCCCATCAGGTGAAGAAACTTCTGCTGGATTTGGCCCTTGGTGTGCCACCTGCCTTGGTATAGGAGTTTCCCTGCCTTGACAACCTGATAAACCTGGATTCACTGCTGGCAAGTGCCCTTGACCTGTGTGTCCACTATCTAATCGGTGGATGCTTGTTCCATGCAGGCAGGGTTGAGATTTGTTGGTGTCAGTTGTTCGATGATCTCATAGGTGTCGAATAATGGTGGAAAATATGGTCGAAGGAGGTCCACATTGAATACTAGATGCAGACCAAGGAAGGGTGGAGTGTTTATCTCAAAATATTTTCTACCCACAACCTTGGTGATAGTGTAGGGTCCATAACGAAGTGTGCGAAGATTCCAATAGGGCCCGATGGGATGCTCCTTATGAAAGTGTAACTAGACATTCTCGCCAACCTGAAACTGGTGTGGTACCCTGTGTTTATCATGGCGCTACTTGTACTTAGCATTAGATTATTCAAAATATCCTAGACCTGTTGGGATATGTGATGAATCCACTCAATGAATCTGGTGGCTTTGTTGATCACATATTGATCAGGGGAAGAGTCTATCTGTGTTGTTGCAAGAGGAAGTGCAACATCAATGGGTCCCAAGGGTTGGAATCCCAGACCCACATGAAATGGGCTATGGTCGGTGGAACTATGGAGAGCCCTATTGTAACTATGTTGGACATATGGGAGACTCTCGTCCCATGTACGGGGATGATTAGAATTGTACATGTGCATGATGTGGAAAATCACCCGATTGACGAACTCAGTTTGGCCATCAGTTTGGGGGTGGAAAGAAGTGGATTTTGTGAGCTCGGTGTCCAACATAGACCAGAGACTCGACCAAAAGGTGTTGAGGAACCTGTTGTCTCGATCGAAGATGATGGTTTGTGGTATCCCAAAGTCAACCCAAAATCATTCAAAGAAGAGCTTGGAGGTCTCTGCCACTGTGAAATTCTTATTAGAGGCTATGAGGATGGAAATATTCGAAAATTGATCAATGACCACAAACACACAGTCATTTACATTCTTGGTGGATGACAAACCAGACATGTAATCCATGGATATGGATTCCCACGTCTTCTTGGGAGTAGGAAGAGGGGTGTATAAGCCTTTATTCTTAATGGTTGGCTTGGAAATGGTATAGGTAGTGAAAGATATGATATATTTGCTGACGTCCTGTCGAAGTTTTGGCCAATAAAAATGTTTCTGAAGAAAGGCCACAATTTTCTCTACACCAAAATTTCTTTCCACCCGACTGTAGAGGGCTTCCAAAATCATCTTTGCACACTCGATTTTAGGAACATAGAGATGGCCCAGGTGGTATAAGAGTCTGTCCTGAATGTGAAAATTAGTGACAATGGTGTCTGTACCCAATATTTGATATGTGGTGGCGAAGTCCAGGTCTTGTTGGTAAAGTTGGGGCCACTCCGATGTTTCATGTCCACAGGAATGGAGCATAGTGGTAAGTGCAGCCACTAGAGGCCAACTGAGGCAGTTAGTGACACGATTGGAGATACATGTCTTATACTTGATGTTGATATGGAATTGTTGCACGTAGGTGGACCACTTCTGATGGCGATAGTTCTGTAATTTCCCATGTGTCTGTATGAACTGTAGAGGCTTGTGATCAATGTGTATGACAGTCTCTTTCCAATGAATGTAATGTTTCCATTGACGACAGGCTTGTAGAATGGAATACATTTCATTATCATAGGTGGGGTATTTCTGGACAGTATCTAAGAGTGTCTCACTATGGTATTCCACCGGATGCCCGTGTTGAGTGAGAACTGTTCCCACAATATAGTCAGATGCATCAGTCTCAATCTCAAATGGTTGTTGCATATCAAGAAAGGAGAGTACTAGAGATGAGCACAAGTTGTGTTTCATATCTTCAAATTCTTGTTGCTACTCCATCCCCCAAAAGAACTTGGCCCTATCACTGCCCTTGGTCACCTGACTGAAGGCCCAGGAAATATGGGAGAATCCCAACACGAAACGTCGTTAAAAATTGGCGAGCCCTAAGAAGATCTGAAGCTCGGTCACTACAGTCGAGACTGGCCAGTCATATATGACTTGGATATTATTTGGATCAACATGTAACCCATTCTCATCAACAATGTAGCCCAGGTATTGGACCCTATTCATGCCAAAAGATAATTTTTCCAAGTTGGCATAAATCTTGTGTTGCCATAGAGTGCTCAAACCATGTTGAATATGTCGCATGTGGTCCTCCCAAGTTCTACTGAATATGAGGATGTCATCCAAATATACTACCACAAAGGAGTTGGTGAAGGGTGTTAATACATCCTCCATCAACCTCATGATAGTGGCTGGTGCATTTTTTAAGCCAAAGGGAATGACTAGCCTTTCATAGAGACCTTCTTTAGACTTGAAGGTTGTCTTCTAGACATCAGTTGGTTCGATGGGAACCCGATGGTATCCAGAATTCAGGTCAATATTGTTGAAGAACGTTTCCACCTTGAGTTGGTCAAGAAGGTCATCGATCCTGGGAATGGGGTAGCAGTTCCTGACTGTGATTTTGTTTAAGGCTCTATAATTAATGCAGAGTCACCAAGTCTCGTCCTTCTTCTGTAACAGTACAATCAAGCTTTCGTAAGGGGAGGAGATGGGTCTGATGTGCCCCTTTTGAAGAAGATATTGGATATGACACATGATTTCATCATTCCCCATCAGTGAGCACAGATAGACTAGTCTGTTAGGTAGAGGTGCACCATTGGTCAGATCAATTGGATGCTTGACTTGGTAGTGTGTTGGTACCCTTGTAGGTGAGACGAAGATGTCTCTGTATTCTTCCACTTGCTTCTGTTGCAAAGAGAGGCATTTTGTAGAGGCCATGGATGTGGTGGCGACCTTCTACTTATTGTGAGCATGGATAAAAAATAAGACAAACTTCCTGTTCTGTGAAATGACCTTACTGCATTTCTTAGTAGATATTAAAGAAATAGAGGTAGGCGGTTCCACCTCTAGGATCCTATACAATTGTATACCCAAAGTAATAATAACACTGCAAGGTCTAGACTCATACACATCATGACGCTTCCATAAATATGGTTGTCCTAAAAGAACATCACAAACTTCAAGTGGAGTGATATCACGTAGTACCTCATCTTTGAAAGGATTTATGCCATAGGGTAGGCGACATTGTTGGTGTACATAGAGATCTCTTCCTTGATGAAGCCAGTCGATGGTGTAGAGCTGCGAGTGCGGTGTCATTGGCAGGTTTAGTCTCTTGATGACCTCTACTAAAATCAGATTCTTCTGACTACTGTTGTTGACAATGAAGTGAATCGAAGCCTCCTTGACCCACATCTGCGAGTGAAAGAGGTGTTCCCCTTCCTCTGGTTCTTTTGGTTCACTTGGTCGAACTTTGGTGGTAGCGACTATGGAACTAGGTTCAACATTGATAATCCAATTCCCTCCTTCAAGATTTGACACAGAATTAGAATCGACCTCTGACTTAGAATCCTTCATCTCGACCATGAGGGGCTGCTTGGAGCGACATTTGTTGGTGTTGTGCCAAGGACTTTTATGGTACTCACACCATTTTCTCGTGTCCTTCTTTGTATTCTCATTTCCCTTCTTGTGTTGCGGCTTGGATGGAATGTCCTGAGGGTGGCCATCATGAATTGGTCCCCTGCTATGTGGTTTGGGGTTTCCTTTTCCCTGCTTCGGCTGTGAGGGGTTTGCAGATCCGAACACTCACTGTTTTTGCTTAAATTTCTCCTCGATCTTGACAATGTATCTATAAGTTGTGCCCAATGAGGTGATGTCCAGGAAATCCATTTATGGTTGAATGTATCTATGTAAACAACCACGGTATTTGAGCACCATATGATGCTCAAAATCTTTGATACCCAATTTGGTGCAGAGGGTATGGAAAATATTGGTGAATTATGGTATTGTCTAGTCCCTTTCTTGATGTAGGGTGGTTCGTCTGGTGTATTTGTCCTCATAGCTTCCAACATGGTACTATTGTTCTTTAATGGCATCCTGGAAGGAATCCCGTGTAGGGGACACCACCAAAATTGCAGATTCCCCCATGGCCCTTTTCTCATAGTAAGTATCACACCAGTCTTTAACATGGGGAACAACCTTAAGGAGTGAAAAAGTGATATTTTCCCTATCAAAAAAATTGTGGACCAAAAAATATCCTTCGAGCATATTCAACTATTCATATACAACATCCGCATCTATCAATCCTTAAAACAATGAAATATCAAAGTTTACTTGTACCTTGAAGGGGGTTGCATGGCCGTGTGATGAATATTCTTCTCCCGTGGGAAACCATCGAAGAATATGCGTGAAGTTGTCCATCATTTCATTCTTTTGTCGTGCGAGGGATTCCTAGAGAAACATTTTAATAGTATCTCCTACTCGATCAAATTCTTTTCGTCTCCCATGGATTATTATCGGGCTCGGTGCAACCAATATAGTAATGGCTCGATTGGTTCAAGTCCCAACTTCTTGTACCCAAACCTTGTCGGGGACATGCACGGAGAAAAATAAATGAAGAGAAGAACACTCTGGTACCACTGATCCAGATTTAGGAGAAAAACGAACTGATTAACATACTAAATATAATAAACACATAGATAGGACGAATAACACAAATATTCAATGAATAATATCTTCTATTAAATAATGAAATAGGCTGAAACTCTAAAACTGCAGAACTGAAACTTGCTCAAATGGTGGTAGCTATCTCTGAGAAGAGATGTGGCTGTTATGTGCATCCATCTAAGAAGAATCGATTCCCATGAGGCTCCATAGGCCCTTTTCATATTACTCATGAATTCCAAAACCCTAGACATCCAAAAACCTAACCCTATAAGGTTAAACGCCAAAATTCATGTGGTCCCTATGGGTAATTTGGTGTAATTTGGTACCTCAACTTCCTAGGGTCATAACTTTTGCATACAACCTTTGTTTTAGGCACGTGATAGGCCATTGGAATTTTTTTTTAGAGAGATACACATTCTGATGTCAGACTTTGACTTTGTCTATAGTATGACTGTGGCGAGCCAATAAAACCACGTTTAGGTCTCCAAAACATCCATGAAAGTACAACAAGATGTGCTGACATGAAAACATACAAAATAAGCCGGTTGGATTAGGTGAGAGGCCACCCATATCCACGTGAAGAATGTGTGAGGCTTCATACATCCCCAGAAGTGTAGAACTCACAATTATAAATCAATATTGAAAGACGTGCTGAATAAAAAATGGACACGAGGAGCCAGTTGGAAAAGGTGGGTGGCCACCAATATCCACTTGTATCACTGGGATATAGCCTGTGGTTGGGACGTCTTGTTCCAGTTAATCATTTATTCGATGATTAATTTTAGGGATCGTTACTTTTGATTATTGTTCCTTGATTTATGGCCTAAAATGTTGTTGTGTCAGTAGCCGACGTAATCGATGGATCTGCTTGGGGATGAGAATTACTTGTAAGCAATTTGCAGCTACAAAAACAAACAACTACCTTTTACATAGTCGCAGTAGGGTGAAGTGGAATTTGATTGGTGCAGGCATCTCGTATTTTTAGATTTCTTGTGTGGATCAAGTCCTTATTCCAACTGGAACGCTTTTTTTCTTCAAAGCTAATTTTTTATTGTGAACGATTTAGTCCCGCCATCCCTCCTACTTAAATGACACCGTGTCACTGTAGGCTGCCAACATTGTATTCCCGCAGACTTAACACAAAATTCCCCTCATTGATGATTTTACTATTGCATAATCATCGTTGTGTTAATGCCTTAATCATTGGTGAAATGTGGAAGAGCTCAGAGAATTATCTATTAATATGGGATTGGCATAGAACAGTTTAATAAAATTGGGAAGGGTATAAACCTTGTCATGCTAATAAGGCTTGGATGAAAACTTTTATCTTGAAGTTATTCCTTATATTAAATATCTTTCTCACTTTATTGGACATTTAGAGACTCTCTAGGGGGTAACAGAAAAATTATAGTGAGTTTTTAGGACCAATCCTTGCGTAATTATTTTAAGGTTTAGGTGGAAATTCTGAATGTATATATAATAAGGGTTCCTAGATTACACCTATATGTAATGGCGAAATTAATTTAAACAACCATCGAATTACAACACAACAGTAAAATCTAAAAATTACTTCATTAGCACATTCGCAATTCAAATTCATCATAATAATAATATTTAATAACAATTTTTTATACAAAACAATGCATAAATTTTAAAGAAATACCTTAACTCTGATGCTAATAATCCTTCCTGTTGTCCGCAGCTTGCTCCCTTCTCGCTTCTTTAGAACACCACCCAAAACCATCCTCCCTGCCGACTAGTTAGCTCCCTAGCCCCAGGATATCAACGGATATCCTGGCCCTCCGAGCCCAAAACCCCCAGCAACCCCGGTGCACTAATACTCCCAATGTTTCACCTCCCTCTCTGCAATACAGAGCTCCCAAAATCCTTCTCAACTCCCGTAGAATAATCCTCCTCCAACTCCTTCCTTCCTTCTGTATCCCTCCTTCTCGACACTCCTCCCCCATTCACTCCCTACCTAACCCATTTATTACCCTTATCCATTCCCATTAATTCTTTTATCTTCTCGGGATTCTTATGTTATCCCTTGTTGTATACGCAACTTAATTTAATATCATATTTTATTCTCCACCTTTTATTTAATACTTAATTAATTAATGAATTAATTAATACTTAAATGAATCATTAACCATCATGACTAACTCATTAATAATAATCAATTAGAAATGTTATTTTAAGACATAAATATAGTTTATCTAATCTTTTAGGATTATATTATTAAATTAATTATACTTAATAATAAAGGGTCGTTACACTATATGAGGACTTAAGATTTAGAGGTCATGAACTTATGTCATTAAAATCTCAGCCTTAGAGTCAATCTTTACCTACAAATGTGTTTTTTAATCTTGAAATAGATTCTCTCTTTTGACCTCCTAGAAGCGTCAAGTTATCACCTTGAATTTATATTAGTTCAGATGGATGCATGAGGTAGAGTGTTGTAAAATTTAATGTGCGGCATGAAAATATTTAATCTCTTATGGAATTCTTAGATGGAATGTCTCATCGGTGGTATTTCTTCAATTAAATTGATATGTGAATTGTCGTTAGACTATCATTGGAATGTTCCCTAGATGGTAGACGCATCAATCGATTGATGTATGAATTCTGCAGTTGGATTCTTGTTATTTTTTAGAGGTAACATTGGCTTCAGTTAAATTGTTGTAGTTTGTTGTGAATTTTCTGTCACGCCAAAAGATTGATGTATGATTTATTGAGCATATAGAATCTCTTGAGCCATTGAAGAAATGTTAATTTGTAATTAGATTACCTGCACCTTGGGATTATGTGAATGATTAAATTCTTATATGTTTAGCCTTCACCTCGCACAATGAAGATTGTTGAATTATGTTTAATCTGGTATTTGGAACCTGCATTCACCTTGAAATTAACGTTGATCAATGTTGAATCCATGGTTGAGTTAATTGTGCATCTGTAATTGAAATAGATGTTTCCTTGCTCCTTGGAAATAAAATAAAGTTGATTTCAATATGCCTTAACTTATGTCATTGTATGCATGATTTAGTAATTCAATTCTCTGGCGACACCATTTAGATGTGATATATGATGATTAGTTGATGATGACCCTTTCGCTTGATTAATTCATGTTTAGGATCGAGTTGATGTTGGACTATATTGTGATGTGCTAAGAGGTAATGCTATTTATGTTTATGTGTCGCTATCCCTTCTTGATGCATTGAATGCATTGTTATTGATTTCATTGATGAGAAGATGGTAATTCTTTTACTTATGTGTCATTATTCAATCTTGATGATATGTTGACTATATGTCATTACAATTCATAGATGCATTGGTTGCAACGTTATTTGATTTTGACTATGAGAGGATAGTAATTCCATTGTCTATGATGTCGTTGATTTGTTTTTCCATGATTTACATTGTTGACGTTAATTTCCCATTTATTTAATATATATATATATATATATATCAAGTCTCCTTTGTAGTCATAACGACTGAGGGTCGTTACAAGAAAAAACAAAGGGAAACATTTATTTTCCCTTTTGTTCCTGATTTCATAACAAAATCTTTGTTCAAGAATATTGACTATTAATTTTCTCTTACAAAGTTTCCTTTCATTGTTTATCTTGTTTGAGACTATCCATTATACTGGTGGTTTTGATTGTCAGTCTTTACATAAGATATGGCAAGGGTCGATACTTACATGTAATAGTTCATTCATCTCTGGTTCCACTGTTTTAATTTGTTTGTATATAACGATAAATGGATAGTTTAACTTCACTAAGAGTATTTCATTTACTTCCCAGGTGGTCTGGTTGTACCTCTCCCAAACCCACGAGCTTGTACACTCTTAAGGTAAGAACGATTTTATTTTCATTCTAACTCTTTAGGTTTTGTTATCTTATATCAATTCTTACACTTGGTATCATTTTGTATGCAAGACTTTTACGAGCCCTTGTTATGTAAATTTTTAACACCCATGTTAAACAAATAACGAGGTTTGCATCACATAATCCTTTGACATAAGAGGGTAATTTATTTAGTCTCCTATTCGATGGGTAATCGAACCTTAAGGTAATGGTTTATTGACCTACCATATGAGATGTTAGATTTCAAATCTGTGCATACTAATACATCATTTCTTTAATCATCTTTTTAACACTTGAATTACTGTATAGGGATTCCTCAAAACCCTTCAAGCAAAGTCTGGCCCATGAGGATACTGAAACAGGTATGTGACTCAAAGTATAACCCAACCTGGTTCAGGATTAATCCGTAAGTGTGGACACGAACCGATCTCCCTAGATCCACCTGGATCTAGAACAAAACGTGACAGAATAATACACTTTCCCTAGATCTAGCCTATTGAATGAACTAAGAGATAAGGATTATGGACATACCTTATGAACCCTTTCCTTAGGTCTCTGTTGTTCCAAGCTTTTCTCCAATTCTCTTGCACCGTTCAGATCACGACAACACAAACCAATCGAAGTAAAGGAAGATTAATATATTCAATATCTAGTCTATACATATGATCAAGGAGTTATGTAATAAAGTGACATCATCTTTATGGGAAAGGGACATATTACTGTATTGAATTAATTGAAAGTGAAACTTACAACCTGAGCCTTGATGTCATAGGTCTCCTTTCGATAGCTCCTAGTTCTGACACACACACTTGCTCATGCATGAATAAAATCAACCACTTGTGATGACCTCGCTGGCGTCTCTGGCTGTTGTAGCATCAGTCCTTCATACAGGCTTTCAACAATTCTCCAATCAATCTCTTGCTAGCTTGATTCTAACTTTTTCCATGAGCAATATACTCAATATATAGGAGAATATAATTTAGTTACTTGGATAGAAAATGATCCCAAGATATCTGGAATGCCAACCCTTAGATAACCATTCGTTAGCCAACTCATTCTTCTCGAAGATTCTCTTCTAGAAGACTCGAGAACTTCATCTTTTTCCTCTTTAAGAAGATGTTTGCACCCTGGCCTTTATTACAGTGAGAACCTCTCGCACCCTAGCTTAATGTAGCCTGCGAGAATTAGGCATTCTCGCAGGAAAGTATATAGGTAGCCTACGAACTTCTTGAAAAATATGGTTTCTGGAAACAGACAAGTGTAACTTTTCTCAGGAAAGTATTCTTAGTAAAGAGCTTGATTTTCCATTATCATGACATCATCATAACATCATCACAATGACCAAAATTGTGGATAACAAAATGCCCCCCAAAGTCTGAGAGTGGAATCAATGACAGTCAATAGACTTTGTAAGATGCATGTGTGTGTCAAGAACCAAGAGCACATCTAATCGGAAACCTGCAAACATCCAAGCATCAGCAGAATATCATATGTATCCCTTCTAAGGTAGGCATTCCCATGCTCAGATCATAGATTGATGACATCATAAACAAAGTTCATGGCCACCAATCATACACTGTGGATCCATGCAGTCATAATACAACATAGCCACCTGAATACACTGTGGATCTATGCGACAAATTTTCAATTAAGATGACATAGCCATGAAACATACACAGTGGATCTATGTGTCATAAATCATACATACTCCATCGCAACCTGGATCACTTAAGACAACATCCAGGGTCTTCAATCTCCTCGCCCGAAGTACGAATCTAACCATGTGATTACATGTGTTGAAGTCGAACATGGTAGAAACCACTTGATTACAGGTCATTGATGTAACCGTTAACAAGTGCAAGGGAAATCACCATTGATGTCAATGACTCCCAAGGTACTAATGTACAATCTATCGACTGTGAATAAATGAGTTGATGTCGAACAATCGACGGAATCTTTCAATCAGGGGTCAATGATGTAAACCCACTGTCGAAAGCGAGGAAACTTTCCATTGAGGCATGCAAGCTCCAAGGTACTGAATGATTTCTAAGTATTAATCCTGGATAATGTGCTGAAGTCGACGGAACAAGACTCGTCACAGGAGGGCCTTGATGTATCCCTCATCAATGACACGAAATGAGTAACAGAGTTTGAAAGTGAAACAGAGCATGTAGCAATTGGACTTTGGACACAGGGAAGGCTGTCATGAAGAGGATAGATAACTGCAGATGGCCGACTCAAAATAGAGGTTTCATAAGGACTTCTCTTGAACATATGAACGACACGACCAATGATTCAGCAGCATTGACTCAAAAATGACACATGAACTGACCTTGATATCAAATCGAATGAGAGACAAATGGATTACCCAAACCAACTTCGGATGATGAATAGGGGGTGTCATGTTCAAGAGCGACACTTACTGCCAATTAACACGAAGATGAAACATATCCCTTTCCCAAATTTTCCCCCACCATTTCTGGCAAGTGCCTCTTTATTTTTACGCAAGCTTGAAGATGATCGCATATGCTTGTTGATATAAGCTCATCCTTCAGACGAGTCCCTCGGAGTATTTTTAACGAACCCTAGGAAGGAGTGGTTCGGTCCCATTACGGGTCTGTCAATGTTTGTTTAACGAGTCCAGAGATAGTAAACTCGAAGGTTTTTCAAGATTATAGAGTTTGGAAAAACACTTAAAAGAGAACTCTCTTAGTTCCTTTTTCGTACAGTAGTCCAATGAGACCGAAAAAAGGGTTAAACTATCGCTCGAAGGATGCACACTTCAAATACTTTAGCGAGCGTGAAAATAGCAAGATCGCTCGGCAATATTTTCATGTTTAGAGAGTCTGAAAAGATATTAAAGAGAACTCCAGGGGGGTTCCTTTTTCGTGTAACCACAGCGAGCCTGGAAAAGGGATAAAACGACGCTCGATCACGTTCTTATGTTTTTGACAAGTGCAAGAACGGATAAAAAAGTGCTCGAGGTTTTGTATCAAAACCATAGAAAATAAACAAAATCACACCACACCGTAAAATTTTTGTCCATGATCATCTGTATTTGTTGCCTGCCAGTCATTTTACTCATTTCCATATTAGCAATTAGGGTTAAATAATGAATAAATATAAAAAACCCTATTTTTGACATAGTAAAAAGGTAATAAAAATGAATTCACAACTCATTTTACCATATCATTTTACCTTTTTATCATTTGAGTTCAAAAATTTCCATTTTACCCTTCTACCTTCATCGTTGATTTTCGGGAGCTTCGGGCAATCATTCCACGAGCCGTCTGGATCATACTGGTAAGTTCTCCATTCTCTAGCTTTTCATGGTTTAAATTCATGATTTCATTGGTTAAATTTCAAGTTTTGAGTTAGTTTTTGAAACCCTATGCGTGTAGAGGGATTCTCACAGGCTGTCCATACGGGACCTACGAGAATGCTTCATTCTCGTAGGTGGGCCTAAGGTAGACTATGAGAAGTTCGCACTGCACATAGTAGGCCACCTGGGAACAGCGCAGAATCCAAAAAAAATTGTAATGTTTAGCCAAATGAATGAATTTTTCCCATGTTAAAGATTATTAACTATCTTCATATGTTTCCCATGCAAGTTTATAGCCATCATCATGGTGCTCGAATGGAGAGAACGGGAACACGAGGAAGATATACAAACGCCTAAAATCACCCTCCAACCATTGCTTCCTTAAGAAATTGCGGTCTCCTGAAATACTTCCGCATCCCGGGCATGAGAGCCCAAGTTCGATTGCTAGAGTACTCGATCCGAATGTGGGACCCGGATCAACAAGTCTTCATCGTGGGAGCTCATACCCTGACTATAGACATCGAGGACATCTATTTCTTAACTAGGTTATCCAGACGAGGGTCCTACGTCAGTTTGACCGGTAGCAGAAGGGGTGGTTTGAAAATGAGCGAGTACTGCACCCAGTATTGTGTGCCTGAAGCTGAACGACAAAAGGGAAAAGTGGCAATTTGGGGAGTGACTGACATAACTCTCCATACCATTCTCTTCACTATTGCTTGGATGGCAGGAAGCGCTGCACCACATATGGCTCTGCAGAGCTATTTTCAGTATGCCATCGAATGTACTGAGCCCCAGGTATTCAACTAGGCTGACGCAGTTTTACGCAGTCTTAAGAAACAACTGACCAAATGCAGGCGTGTAGATCTAAAACAGTTCGGATATGGATCTCTGTTAGTGTCCTTCTTTTGTGAGAGGGTCCCGGTGTTTTAGACTTCAGGCTGAGTGGCACTTTCCGGGTCCTAGGGACCCAAGGATGTTACGATGGTGTCGACTCATGGCTAGACATGTGGCAGGACCGATCGTCAGGTATGACGATATGTTCTTCGATTGGCTTCAAGGCCAAGTGATGATGATAGAAGATTATGCATATGCTGGCTTAGATTTCCGTGGTGATCCTGACCTTGCACTACCTGAGGATGCACAGTGGGGAGACCTCAATAAGAAGTACACTAATTTTATCTTTTAAATGTTTTTGTATTTTTAAGGTATTTAAACATTTTTTTGTGTTATAGATTTACCCAAAGACTAACATCAAATACTTGTTGATAACATAGACGTTGGACTATATCGACCTGCCAGCAGTTCTCCTGTCCAGCGACGAGGAGAGGCAGCAGTAGAAGTTCCACAGTACGCCGAGGATTACCTGACGGTGGAGCATAATTTAGAGGGCCTTATGGCAGATGTTCCAGATATGACCCTAGAGGAGATTCCACGACGCAACCAGCGTCACACTGTGGGAGTCTCTGTATCTATGGGTCGCTTGCTCCGCAGAGTTGCTAGGACATTAGTCTTTTATCGTGAACGTCATCCATGACGTCCTTGTGTAGAAGCCATGAGCTTCAATTTTGATATTTTGGTCTTCAGACAACTATTTTTGTAAAAACAAACTTTGATCGTTATATATATATACATGGTTTCTACCGGCTTGCTTTACATTGTGTACATTTTAATGTGTTTGATTTATAAATGATTTAAGTGCCTGTCCAATACATAATTAGCTAAAGCATCTGTCAATGTATTAAGACATCTAGGAATGTGTTGGTATTCAATGTGATCAAAGTACCATTCCAAGAAGCGAATCCGCAAATATACCCTTAATAAAGTAGGACGTCGAATAGAATATACATTACTGAGTTGTAGTACTACAAGCTGCGAGTCAAGTTGCACAACCAAATGACGAATTCCCAGAGAGATAGCATCAACCAATAGTTCAACAACGACGCTATACTCTGTGATATTGTTGGTTTCTCGGCCAAGACATATACCTCGTAGAGATATGAGTTCGTTTGTCGGGGCATAGATTGCCCATGCAGCGGAAGCTAGGTTCCGAGTACTACAACTAGCTCCATTAGTGAAGCCAATATAAGGTAGTGAATACTCCGACATATGGCAATCAAACACAACGTCACATAAGGGAAGAGACCAGATAACGTCAAAAGAAAAACTAAAGTAACACATACACGCAGTATGATACATAAAATACAAGTACTCACGCACAAATAACTTATGCATAGTATTTCTTTAAGTACAACCCATTCCTGGGTTCACTCAAAGGTACACCATCATAATCAACTAGTTCATACGCTCCTTTTTCCAACACTTTGCTGACAATGTAGGGACCATGCCACATAGGTTCAAATTTCCCGTCTCCTAGGACATATTTATCTTGTTCATACAGAAGAACAAGATCGCCTTCAGAGAAGACATGAGGCTTGACATGCTTTTCATATTGTTCCTTAACGCATTTCTTTTGGGCTTCTATTACTAAATTGGCATCACGTCGGGTCTCGTCTAATCGCATCAAATACAATAGACATTCCTCTTTGGCAGAAGTATTAGGTATGAGATCTACAGCTAGCTTCAAAGAAGGTATTTCACATTCTATCGGCAGAATGGCTTCCATGCCATAAACTAATCGAAAGGGTGTAAATCCCGTAGCGGATTTAACAGATGTACGATATGCCCACAATGCCGAAAACAACATCGTGTGCCAACTTGTTTTATGTATTCCTATCATCCGTCAAATCATAGTTACGAGAAACTTATTGATGGCTTCGACCTGGCCATTGGCCTGTGGATAATAGGGTGTTGAGCTATCATGACGAAGGCCTAACTTCTCTGTAAGTTCTGACATCATATAATTCCTAAAATGACTACCATGATCGATAACGATAGCCTGAGGGACACCAAAACGAGTGATGACATGGTTGAAAAGAAATAACGCTGCAGTCTTCCCAGTATTATCGAATGTTGGCATTGCCTCGGCTCACTTTGTAAAATAATCAACAACTACAATAATATAGCCATGCCCCCCGGCCGAGTGAGGGTGACATGTCATGAAATCAATGCCCCATTTAGCAAAAGGACCTACTGAAACTACAGGGTGAAGGGGAGCGGGGTGTGACCAAATATTTTGTTGATAGGTCTGGAAAGCATGACACTTATGAACAGCAGTGATGCAGTCATTGAACAGAGAAGGCCAAAAGTATCCTGCACGTAAGATCTTCTGGGCAGTAGCATACCTAGACATATGACTTCCAATGCTCCTGAATGGCAGTCATTCAAAGCTTTCTCAGCTTCGTCAAAAGTCAAACAACGCCGAAAGACAGAGTCAATGCCTCGACGATAAAGAGTATCGCCGAGGATAATGTACTGACGAGCCTAATAACGTACACGACATCGTTCATTACAGGACAAGGAAGGCCGAAAAGTTTGAGTTTGGAGATATATAATGATATCTCCGTACCAAATGTCATCAGTACTGATAAGGAAAAGTGATTCGTCAGGTAACGAATCAACTGCTACATTTTCTGTGGCAGAGTGGGGGAAATCACAAATTAACTCAGCAAAAACTAAGGATTTCTTCGACGTGGCGCGATCGAATTCCAAGTCGAACTCCTGGAGAATGAAAATCCACTTGGAGTACTTGTCCCCCCAGCAATTGACGTGTCAATATATGTTGCATGGGGTTACAATGTGAAATCACTGTAGCTTTTCTGGAGAGAATATAATGACGAAAACGTTGAACTGCTTGAACAACAGCCAAAGCCAGTTTCTCAACATGTTGGTACTTGACTTCCGTTGAAGATAAACTTCTAATCAAGTAATAGATAACGTGTTCATCATGGTTATCATCCTCTTGAACGAGGACCATGCCAATAGTATACTCGGAAGTAGCCAGATAAAGAAAGTAATCCCTACTATAATCAGGAGGGAAAAGAAGTGGAGCTTTCGTGAGGGACAACTTCAGGGCTTCAAAAGCATTGTTTGCAACTTTATCCCAAAGAAACTCTGAACCTTTCTTCAAAAGACGTGTGAAACCACGAGTAATCTCGGCATAATTCAGGATGAAACGACGAAGAAAGTTTTCTTTCCCCTGTAAACTTTGTAACTGGCGCAGTGAAGAAGGAGGAGGAAGATTGAGAATTGCCTCAACCTTAATAGGATCTACCCGGATCCCCTGACGTGAAACAATGAACCCGATAAGGCGGCCAGATTCTACGCAAAAAACACATTTATGAGTGTTTAGATGAATGCGATAGAACCGACAACGGACGAAAATTGCTCGAAGATGATTGGGGTGATCGACTCGACGTAAAGAATGAGCTGGCAAATCATCCAAATAAGGCTGAATGATATGCTTAATATCATGAAACGCATAAGACATAGCACGCTGGAACGTTGCACCTACGTTCTTCAGACCGAAGGGAAGTTTCCTGTAGGTGAAAGTACCCCAAGGACAAATAAAAGCGGTTTTATGTTGGTCCTCAGGAGCGATGTTAATCTGTTTATAGCCGGAAAATCCATCCATGAGGGAAAATATTTCACTACCGGCACAGTCATCGACGATCTGGTCGACGAACGGGGTCGGAAAGTTGTCCTTCGGACAAGATTTGTTAATATCCCAATAATCGACGCAAACACGTATACTACCACCTTTATTATCGATCGGTACGGGGTTGGAAACCCATTCTGTCAATGCCATAGGATAAATAAAACCAGCTTTTAGAAGTTTTTCAACTTCGAGTTTAATGGCTGCCGCTTTACGTGGATGGACAGGACGGAGGCGCTGCCGTATGGTTTTAACTCCAGGGAACATTTTTATCTCATGCACAATGATAGACGGGTCGATACCCGACATCTCTTCGTAACTCCAGGCAAAAACATCACGAAATTCCTTGAACAAAGCAGTATAGGTTACAATTTCCTCTCGAGAACACGAAGCTCCAATGTGAACATTTTCAACTATCCCAGGTTTAACTGAAATATCAATGGGAATCGTAGGAGAAATATTACTAAGGTTCCCTTCTGCAAACACATCACATGTAGATCCGGGAACGGTCATTGTGACGACAACGGTCGACGGAGTCGAAATCCGCTGGTAGTTCTCGAGAGTGTGTTGTTCCAGAAACAGTATGGAACGATGATGTCCATCATCCCAAGGTGTATCGGCCATGATGGACATGATCATCTCGTCAGTGGGAAAGATAACACGGAAAGGATCAGGAGACAACTCCTCCGGAGAGGGTGTAGAAGGTGTTTCCGATTGAATCGCATGATAAGCAGACTTGACCGGACTTAACGACATGACGTCGCCGAAATGAGAATGATCTCCAGGATCAGGGACTATCCAAGGGTCAAAAGACACTGGAAGTTCATGAGGAATGGCGGAGATCATATTAATAGAGGCAATTGACGGGCGTAGAATATAGGGTGGTGGTGGTATGGGAAAAGTACCCATTAACGAAGAGTCTTTTAAAAGACCGACCCCAACATTCTCGTAACCCGGTGGGGTTTTAGCTATAAACGACACATTTCCGGTGCAAGTGTCGGAATTAAATATGGCAAGTTGATCAACTGTAACCACTCTTCCCTGATGAGGAAATCATACGACACAGAAAAGTGTTGAAACAACAGCGCGCATGGAATCTACCCAGCTACGACCAAGAAGAAGATTATAATCTAAGGGAGCATCGAAAACTTCCACTTCCACTTGGACGGTCTTACCTTCTAGAGTGACAGGCAATGAGGAAAGAACATCGTAAGGCTTAAAACCAGAGCCATTAAGGGCTTTCAAAGTATTTTGTGATTCCGTTAACGGAGGAGAGCCGATGGATTTCCAACAAGTAAGAGACATTACACACGTAGAGGCCCCCTCATCAACAACTGTCTGACAAATGCTCTTGTCAGTGACAATAACTTGTATCTGAAAAGCAAGCTGAGGGGGTAACCTTGGAACATGTTTGTCCAAATCAAAGACTATCAAATTCGAATCAGTAGGATGAATTCCACCTATATCTTTCAACAGAGCCCTTCGTTGCGCAGGACAAGACTGAAGGACTTCAAGGGCAGACATCGTTGAAGGTGCTTGGGCCAGATCTTCCACAATACTGTAGTTCTGGGCCACACGAGCATGAGGATTGAAAGCCGACTTGCGAACAAGACCTTTCGGGGGTCGTAGGACTGTATCAAGACTCGGTCGTTCGAGATGAAGAGGACCGTTCGTAGGTGGATTCAGTGGAGAGGCTGGTACCAGATCAGGAGGTAGCTCGTCAACCTTCTCCTTAGAAGAAGTATAGTCTTTAGCTCTAGTTGCGATTGCAACGTCATTCTTCTTAGAATCACTGGTGCACATCAAGACATATGATGTCGTGGAGGTAGATGGTTGGTCGTGGATGACCAACGAGGCCTGTTGCTGAGACGGGAAGGGTTGGGACAAGACATCTGGTGTAGGTGGTTTTGGTGTTCCTTGAAGGAACTTGGAAACTTTGGCACGTCGAGGACAATCCTTGGTATAGTGATCGTCACCGCAGATAAGGAAAGGGTACCTCAGTTTGCGTTTTTCCCTCTCTTCAACAGGAGCATTTGTAGTTTGTTCGTTTGGATTATTATTCTTACCCCCCTTATTCTTTCCTCTCCCTTTCTTTGATTTATTTTTACCGGTCGGCGTAGATTGAACAGCGTTCACCTCAGAGGTTTTACCGGGGGGAGGAGCAGGAGACGGGGCATTCTGAACATTAGAAGATGTGGACTTGGGGGTTGTGGTTGAAACAGAGTGTTAGTGGGTATGAGTAGTACCAATCACACCATCAGTTGCATGCGAGGCAGCTGGAGCAGTTGAAGTGCTGGAAGTACCAGGACGAGGTAGTTCGAGCAGTAAATCGTAGAGTGTTCCCGTTTGTGAATAAACGAGATCAAGATACTGAGCTCGACTTATAGCCTGCTCTTCTGTAACAACACCACCCATAGCAATGTCTTTTCCAATTTCGTTCACAAAAGATTTCGTGAACCACTCTGCCAGTAACTGATCAGGGAGTTCAAGCTTGATGAGACGTCGTCTACGTCTCCACTCATGTATATGGTCCGAGATGTGAGTCCCTTTAGTTTGTTTAAAAGAAGTTAATATCTCGGTTCCAGTATCGTAACGGATCGGTAACTGGTAATGTGTGAGAAAGGCCATGGCTAAGATGTTGAAATCAGAAAAGAAACCTCATGGCAATTCAATATACCACTTCGCATCCGAACCGGTAAGGGTCCGTTGGAAAAGACGAAGACGAATGGAGTCATCCATCAGAGAGTTGGACGAACACCATAAATGAAAAGTCGTGACATGATTATTGGGGTCCTCTCCCAACTTTCCATCGAATTTTGGGATATCCGATGGAAGTTTAGAAGGGATAGCAGGCCATTGGGGAGAGTGACGAATAGGATCATTTAGGATCCTAGACAAATATGGCAAATCCAAAGTAGCAAGGAAGAGAAACTGTCAGTTTACTTGTGGATACTGATGGCTTTGAGGTGGAAGCCCTGTCGGAAAACCAGTAGGAGCGTAAGCAGACTGTCCATAGAGGGAAGTCCCTGGCTGATTCGGTGGTGGGCGGATAGGACAGTAACCCCAAGGATTATAACTTTGAGTCTGAGCAGGGACCTGGGGTTGAGTAGTCTGACCTGAACCTCAAATAGGATTAGTTACCCCTGGATAAGGTTGGCCAACTGTAGGGATAGCTTGCTTCCCCCCAACACTCTGAGGAAAGTTTTGTAAAAGTTGAGTCCAATACTGGGCCAATTCAGGAGGTATATTTTGTCCAAAGGGTGAGGTTGGTCCCCCGACTGTAGGTATAGTTCCACCCGAAAGTTGTGTACCAACCGTAGGTTGTGTAGTAACTGCGTTGTGTCTGGGAAAAAGAAAAGGAACCGTACCACCCTGTCCACCAACGGGAAACTGCGTGTTGGGTGCAACAGTTGGAATGGTACCACTAGGATTAGGATTACCAGGAGGAAAAGGTGGGAGCGTCAGAATAAAACGAGGAACCTCATACCCGGGAACATGAGGACCACCTGGAGAACCAGCTGGGGTTTGCGGAGGTGTTGGATTGGGAGGATTCAACAAAGCATTCAGGGCATGGTAACCGGGTGGTAACGTCGGGATGACATCAGGTGTTCGCTGGGTATTGATAGGAGGGAGAGTAGTTGCAGTAACCTCGGTTTGGACACTTGTAGTATGTGCGAGATGGGCCATCTCGGGAGGAAGAACAAAACGGTAAGTGGTAGTCTCGGGTGTAGTCTCTGTCTCAGGAGACACTGGAGGGTTGATTGCGTAAACAGGGGGTGACTCTGTACCGAAAAGAACTCTTCGGTAATTACCGGACCAAAAAGGATCTTGGCCCACTACACCGTGAGAAGGCCCAACAGTTGATTCAGAAGATGTAACAATGGTTTCTTCAGAAGGATTTAATCTTCCAACAGGTCGTTCACCATGACGAACGTGATAGTCTTCTATAGTATTGGTAACTCTAAACTCGTCTAGAGAGTCAGTTCGTTCCACGTGTGGTAGTGGTGTGGTGACAACCGGAACTTCACTGGTTTCCCCTTGTGGTGAAGTGACCACAGGGACTTCAGTCTAATGGGGTGAACCCTGAGGTGTACCCGTAGGTTGAGGATCATCCAGATGTTCTGGAGATAATCCTTGCATTCTATGAGAACACCGCGGGGGAGCAATTGTAAACAAGTGACAAGTTCCATGCAAAAATTCCTATGGTCAACTTCGAGAAATAACAACACTCACTAGTAAACAAAATCTAAGAAGCAATCACCAAGCAAACAATACCTTTTAATTTCGAAGCCACTAGTTGGTGATGAAATCCAACGTCGCAACAACGAGACGAGAAGGGGCGGGGCTAAGGTGGAAAAGTTACGTTGACGACTTGCTTAATAGACTTACGCCCTGGTGCAAGCTCCCACACATAATCGTGGGTATACCCTCCAAGGAGCCCGAGTGAGTTTTATAAATGTCGATTCCAGGTACCGTGAAGACTTTCCCCTCCACAATCACCTTGGGTAAGAACCTAGAGAGAAAGGCCACTAAGGTCACCACAAACAACAATACAACCTGGGGGGACAGTCGTCAGTCCGATCCACACGCAAGGGCAGGGTATCTAGATCGAAACCAACTCAAAGGATTCCACTCATAATTGTGGGTATACCTCGGAGTGATCCCCGTAATACGTGCAATCTCTACACCGATGTCAACAAAGCAGGGTCAGTAACTCTGCCAACACCAATGCGACCTAGTGCTTAACCCTTGTGTTAGAAGGGCGTCCCAGGACAATATGCCGCCAATGGAATTTAACACTCCCTAACTCAAGATACTATTGTTTGTTTTTGAGCTTTTGGAGAGTGTGTCTCTCTTCCTACTCCAAAGCACTAGCCTAGCTAATATGTTGGTGTAAAGATTCCTATAAAAAGTTACTAGATTAATTTTAGGATTACACAATGTTCTTAAAGGATGTTAATTACTCAAAGGTAACGGAAGTGAAACTCATGATGTGTGACTCTGACCCAAATAATGCAAGGACAATGATGAAATATAATCTTTTTCATTCCATGAATCCTAGTTATCGGAGAGAGAGAACATTTTCCGAATCAATCTCAATACTACAATGCAAATGCGATGCACAATTTTCCGTTAAGATGTCTATGCAAACAATCATTTATCAATGAACAATTTCTAAATGTCTTTTTCCAATACTCCAATAAACTCTAAAATTCGATTTTGCAATGTTTTCAAAATGACAAAAACAAAAATCTTGAAAGAAAACTTATTGTTCACTTTCCAAGAAGAACTCTGATTAATGAGAAAAGAAAATCAAATCATACAGAATCAAATAATGACAACCCAACCAATTCTTTCAATGAAAGTAAAAACAAAAAACCAAACCAATGAGTCTTCCCAATGCAAATGAAAAATGTTCGTTCGAACCACCAAGCAAAAGAGAAAACCACAAGCACTTAACTCTCTACCAATCACTGGTTCTCAGCCAATGAGACACATCCAACTCCAGAAGTCAGAGAGAAAGAAAATGCCAAACAGAGCCAAGAAAAGAAAGTCAAGCTATCAAAGGCAAGAAAGACCTAGAAACCCTAAATCTGTTCAAGCAAGCAAACTAAAGCAAGAGATGTATAAGTCAATGACCCAATAAGCCAAAAAGACACAATTCAACTATTCTGAGCAATTGAAAAAGTCAAAACTCAATTCCAAAATTTTTACAAATCTTGCTCGCAGGCAAGCAGTATTGCACAGTGCAAGAAGGTAGGATTCTCGCAGGCCACCTTAAGGCAAGGTGTGAGGGGTTCACACTGGACCCTATATGCAGGGTGCGAACTCGACTGGTTCTCGCAGGCTGTCAATGGACACAGTGCGAGAACTCCTGGAGATACTAAAAATTTTGAAAATACAAGCAAAATTCAAACTGGCTTATAGACCCAGAAGGTCTCTTAGGATATCATGAGGCCTCAGACACTGACAAAACAAGAGAATAATAGAAATAGAGCAAATGGCCACAGAAAATTCAAAAAACCATGAAGACAAAGGGATTCTCCCCAGCGGAGTCGCCAATTTTGGTTCAGGATTAATTCGTAAGTGCGGACACGAACCGATCTCCCTAGATCCACCTGGATCTAGAACAAAGTGTGACAGAATAATACACTTTCCCTAGATCTAGCCTATTGAATGAACTAAGAGATAAGGATTATGGACATACCTTATGAATGCTTTCCTTAGGTCTCTGTTGTTCCAAGCTTTGCTCCAATGCTCTTGCACCGTTCAGATCATGACAGCACAAACCAATCGAAGTAAAGGAAGATTAATATATTCAATATCTAGTCTATACATATGATCAAGGAGTTATGTAATAAAGTGACATCAGCTTTATGGGAAAGGGACATATTACTGTATTGAATTAATTGAAAGTGAAACTTACAACCTGAGCCTTGATGTCGTAGGTCTCCTTTCGATAGCTCCTAGTTCTGACACACACACTTGCTCATGCATGAAGAAAATCAACCACTTGTGATGACCTCGCTGGCGTCTCTGGCTGTTGTAGCATCAGTCCTTCATACAGGCCTTCAACAATTCTCCAATCAATCTCTTGCTAGCTTTCTTCTAACTTTTTCCATGAGCAATCTCCTCAATATATAGGAGAAGATAATTTAGTTACTTGGATAGAAAATGATCCCAAGATATCTGGAATGCCAGCCCTTAGATAACCATTCGTTAGCCAACTCATTCTTCTCGAAGATTCTCTTCTAGAAGACTCGAGAACTTCATCTTTTTCCTCTTTAAGAAGATGTTCGCACCCTGGCCTTTATTACAGTGCGAACCTCTCGCACCCTAGCTTAATGTAGCCTACGATAATTAGGCATTCTCGCAGGAAAGTATATAGATAGCCTGCGAACTTCTTGAAAAATATGGTTTCTGGAAATAGACAAGTGTAACTTTTCTCAAAAAAGTATTCTTAGTGAAGAGCTTGATTTTCCATCATCATGACATCATCATAACATCATCACGACGACCAAAATTGTGGATTACACAACCCAGAGTCGAATTCATCATGAGTGAAATATTAAGTTGGATATTGTGCCTCTATATATGAACTCATTGTTCATTCTATAAGTATACGATAGTTTCCTTATAGCTTTTAAATTTCATTTATTCCTGGTGGCTTTAAAGAATAGATATGCCCGGGTGTTCAATACACCCATCTCATTATTATACTTATTTATTTAATTAGTTTATTACTAGCATCGATAATAGTTTTACCTCAATTCTGGTGATGGTCAAGGGTTTTGTTTGATGTAACGATTATAGTATTTTTGTTAACTTTGAGTCAAATGACATGGTTTTTTGCTCTAGGGTTTCGAAACAAATACCTTGAAATATTTTAAGCTTTAAACTTTGACAAGAATAAGAAATAATCAAAATCCCTTTTATTTTCTTGGACATCTCGTTTCACTGTTTAAAATTCATATTATTTCTTTATATATATTCGTTACAAAATGTATTCATAGGAACAATTTTTCTCCTAAATTGTTATACTTTTATTTTTAGGCTACTTCAAAATACAAACCATTCTTTTGTTATAACAATATATTTTCAGTCTATAGATAAATGCACCATTTAAATTATTTTATACTCAACATTCTTTTATTATTTTGTACAACTACACTTTGAAAATAAACTAATTCCTGGAAAATAAAGATAATATATATACTTATGAATTTTCTATACTTATACTATACATATCCATGGATTTTGATTATCTATGTATAATAATGTTTTGGCATGAATAGTATTCTACAGGTTATTATATAACGACTTTTCTTCCTCTTTTATATTATTTGTAAAATATAGTTTCCTTTAAAAATATAACATCCTACAGATGTCTGAACACATCTTGCTGCAACAAAACCAATAATAAAAAGAACAAAAAAATGTCTATATCTATTTATACCATCATTGGAATTTTTATAATCATCCTCTAATGTACTACTTACCATTTATCAAAATAAATATAAAGCAAAGAAACATATCTAAGCCTACTTCAAAACTTTGGAAAAAAAATGAGTAGAGAACTAGTTGCTCCTAACTGTAGACACAAACAACCATTATTAGATTTTCTTGTCACCCTCGAGCCTAAATCATTATTCCATAGGGAGTGAAAATTGTATAACCTTCTCCATATATCTTAGAGTTTAATTCTTTCTCAAAACCATTAAACTGAATTTCCTCACCAGTACTCAGTAGCATTCTACCTTCTCTATACTTGTATAAAACATATTTCCTAGGTCTCTTTTAGGTTAGCCTCATCCCTAACCCTAGGGAATCTTCTTGGCCTAGATTTGTGCTAGTTTGTTCCCTCACATGCCACACCTTTTGGAGTAGGGTTCCACTTGTCCCATGGAAAATAATTACTATAGTGGTTTTTATCCCTTTCACTCACCCATGGAATAATTCTTTTTTATTTGTAATTGGATTCTCTAATTAGTTTGTTTATTGAACTAATCAAATAAATTAAAAATAATATTTACAAAAATATTCATGATCATCAATGTTTATGATGATATAATTTCACATAAGTATTTTCAATATAACTATAAAGTTAAATTGTTTAAATGTTTGTAAATTGAGGGACATTACATCCTCTCCCGCTTGAATTGAACATTGTCCTCGTTGTTCCAATCTGATCATCTTACTTTTGAAAAAGAATGGATAATCCTTCATCATGGCTTCTTCCATTTCCCAAGTGGGCTCCTCGGGACTAAAGTGCCTCCACTAAAATTTAACCTAAGTGATGGCTCGATTCACAACATAATTTCCTTCTTGTCGAGAATATGTAGTGGTTCCACCTGAAACTCACCTTCGGGTTTTACCTGAATCACATTCCAATTTACAATATGAGTTACACCATGTACATTCTTATTTAAAAATGAAACATGAAACACATTGTGAACTTTTAAATTGGCCAGAAGTGCAAGATGATAGGCCATTGGTCCCACTATGGAAAACACTTTAAATGTCCCACAATACCATGGTTCCAACTTGGTACTCTTTCCCAATTTTAATGAATTGTTTCTGGGTTTGTCTTTAAAATAAACATGATCCCCTATATTGAATTTTTCATGTGTTCTTTTTAAATATGAAAATCTCTTTTGTCTGTCCTGTGCACTTTTCAAATTCTCATTTCTTTTTGAATGATTGTTTCCATTTCTTTTAGCATATCTAGATCCAAATTAATTCTTTCAACTGAGTTGTCCAAACTAACATGTTTTTGATACTTCTTGTCATACATTACCTCAAAAGGAATCATCTTTAAATATGTATAATAACCATTATTATATGAAAACTCAACTAAGTGAAGGTACTTTCCACACTTGGTGGGACAGTCCATCACATACATCCACAACACATCTTGTACAATTTGGTTAGTCATTTTAGTCTGACCGTTAGTTTGAGGATGATAAGAGGTACTAAAATTCAACTGAGTATCCAATCCACTGAACAAATCCTTCTAGAAATTCAAGGTGAATCTCATCTCCCTGTCTAAAATCATAGTCTTGGGTAAACCATGCATCCTAAATATTTCTTTCATAAAAATATCCTCAATGTTTATAGCTTTATGAGTTGATTTCACTGGAATAAAGTGTGCAACTTTATTAAGTTTTTTTATTACTACCATAATAGAGTCACTTTGTTTCATAGTTTTAGGAAGTCCTGTAATAAAATCCATGTTGATTACTTCCCATTTTCACTCATGAATGGGTATTGGATGCAATAATCCAAATGAGTGATGGTGCTCATCTTTAACCCATTTTCACTCAAGGCACCTAGCAAGATATTGAACTACTTTAGTTTTCATTCTAGGATAGATTTTTTTTAATGTTGTTATAGTCTTTTGGATACTTGAGTGACCTAAATAAGGTTTATTATGTAATTCATACAATATTAAAATTTTCAAATCTATGTTTTTTGGAACATAAATTATGTCTTTATATTGTAATAAACTATCTTGATTGCATCTAAATTTTGATTCTTCTTCAACTGATTTATTATTCTATATTTTTTCTTGTAATTTCTTTTAAATTTCATCATTTTCTACTGATGACTTTATTATTTGTTTTAAATTAGTTTGCATATTGATGTTGTAAATTGCATTTAGTTTTCTTCTTTTGAATTTTCTATTTTTCTTTCCCTTCATTTAATGTGTTTTATCTCAAAATCATCCTCACTTAGGAAACATAATCACATTGTTTGTCTTGTATTCAAGTTTTTCTTATCGAAAAAATAATTAAGGCTAATATTATCTGTTTTCAACAAAAATATCCTACCCAACAAGTAGTGTCACCACATTTTTAAAGCATGTACACTATCGGTTAATTCCAGATCATGTGTTGTTTAGTTACTTTCACGTGATTTCAATTTTTGTGATTCATAAGCAATTACATGATCATCCTATAATAATACTCTTCCTAACCCTTATTTTGAGGCATCCGTATATACCACAAAATATTTATGTGGGTCTTCTATCTTCAAAATAGGTGTTGTGGTTAATAACTGTTTCAATTTTTGAAAACTTTCTTGACATTTTTCTTTCCATTTAAATATAATTCCTTCTTTGCTTCATAGAGGTTAGTGGATGTGCAAGTTTTGAAAACCGTTCTATGAAACTACGGTAATACCCTTAGATTCCCATGAAATATCGAAAATTTGACACATTCTTTGGAACTTCCAGTCTAGGATGGCCTTGACCTTTTTTGGATCAACTGAGATCCCTTCACCCAAAATTACATGTCCCAAATACTATACTTTATCCTAATAAAATTCACATTTACTAAACTTTTCATACAGTTGATGTTCGCTAAGTATATTCAAGACCATTTTGAAGTATTCATGATGCTCTTCTTTGGTTTTTGAATAGATCAATATATCATCTATGAACACTATCGACTAGATATTTTCTTAACACACTGTTCATTAAACACATAAATGTAGAAGGTGCATTTGTTAAACAAAAAGGTACCACTACAAATTCATAGTGTCCATATCTAGTTCAAAAAGTAGTTTTGTAAATGTCCCCTTCTTTAATTCTAACTTGATGGTATCCTGACTGCAAATCTATCTTAGAGAAAATCTTAGCTCGTCTGACTTGATTAAGCAAGTCATCAATGTGGGGTAAAGGATATTTTTTTTAATAGTGATCTTCTTAAGTTGTTTGTAATCAATGCACAATCGAAAGGTTCCATATTTCTTTTTAAAAAACAAATCTGGCACCCTCCCATGGAGACAGACTGAGTCCGATATACTACTTATCCATCATCTCTTGAAGTTGGATATTAAGTTTAGTCAACTCTAGAGTACTTATTCGATAAGGGGATTTAGACACTGATACAGATCTGGGTACTAAATCTATGGTGAAATCTATATCCTTTCTTGGTGGTAATCCTAGAATTTCTTCTGAAAATACATCCTAGAACTCTCTTGGTATTGGATCGTTGGTTAGCAAATTTTCATTTGTCTCTTCAATAATTTCATATGTGTGCACAAAATAAATCTCACAACCTTTCTTTTCATTTTGTTTTAGTTGTAAATCAGATATTTGTCTTATTGATACTCCCTGGGGTATTCCTTTTATTGTTCTATTTTTGCCAAAATCATCTAAACAATTCAAAGTATTATCACGATATTTTACAATAGTTGAATGTTTTTCCATCCAATCCATTCCTATGAGTAAATCATAGTATCCTAATGGTAGAATATTTAGATCTATCTTGGTTTCCATTTCATTCATATTTATTGTAAAATCTTTTACCATTACAATAACTTTTCTTTTTGTGCGTGTAGCTAATTGAACTAGCTAAGATTTCTTATGTTTAACTTTTTCCATTTTACAATTTTCTACCATTGTAGGTGAAATATAACTTAGACTTTCACCATGGTCGATAATTATAGATGCAGATTTCTGGTTTAGTATACCTTTTATCTCCACCATGGGAGATCGATAGTCAGCTTATCGATTTTCCAGGGAAGCATTGATCTTATGAATACTGCGAGCGATGTCATTTACTATTGTTTCTTCCTGAGTATTATGTAATTCTTGATTTATTTTTTTATTTAAAGGATCATATCGATATAAGTGAGGTTCTTTGCAACCCCAACACTGAACAAGTGACTTAATTGTCTCACTAACTATATTGTTCACCAAATATGTAGGTTTATTTTTGTTTTGAAATGATACACTTTGTTTTCCATTGAATTTGTTTCTCCTAATTAGTTCACTATGTGACGGTTGTCGATGATAGTTAAATTGTTTCTTCTTAGGATCAAACTTGTCCTTGTTTTTATGCTTCCATATTTTTGTATTTTCAGACCTCTATTTAAATTGAGTAAAGCAAAGTTTAGCATGCCTTATTACTTCATCCATTGTCTTTAGATTAAGAAATTCAATTTTGTTTTTATATTCTTGAGGAAAAAAACTTATGAACCACTGGAATTTTTCCTTCTCCTCTCTAAGGTAAGGTACATATCTCATCACATTCACAAATTTAGTGAAAAAGTCTTCAATAGACATTTTTCCTAGTTTAAGATCACGAAACTCCTTATCCTTTTCATCATAGTATTGTTACGTTAAATATTTTTGTTTAAAATATGTCCTGAATATTTTCCAGTTCAATTGACTGCTCATGATATTATTAACATTTTTTGTCTCCTGCCACCAAATAACAACTTTTCTATTTTGTTGATCCACAACTATTCTAACCCTCAAGTTTCCTGGGTAATTGTAGATTTGGAAGTATTTACTCATGTTGAGAATCCAAGATTCTACTCCTTCCTTAGACTCACCATCAAAACTGGGTGGTCTGATTTTCTTAAATTCTCCAAGTAATTATTCCTCATGCCATTTCCTTTTCTTAGTTTTGTGTATAATTCGATGCAAACTATTTCTATTTGAATTATCCTCATTTAATCATTTTTTTTTATCATTGTTTGCTTGGTAATCCTTACACTTGTGTGACTCTTCATTATAAAGTTCCCTTTTAGCATTACTGGAAGTTTGTCCTATATGTTTTAGCTATTTCATATCGGTTATGTTTTTAAGAAGAATTTGATTTAAATCTTCTTGTTATTTAGTATCCTTGAGTACCTTTTCATTATCTTCCTTGATACTTTGTAATTCTACTTTTATGTTATGCATAGTTTCCAATAGTCCTACAAAGTAATCTTGAAGTTCCTCACTGTTTAGTTCCACATACATATGTGGTTCACTTGGTGTTTATTTACCATATTCTTCAGCCATGATACTTTGTTATTTGATTTTGACATGTGCAAAACACAATCGACGTCAATTGTTTTTCTTTTTAAATATATATATATATATATATATATATATATATATATATATATATATATATATATAAAGTAAGTTATTTTTGAGCCCATAAGAATGAAGTGTTTAAACCATGCTATGATACCATTTATAACATCACCAAACCTCCAAAAAAATATCATGGTCAAAAGTATTATCTCATAAAGTTATAATTAAATCCTTATATTATAACTTCATTTGTAAATGATAAACCTCTTTAATTATAATTGTACAATGTTATTTATCTAATCGTCATGGTGTTTCCATGGAAGAGTACTTCATTTGAAGTTTTGTTACTAATCGCCACCAACACTTGGAATACATCTTCTTCACATGTATAAAACATTATGACGCTCTATAATGAAAATAGTCACAACTTGTTACACCAATTACTCATCAATTACTCACACATTGATTCATGTATCTATTTTACATTAGAGATATTAAATTATTTTCTTCACTTATACACACACATATATATTCTATGGTGAACATTAGTATATATAGATATACTTCTATATGCTCATCATCATCATCATCANNTATATATATATATATATATATATATATATTTGTGTGTGCAAATACATTGTATGCACTTGTTGTTATTATAATTATTTATTACTCTATCATGGTGGATCAAATCAACATACTATGGTCAAATCAACATTAACACAACTTTACCATAAGTATAATGTATTGAATCTAGAGTTACGTTTTCATCCATGGCTCTCGACCTTTGGTTCTTACGGATTTTCGATCAAAATATTTAACACCATACATTTGCTCGTACTCCCATTTATTACATATCAATTTTTCTCATAGCCACACCTTGTTAAATCATCATTTAGTCCGAGTTGTCATTATGGTAGGTCAAGTTAATAGCTAGTTGGAACTTGGCCATGATTTTCGTCATTACTTTCCTAGTAATTACCTATGATAGTACCATCTAGTTTTAATGTTGCATGGGAACTTGAGACTCAACCCTAACATCAGTTCATTTCATCAATGTGAAAAAATACTCGTAGAGCCAAAGAATATTCTTCTCTTGGTCAAGGGTTTATTGTGATATTATTCCATAGTCTTAGATCCATTCATTACTAGTTTGTAACGAAGTTGCGACCTCTAGGTATTTTTTCTCATATCAACGTTGCAGAGGTTATCAAACTCATTCTTATAATTTTTGATTCAATGGTTAATTCCATTGTCTATCAGTTCATGCGAACACTATTGTTATATTATAGGTTTGAAAGGATTTTTAAGAATTTCTCGACGATCTTGTTATTGAACGGATAGACAAAACAAAGGGAAAAATTTATTTTCCCTTTCATTTGGGATTTCATAACCAAACATTTGTTCAAGAGTCTTGACTATTAAGTCTCCTTTACATAGTTTCCTTTCATTGTTTATCTTGTTTGCATACCATTCATTATACTAGCGGTTTTTACTTTTAGTCTCGACATAAGCTATGGCATAGCTCGAGCACTAAAAGTAATAGTCCATTCATCTCTAGTTCCACCATTTTAATTTGTTTGTATTCAACAATAAATTGATAGTTTATCTTGGCTAAGAGTAATTCATTTACTTTGTATGTCGTTTGGGTTTACTTCGCCCAAACCCGTGTTCTTATACACTCTTAAGTAACCACTATTTTGTTTGTAGTATAAGTCTCTAGGTTTTGTAATCTTATATCAATTCTTACACCTAGTATCATTTTGTATTCTGAACTATTCCGAGTGCTTGTTGTGTAAATTTTTAACACCCGTGTTAACCAAATAATGGGGTTTGCATCACATAACCCTTTTACATAAGAGGGTAGTTTATTTAGTCGCCTATTTGATGGGTAATCAAACCCTAAGGTATGGGTTTATCCACCAACCATTCGAGATGTTAGATTTCAAATGTGTGAATAATAATACATCATTCTTTTAATCATGATTTTAACACTTGGCTTACTATACAAGGATTCCTCAAAACCCTTTGGGTGAAGTCTAGTCTGTGAGGATGTTTAAACAAGTACATGACTCAAAGCATAACTGACTTAGAGCCTACTTAATGATGGGTTGAATACGAAGTTGGATACCATGCCTTTATATAAAAACTCAATGTTCATTCTATAAGTATAAGATAGTTTCCTTGTAGTTTTTAAATTTCGTTTATTCTTGGTGAATTTAAAGAACAAATACGACTTGGTGTTTAATACATCTATCTCATGATTATAATTTTTCATTGAATTAGTTTATTACTGTTGATTAATTGGGTTGGTTTTCATTGATGTCGACCCTTGAAGAAATTCCGGTAGAAAATTATGGTAGCACAAAGGTTTGGGTAATGAACCCAAGTTTGTTTGATGGATAATGGTATGAGTTTTGATATATTTGTAGGTAATACTATTCTAGATAGATAGTACAATTCATTCCATTTCCAGTGGTATGTGGAACGTCACATAACTCCTCACGGTTAGAGAGTTATGGCCATGTGAGGTTGGAGAACCCTCATGAGCCATCTAGAAGTCTTAAAAGGTCAAAGTAGTCAAAGTGGTTGCAAAGAAGAAATTATTTAAATAATAAAGTGAAGTGATGAGTGTACTATAGTTCAAAGTGGATGCAAAAGAAATTATTTAGATAATAAAGTTAATGGAGAACTTACTAATTGTGGAAAGTGGTTAAGTTAAGTGGACAAGTGGTTAGAGGCGGGTTAGCCCTAAAATAAGGAATGCGGGTTAAGATGATTAGAAGGTAAAATTATTTAAATAATAAAGTTAATGGAGAGCTTACTAATTTTCGAAAGTGGTTAAGTTAAGTGGACAAGTGGTTAGAAGTGGGTTATCCCTAAAAGAAGGAAAGTGTGTTAAGATGATTAGAAGGTAACCCCTTGAGGAAGCTACCTAAAAGTATAAATAAGAGGAAAGGGTCTCTCATTTTAATCAAACTTGAGAATATTTAATATCTACAAGTGATTGAGGTAACCAAAGGATATCTAAGGTGAATTTCAAAGGGAAGGTGAAGTAAATAAGGCCGATATTCGAGGGAGGATAAATTCTTTTGATGATTCTTTCTAAGGTATGTTATTTACAAGTCATCTCACCATTTTCATAATAATGTTTTTTTTCTAGAATGATTCAGACCACGAAATATGGAGTCCAATCAGGAAACATATCCAAGTAGCTGTGATAACAATCTCATATTTTAGGTCATTTTATTTTTGGAGTTACACTCCGTGGAAAATAGGGTTTGTGGCAAGTCCTGAAACTAGTCTAAAACAAGTGTTTTGGGTAAAATCATCATAACTTCTTAATAACAGATTCAAATTCAGTAAGACCAAATTTATTGGTTAGAATACAGTCTAAAGTATTTTTTTACCCTTTTCAGATCCATACAAAAAATATTCTATGCGGGGCACGCTCTACAAGTTCTCTCTCTAGAATAAGCCATAATTAAACAAGGTATGCCATTTTTCTATAACTCATATTCCGAGAGGTTCCAAGTAGTGAAACCTGGAGGAATTGCATAAAAGGCACTAAAGAACATTCTGTACTATTTTCATATATTCATTCATTACAGGTACATAGTTATGATTATTTCAATTTAGGGTTGTTGACTAATCCAAAATTAGTCATGTGAGACTAAAGTAAAGTTTGATGAAAATTCTAGTCTCTTATTGTTAAAGTTAAGGAAGGTTTTCATGTATGTGATCATATACACCAGGTCTATTACAGAGTTACAAATCAGAATTGGATGATGAAATTGATGAGGTATTTTGGTTGAGGTACATGTTGGGTACATTGTTGAGACAAGTAGTTGATGAGTCGACACATACATGAGGTGTATAGCTGATCATGTTGGTGCATCTTGATGAATCATAGTTTACTTGTATTTGATGCATGATTGGTACATATTTGGTGCATGGTTGATGCACTCGTTGATGGTACAGGTTGATGTACAGGTTGGTGCATGGTTGATGCACTTGTTTATGGTATAGGTTGAGGCACAGGTCGATACATGGTTGATGCATGGTTAATGTTATTGGTACAACTTGCTTGCTACAGGTTGATTGGTATAGGTTAATAACAATATATCTCACACTGATAGTGTGACAGTGGTTCCATCATTCTACTTATATCTCAGGGCGGTTGGATGGTGAAAGGATAGGTGGTTGTAGCCGGAGAACATAGGGGGTTGTAGACTCCTTCTGGTTGTATATGGAGAATTGGGGAGTTGGAGCTTCCCTCAGGTTGTAGTATGAAAAACTGGGGGGTTGGAGCCTCCTTCGAGTTGCAGCTGGAAATAAAAGGAAGTTGGTGCTTCCAATGAATGTAATTCTTAAATACATATAAGAAAAATGATTCTGTGGTTTTCTCCCACTTTGGGTTTCCACCTAAAAAAACTGGTGTACTGTGTATGTGTATGATTGCTCATTTTTTCATTATTTATTTACTCTGAAACTACTCGATGATAATGCTACATTGATATAACACCTGCATTTTATGGTTAAAAAGGATTATATTTCTCTATTACTGATTCACCCCGCCTCTCAGTAATCCAACAATTGGTATCAGAGTAGGTTCCTTCGAAAATCAATTTAACCACTGAAAGGTAGATCATGGAGAGAAACAACATGTATAAAAATGAAATACCAAAGTTTGATGGACAAAAGTATGCATTATGGAGAAGAAGGATGAAAACATATATACAGGCACATAGATATCAAATTTGGCAATCAATAGTATATGGATACAAAGAACCAATAGTTCTCACAACAAGTGAAAAATAAATGAAACTCAGTCAAAATAATCTCAAAGCCACAAATGCACTTATGAATGGTCTTGGTGAATTGATATATACCAAAGTTGTACATTGTAAATTCACTAAAGAGATTTTGGATAAACTTCAAAATATTTATGAAGGAGATTCAAAAATCAAATCTGAAAAGCTTCAAACTTACAAAGGTCAATTCGAACAACTAAAGATGAAGGAATATGAGAATATTGCATCTTACTTCTTACGAGTCGATGAAACAATGAATGCAGTCATAGGATTGGGAGAATAAATTGAAGAATATTTAATTGTTCAAAACATACTAAGACCTCTTCGTATGATATTTGATACTAAGATATCAACACTATAAGAAAGAGTAGATCTAGACTCAATAAGCATGGATGAACTACATGGAATCTTCACAGCATATGAAATAAGAAATGAACAAGAAAATCCAGATATAAAAGAAGTAGCTTTCAAAGCATCCAAAAGGTCAAAGCAAAAGGAACACAACAACAATAGTGGCTCCTCAAAATATGATGAAGAAGAAGTGGCCAACTTTGTTAACAGATTGAGCAAGGGAACCAACGACATATATAAAGGTAAGCTTCCATTGATTTGTTTTAATTGTGATGGTATTGGTCATTTTTCTAACAAATGTCCTCATAAGAAAAATAAGAAGAATGATGAATATTACTCAAATAGAAAACAGACATATAAAGACAAAAGAACCAAAAAGAAATATTTCAATAAAATCTTATGCACCAAAGAAGACATCTCATCATCATATGAAGATGAAGTCAGTGACAGTGAGACAAAAAGAGTTATATTCATGGAAATATAAGACTCTGATAAATAAGACACCAAATAAGAATATGAAGAGGCAAAAGTTGACTACCGAGAAGAATTGTTGAGTGCCATAGAAGTTATAAGAAGAGAAAAGAAGAAAAACAAGAAGCCACAAGAAGAACTGGACAATAAAGAAGACACTCAGGAACTAGCACAAATGATCACAAAATTGAAGTTTCAAATAGAAGAAGATAAAAGAATTGAAGAAGAAATCAAAGAATGGTTAGAAGAAAGAGACAGGATCATTGGCAATTTGTAAGAAGAGATTGTCACATTGAGAAAGGATATTCAAAAGAAAAATATGTAGAATAGATCAAATGTTCTAGATGATATTATCAACAGTCAAAATCCTTATCATGACAAGTATGGACTTGGATACAATCATATAGAAAATAAATCAAGCTCCAAAGAAACAAAACAAGAAACATACCCAAAAAGTTATGCAGAAACAATCAAAGAGAATAGGAAGACCTATGAGAAAGATTACAGGGAAACTCCTCCACCGAGAAGATTCATATTTCAGAATCAACGACGGACAGAAAAAAGAATGCCTTAGGAAGAAGAAGGATTCATAAAATCAACTCCTTTCAGAATATCTTCAACTCCTAGGTATAAAACTATACTTTCTGGTTTATGTTATGCATAAAATAATTTTGGACATAAAGTTGTAAATTCCAGATCTACTAGGAGGAAAATGAACAACATTGAAAGTCATACACAAAATGGCTATCCAAGAAGGTCTATTGAAACACAGAGAATAAGTTACAACAAGTTTAATAATTGAGCACTGAAGTGGAATGATACAAGTGCAACAACTTTGGACACTGTTATAGCAAGATTTTCCCCACCATTGTTATCTTGCATAGAGGACCTTTTTCCATTTCCCTATGTAGACTTTTTATCCCATTTTGATGAATCCAGAGCTAAAAATATACATTTTTCTACATATACGCTCCCTGACTACTATACAATATGCGTATACTCTTTCTGCTCCATTAGAACTCGCGTATATCAGGATTTGTGCCAAAAAATACAAAATAAGGTCGGGTTTCCATGTCACGACAAAAGATCTCTGATCCTTGGCCTTCCATGTACTGGAAACATTCCGACTCAACCCTTCAATTGAATTCTGAAGGTTATAAGAGCACAATTTCGAACTGTGGAAAAGAAGGAGAAAGCATTCAACTTTGAGAGCAAAGTTACTCTGGACAAATTACTTTATTATGAGTCTGCATCCCTTTGTCCCTAAAGTATGAACACATTGTTCAACCACCAAGCTCTTCCCTTATTATTGAGAGGACCTCTTTTCCTCTTTCTCATGAGCATGCCTTTGGTGGAGGATTGAAGTGGTGGGGACCCGGTTGGAAGGAACTTGGTTTCTTGGTTTCGAACCATGCCGACACAAAAGTCTGTAATGTTGAGACTTCTGTTGATCAATTATTAATAGAAATACTCCTTTCCCATCCTATTGGTATCTTGCAAATATATGATTATTATCCATGGGCGTGTTTGTAATGTTTATTAATGGATTATGCTATCTGGTGTGCTAATCCCTTTTATGTCATCACTATATACTTTCTTTTCTTGTTTGTTGAGAAATTCTCGTAGGTATAAAGCTTTGGGACATAGCGCTCAACGGTGGAACATCATCAAACGTTGGATTGCGGTAGGCCTCTTTCTTGTATTTCACATTACTCTATATAGCATATTGTTGGAATTGAGTTGATTTCTGAAGTCATACCTGTCTGTTGTGGTTTACCCTTGGCCATAGAGAGTTTTTGCCTTGTAACATAAATGGCGACTCCACTGGGGAGAGATCTTCCTTCTAAGGGTTGAAGTACTTTTTCTTCTTACATTTCTCTTTTTCCTTTGTGTTGCTTGTCGTATCACTGCTTGATAGATCTTGTTCACTCCGAATCTAAGTTTTGATCCTTTTACCCTTGCCTGTCCTTGTTTTAAATCATATACGCCCTTTTTCCTTGACAATCGCGTATACACGCTTGTTGTCTCATTGTAAGAAGCATATATACTCTATGTTCTCCTGAACAGTAATGTATACCACTTCCCCTTGCATGTTTTCTTGGTTGAGTGACTGTTGGGTAGGATTTAAAGGTTTCTGAGCCTTCTTAGGTATCTGTAGTGTCTGTTGAGATTATCTAGGATGACAGGAAGCTTGTTTGGAGTTGAATTTTTGGGCATAGTCTTTCTCTTTGTTTTCTATTTTTAATTTGTCCTTGGCTTCTGGGTTGTTCGCTTGGTTGCCTGATATTCTGCTTGAGTTACTGCTTTTATACACAGTAGAATTCATATGTCAAGTTGCTTATCAGTCCATGCATTTTATTTTTAAAATATTTAAAATAAAAAAAAATAGGCACTTTGCATTGGTTGGCATTTTTGTCATTGAATTTTTATCATTAGCTTAGCACATTTAGCGAAAGATTGCATTTTACTTCTGAATTGCAGATTTGAAATTGAAGACTGCACTATTTTTATTAGCATATCATTCATTGAAAAGTTAAAGATAGACTTTGCATTATATCCATATTTATTTTCTGGCAGAGTCATAACACCATGAGTTTCACTTCCATACCTTTTTGAGTAACCACAACCAATAAAATTTACGCTTTAAACTAAAATTGATTAGTCACGATTTTATTTTAGGGTGCACAAACTAGCTTAGGATTTAGTGCCTTGGAATAGGATTTTGTGAGTAAAGTTCTCCAAGGAAATTAAATCAACATATGTGTCTAAGATAGGGAGTTGACAAGTCCATTGCATAATCGGTAAGATTAGGAGGCTCCACTCACACCGGAGTTAATCACGAGGTCGCAGGAAGTTAGTTGAAGGGATAACCCCTGGATACTCACCTAGCATCAGAGATATGTCTGTGGATTTATTCATATTTGGGGATCTTGCTAGTGCCCGTACCTCTGTGAGAGGTGGTGCTTTCAAGGTTTTGGGCTTTGCTACCCTACCCATACGGTGATCCGGACTTACGACTGCTTGCATGTGGATCGGTTATACAATGGTTTATTAGTTGCTTGACTTAAGTATCTCATAGGTTACTTGTAGGGATTATTCTACTTGTACCCTGAGTCAGATAAGGGTTTGACAACACACAACCTTTATGGAGGATTACCTCTCCGGGGGGATCTAACTGACCGGTTGTTAAGCCCACGAAGGCCCTTATAACTGATTATGTTACCTCCAAGATTTAGTGGGGAGTATCAAGTCCCTCCTTGATGAGACATACCTTCTTTTGCGAGGGAGGTGACTCAGGCACTTTAGCCTATTTTCATGCATATTGGCCGCTTGAATTTGGTATGCTATTTGACTACTAGTTGGCCATATTATATATCTTTATTTTTGGAAGAGTCATAAGTTGTCGTGGAGTCAGACCAACTTCCTCGCAGGTCCCGTCGGTTGTTACAATTACCATCGATTTTTTATTCCTTGCCTTCTAAAAGGCGTAGAGTTATCAGTAGTGGTACACACACATCCACTTTTCAGACTCGTGATCCCACGAGGATGAGTACTGAGTCTAGTCTTCAGAACACTGGGCGTTCTTCGACTCCCAATCCCACTATAATTAATGACACTCCTTCGACACCTGTAGCCACTAAAGTTGCAGTGCCAAAGGCTTACATCGGTAATATGGCTTGGCTTGTAGTTAATTATTCATCTCTTTCCTTGAACCCTTTTGGGGGTTTTGGCCACTCGCCAAGTTACAATGTTCAGATCATCCCCATGGTTTCTAGTCTGTTTTCTTATGGTATGCCTAAATTCACCTTACAGTTTTCAACTTCCATCCCAGTTGTTGGCCATAACGCTAGCCTTGAAATTGGGGGCACTAGACCTCCTTACACTCCTTCCTTGTTTGGTGGCTCTCATATTCCCCAAGTGAATCCTAATGTATGGAGTGTCCCTATTCTTAACCCTGGGTCTAATCCTTCCACGATTGGATGGAACAACCCAGTTGGCGGACAAGTTCTTCCCTGTACCCCTATCCCCTCGGTGTCGATTCCGACCAATAATTTTGGCATGAGGCATCCACTTTAATCCTCCTGGTTCCAACCTGGAGGAGGTCAGTCTTACACTTTGGGCACTCCCCAACCTGGATCTAATCCAGTTGGGGGAATTTTTAACAACCCCCTGCTTGGATCTAATCCAACTAGGGGAAATTTTCATAACCCTTGTCAGAGCATTCCTGCTGGAATGATGCCTGATCCATATTTTATGAATCAGCTCAGAGAGGTTCTTATCATTCTAGACAAGGTTTTGGTACTCACTAGAATACTGGATGGAACGCAGTTCATAACACAAAATCTTTCACAGGAGGATCGGGTCAGGGGTCACAACCCCATATTCCCTTTCTATCCACGCTTCATCTGTCAGATTTGTCTAAACTAATGAATGACCTAGTGAGTCATGACCCCACATGGCCCCCTGTCTGTACCAAACTTCCATTAGACATTCCAAAGTTTGAGGGTAAGAATGGAGAAGACCCTGGTGATCACGTCACTACTTTTTACCTTTGGTGCTCATCGAATTCTCTGAACCATGATTCTATTAGGTTACGATTGTTTCAGCACACTCTCAATGGAGTGGCGTCACAATGGTACTTTGAGCTACCTAGGGGGACATATGGGTCGTTCCATCAGTTGGTGCTAGCCTTTCTCAATCACTTTCAACTACCCATTCATTATGATATTGGCCTTGAACTTTTGTCAACTTTACTCCAGGGTACTGACACTCACATCTCAGACCATATCCAGGAATGGAATAAGCTAAGGCAGTTTGTTAAGACTCCTATACCCCGGACCTTTCTTATAGAATGTCTCCTAAAGTATTTACATGCTCCTATTTCAAAGGACGTTGCTACTTCCGGGGTATTTAGCGAGGAAGAATCTATACTTAGAGCCCAACAATTTGATTTGATATATGCTCAGTTTGGGATGTTATACCACCTTCTTCCAGATGCATCGAGGACAAATCACGATCCTAGACAAACTCCCAGACCTCATGCCGATGGCATTGTAGGGTCCGCCAATGTAAAATCCACAGACTCGTCAACGAAGTCTGTCGGAAGACCAGCTTCGTCTGGATCCTCGAAACCCATCCATTCGACAGATGTACATTCCATGCAATCATCGAAAAACCCAAACAATGATCAACAACCAGATGGGAATAAAAGGAAAGGTCGAAATAATCGTAAGGGTGGGAAGAATAGTAATAATAAACCCAAGGACAAAGATAATAATGGGAAACATAATGATAATGTTGGAGAGGGCAGGAAAGAGAAGCATAAGGTGAAGTTTCCTTGTACACTTTGTATCGATGACCACCTTACCCACTTGTGCCCCAAAATTGCAAAGGATGCGAGGCTTTTAAATCTACCACCCGTTGTGCTGATGAATCCATTCCCACATAACTAGCACTTAGCCTTGAGTTCTTTGAAAACTGGAAATGCGTTTGGTGGAAGTCAAAACCCACCATCGCAAGATGGAGATCATGTTTGTATCAATATGGTCGACGCAAAAATTGATATAGCCACTCGCTCTCAAGATTAGAGCTCTTCAAAAGCTAGTACCGGCCTAGAAGCTCCTCCTCCATCCCTGGAGATGAACTTACAGATCGAGAAACTAGAGCCACCACCTCGTATTCCGAAAGGCATAATCAAGTGCTCTACCCACAACCCTAATGCTAGAGCCACCCAAAACTACTGTATTGTTGAAGATCTAGGCAAAACCCCTTGTGCGATGTCGGCTTTGGAAGTACTCTAGACGTGTCCATCACAGAGGAATTCCTTACTCTCTGCCTTAGGAGCTCTAGAACCTAGTGGTCCAAAAGTCATCAAGTTTGATGTCACGGATGTGAAGCCTCGCTTACCCTACCATGTGGCTTTTCAAATCCATGTGGATTATTCTAGGTATACTATCAAACAAGCAGTCGTTGATGAAGGTGTTGCCACTTGCATGATGTCCGCAGTCTATTGGAAAGATATTGGTCCTCCGACCCTTTCCAAGTCATCGAATATGCTGACTTCATTTGACGGTCATTCCTTCTGCCCTCATGGTATTCTCCTCGCCTTTCTAGTCTAGTTAGGTGGGAAGACGGTAGAGGTGGAAGTAGAGGTAGTTGGTGCACCTCTCCTATATAACTTGTTACTAGGTCACAATTGGACCTATGCTATGGTCGTTGTCATATTGTTTGTTTTCTGTGTGCTTTGTTTTCCTCATCAGGGGGAGATTGTGATGATCGACTAGTTATCCTTTGTGTACTCTAGTCCTAACGCATCTATTGGACCATCGATCCCTGTGATCGACAATTCTCAGCCGACAACTGAGAATATTGGTGTCAGAATGTATTCTTCCTTCATGGGTACCTTCGAATTCTCAACACCAATGCACCACATTTACGCCATGTCTTGTAGGCCTGCCTCAGCAGAGAGGTCCATTTCTTTCCTCACTTCCTATTTTATGGATCCTTGGACCATACCTTCTCCGATTTCATCGATTGAAGGTCATTCGCATGCTGGAATGGCTATGCCACTATCGACAACGAAGATTGCATATCAAGATATCCTTGACTCTTCCGTCGATCCCGATCTTGTTACCTCGCAGACGGATGAGCAGGATCCCATTCTTAGGCCCATATGGGCCACTTCGTTATCTTGTGCACATGATTTATTAGATGAGACTTTTCCTTAGGACGAATCCATCCTCAAAGCCATGAATTTTTTCGAGATACCTTGGGACGATATGCATCATCAATATTATTTTATCCCAAATCTTGAAGGAATTGAGCAAGATGATTTTCGATCTACCTTGAGTGAGATAGTTGGTGACGTCGTAGTTCCACTTGATATGCACGGTATTTATGCCAAAGGAAACATGGCAAGTATTTCTCCTATCGACTCAATCGACATCTCTCGTACCTCTGGAAGAATTGAGAACGTAAATATAGGTGTGGATTGTTCGCCAAAAGAGATTATGATCTACACCATCCTCTTCAAAGAATTTCAAGATGTATTCGCTTGGTCATATGAAGAGATTCTAGGGATCAACCCTCATATTGTCAAACATGAAATTAGAACTTATCGAGATGTTAAACCTGTTTGACAACGTCTTAGAGATGTTAAGCCTAGGAAGGCCCCCGTATCAAGGCAGAGGTGGAGAAGGTACTTAATGCCAGCTTCATCTACCCGGTTCCCTTGACCGAATGGGTATCCAACCCCGTTCCTATGAATAAAAATAAAGGAACCATCCGTGTGTGTATGGACTTTCACAACCTGAACAAAGCTTGTCCTAAAGATAAGTTCCCCACGCCTTTCATTGATCAAATTATCGATGAGTGTGCGGGAAGCGAAATATTTTCCTTTATGGATGGATTTTCAAGATATAATCAAATCCAGATCAAACCTAAGGACCAACACAAGATGACATTTATATGTCCTTGGGGTACTTTTGCATACCATAAAATGCCTCTCAGCCTAAAAAATGATGGAGCAACCTTCCAACGTGCCATGACTTTTTCTTTTCACTATCTCAAGAATATAGTCAAAGATTACCTCGATGATCTTCCTGCTCACTCTCGCAAGAGAGTGGATCATATCACACACCTTCGGCTGGTTTTTGAAAGATTCTGTTACTATAGAATCTAGTTAAACCCTCACAAATGCATCTTTTGCATTAAGTCTGTCCGTCTCTTAGGATTTTTAGTTTTTAGGTCTGGGACCATGGTAGATCCTCTTAAGGTTGAGGCAATACTTCAATTGCCTCCCCCACACACGATTAGACAACTTCAAGTTTTACAGGGGAAAGATAACTTTCTCCATTTGTTTATAGTGAATTATGCCAATATCACTAAGGGTTTCATGCACCTACTGAAGAAAGACAAACCATTTATCTGGTATGAGCGAGCCCAGAATTATTTCGATGCCTTAAAGAAAGCCTTTGTATTGGTTCCTCTACTGAAATATCTTGATTACAGTAGAGATTACTTGTTATGTATTTTCGCGTCTGAAGAGACGATTGGTATGGTTCTAGTTCAGGAGGATGATGAGCTCCATGAGAACGTCATGTACTATCTCAGCTGAAATTTAGTCAGTTCTGAGCTTAATTACTCTCACGTCAAAAAGCTAGCTTTGGCTGCCATTCACGCAGTCCAACTTTTATGACACTATATATTGCTTTGCAAAAATACTGTAGTCGCTGATGTTAATCCATTTCAATACATCCTCACTAGGATTATCATAGGTGGGAAATATAATAAATGGATTGTCATCTTACAAGAATTTGATCTCGACTTTGCTTCAGCCTAGTCCAAGAAGTCACTAGTTTTTGCAGAGTTAATATCTGATTTCCCATGATTAGATGAGGATGTTATCCATGTCGATTTGTTTTCATATGAACACATTTTCCTTGTCTCGTTGTCTGATCCCTGGTATGGAGACATTGTTTTATATCTTTAAACCTTGAAGTTCGCTCAGCATCTCTCACGAGATGATAGACGATGAGTTAGATACCAAGACAAAAAGTATACCATCGTCAATGATACTTTGTATCGTCGAGGAATAGATAGTATCTTACATCATTGCTTAACTCACTAGGAACTCGAGTTAGTCCTAAATGTCTACCACAAAGGGGCTTGTGGTGGTCACCTATCTGGGCTTGCGACAACCCAAAAAATCCTACGAGTTGGTTACTTTTGGCCCACCATATTTAAAGATTGCATTGAAGCGATTAAGAAGTGTCACCCCTGCCAGGTGTTCACTCGGAAAATGTGCTCGCACCCAACCCCTCTTCACCCAGTCATTATCGTCGGTCCCTTCACCAAGTGGGGGGTAGATTTCGTCGATTGCAACCCAACTTCAGTTGGGGGGCATCAAAACATCATCGTGGCTATCAAATATTTTACCAAGTGGGCTGAAGCCATGCCTACTTTAAAATATGATGGGAAGATTGCAGCCTTCTTCATTTTCAAAAAAATTATCACCCGGTTCGGTAACCCGAGTGAGATTGTCACTAATCATGGCAGTCACTTTCAGAATGAAATGATGGTAGAACTACCATCCAAACTGGGGTTTAAACATGGTCACTCATCTCCTTATTACCCCTGTAAAATGGGCAAGTAGAGTCCATCAACAGTCTCTCAAGACTATCTTGCA
Source organism: Picea engelmannii (assembly GCA_009831015.1). Taxonomy (NCBI): domain Eukaryota; kingdom Viridiplantae; phylum Streptophyta; class Pinopsida; order Pinales; family Pinaceae; genus Picea; species Picea engelmannii. Next base: position 290,515 of record ML778489.1, read on the forward strand.
AAAAACTGTCAGTCGGAGCAATTACAATTGGCACATCATGTTGTATCCCGCGCTTTGGGCATACCAAACCTCGGTTAAGACTGCCACCAGATTTTCCCCTTTTTAGTTAGTGCACGGTATGGAGTCAATACTTCCCGTTGAATGCGAAGTCCCTTCTCTCAAATTGGCAGTCGAGCTCCTACCTGACACTTTAGATTTAGAGCGACGCCTGGTGCACCTAGAGAGTCTTGATGAGCAGCGTTGAGACACCTTTATGGCTATCGAGGCAAACAAAAAATGTGTCAAGGTTCAGTACGACAAGTCTGTCTGTCCCTGGTTGTATACCGAGGGTGACTTGGTCCTTTTGTATGACCAAGCCAAAGAACCTCTAGGGGTAGGCAAGTTTAAACCCATGTGGCATGGTCCTTATATCGTGTGACATGTTCTAGAAAAAGGAGCCTACAAATTGGAATATTATGAAGGGAAGAAATTGGTCGAGCCTAGAAATGGGCTCTACTTGAAAAAGTATTGCACTTGATCCCTGGGCTTGTGTGAAACCCTTTTGTATACTAATGTAAATTTAGTGTATATACATCTTTTTTCTTTTTTTTCTTCGGTTTTATTATCGAGTTTTCCCTTTTGATTGGAATTTGTCACATTAATAAAGCAAAGAAGACCATTAAATCAATGTATACATTGTAATATATGAGTAAAACCAAAGATCCCTCTTTATATATTTCCAAAAAATATGGTGTTTATATTACAAAATTGGGGCTAAAACCCTCAAAATAAATATACAACCGATATACATGTCCCATGACATCTACGCCTGTGGTGCTGGATGTGTATCATGATAGAAAACCACAGCATTTGTGAGATGCCAGAAGAGTTATACCCATTCTCTAGGTACACCGACAACCTATCGCTGCATGTTAAGTACCTATACCAGATATGCAAATATAATCACCACAAATACTGAATACACAATAGATCCACAAAGCAAGATAGAAGAAACCACACTTTATTATTACCAAACCCTTGAGGTAGGGAAACACCATACAATGGATCCTATTATGGAAGGGATCCTCTCCTGTTCACTTGCCTCTTCGAGGGGGCAACCTCCTAATGAGCTTCAGCTCCAAATACAATATTTCTCTTCATGTCTCATTACATTGCTTAAACCCCTTTATATAGTGCTACCATCACCTAAGAAAATTCTAGAGGAGGAATCTTCTAGAAGTAGAACCTTCTAAGAAGTCCTCTTACACTTATTATATCTAACTACCATAGTGGGCCTTATTTAATAATATAGTGGACCTATTCCACCTTACATTGAATGACCTCCACTATTATCACT
>ML778489.1:292082-317349 GCA_009831015.1 Picea engelmannii
GTTCTCTACAGAAGGTGGAGTAGAGTCATCAAATAAAATATGGAAATGGTTGTCATCCCAGAAATGACAACTATCCATATACCAATCATCACAATCGTCCTCAAAATCATACCAAGCATATATTTCTTGATTATATTCATCCTGGAGGCCCTCCATAAGAAATATCTCCTGCATGTTATTCAATGAATCTTGAATACTACGAAAATTATCATTGAGGCCATCTGTGATGATATTTGTGAGGTTGTCTGTGAGGCCTTGTGCTAACACATCTAATCTATCATCCAATGTGTGAAACAATTGGGCTTTGAATGATTCAAGAATTTATTTAAGGTTTTGAGAAGAAATAGCCATTTGAGCACCCTATGAACCCTTTGGTCCCGCATCCGTCACGAAAAAACCCAAAAGAAATAAGTTACAACAAAAAATCGCGGTTTTTCTGGAAAAACCCTAAAAAATCGTTGAAGTTAAAATGATCATAACTTCACTTCCCGGACTCTGTTTCAGCTGATTTGTTTTTTGAAATTGGGTGAAATTGTGAGAGGAACTCAGATTTGTAATTTATTTGGGCAAATTCGGCCTCCAAATTCTACAGAAATAAAAACAAATCGCGTCGCCGTCCGCAGAAAAACCCTGAAAAATTGCAGATTTTAAAACCTCAATATCTTGACCTTCTAGACTCCGTTTTGGATGATTTGTTTTTTCAACTTGGGTGTTTTTATGAGAGGAACTCAGATATACAACCCGTTTCTACAAATTTTCCATAGAAATATACTGAAAATGTCTAGAATGTCACGGCCCTCTTTTTTCTTCTCCGAAAAAAAAAATCTGCAAAAATAAAAAATATTTGCCCACAACTCCGACCAAGGAAAGTGCTCTGATACCACTTGTTAAGTACCTATACCAGATCTACAAATATAATCACCACAAATACTGAATACACAATAGATCCACAAAGCAAGATAGAAGAAACCACACTTTATTATTACCAAACTCTTGAGGTAGGGAAACACCATACAATGGATCCTATTATGGAAGGGATCATCTCCTGTTCACTTGCCTCTTCGAGGTGGCAACCTCCTAATGAGCTTCAGCTCCAAATACAATATTTCTCTTCATGTCTCATTACATTGCTTAAACCCCTTTATATAGTTCTACCATCACCTAAGAACATTCTAGAGGAGGAATCTTCTAGAAGTAGAACCTTCTAAGAAGTCCTCTTACATTTATTATATCTAACTACCATAGTGGGCCTTATTTAATAATATAGTGGACCTAGTCCACCTTACATTGAATTACCTCCACTATTATCACTATGGGCCGTTTGGGCCCCCCTACTACCTCTCTAGCTACCTTACACTGCATGGCTTCAGGTAGATACTCCACCTGAACCATAGGAATCCTCTGTGTCAGACGAGACAGGTTACCCTACACGTTCTGTAGGACTCTCTCTACCTCTCCTCCCACTACCTCATCTCCCCGTTGCCTTCGCCTATGTTGTAGGAGTCCCTCTGGTTGTTGCGCACCCACATATGCAATCACACATGTATCGAGTTAATATTTAAAACACCATCCAAAATTATTTTTGTTTTCTTCAATACAAAAATAAAAAAAAATGAAATATATAAAAACAAATTACCTATGTCGCCGTAGGCGGCTCCTAGTGGAAGTGACATATCAGGATCTCCTCTGAAATCCATTTCCGCATAGGGATAGTCGTCTAGAGCTATGATTTTTCTCCACCACCCGAAGAAAAAACCATCATTGTAGGGTGTCACCACCCTATCACCCCCCTGTCATCTCATGACCTCGATCCATCGCGCCATAGCCGGATCACGTGGTCCTCTAGGAATGATCTCCACTATAGGTCCCAAACCTGGGACTCACTCAAAAAATAAGCTGCAAAGGATAGAGGCAAACCTGACATTTCAATTCCCCCCCTGCTTGCACTCTGTCAATTGACCTTTCATGTTGGTCAGCAGTGAGGTACACCAATCATAGATGGTGAGTATAACACACTCTAGTGCGTAAAACATAAGTGGTATCGATGCTTGATGCAACGAGGCCGATCCTATGATCCTAGTAAGCATGAACACAATAATCTTCAGGCTGAGGTTACTTATAGCTCGGATAGGGATTTGACTTCCCACCATGGGAGTCCCTGCAACACAGTGGGCCTCGATGTATTCTTCGACCTTCATCCCACTCCCTACCCCACGTGACTTGAGGTCCACAATCTCTCCTCGACGTGAAAGTCCAGTCAAGAAGTAGATGTCCTCTACTTTGATCCTTAATGGTTGTCCATCAAGGATAAATCTCTCGCTATCAAGATCCCAATAGCCCACTAGCATTTCCAACAACCTCACTTGGGCCCTCATTCCTTTGAGAGCCCAAAACTTATATAAAGCACATCTTTTTAAAGCCTCTTGAGCCACTAGATCTCCATCCATTGTGTCATCTACCTCCTCATGCTCTCTCTCTCTCTCCATTCCAACACCATCCTGCAAAAATCCAAACCATTTTTTGAGTTAGAAACATATTTTTTTTTCCATTTGCACACATATACGCTGTTTATTTACAAACAGTCATAGGTAGGGCCTGATATACTCCCCCTGTGTTTCACAGAGGGGCGTATAACTAGTCATACATGCGACCTATTTAGAGAAACTAGCATATACCGAAAAACCCAATTTACACCCTTAAAAACTAACAAAATAGAGCCTAATTCAAAATTGTAAACCACTAAATTTAAAGAGGATGGAATGAAGAGTTACCTGGTCCATATTGTGCGTGATTCTGTTGCCTATTGCTCCCACGATCATCGTTTGAATTTTGGAGGTGTTTTAGTCCAAATTGCACTATTTGGGTAAAAGTGAAAATGATACAGTAAATTTTGATTTTATTACTATTTATAATCCATTTCTCACCCACTTGATATAGTTTTATGCTATTATTTTGTCTAATGGACTAATTCAAGAATGGTTTTAAGCTAGTTTTTGTAGTTTCGACTCAATTTTCTTGTGGATTTCAATGTCATGGGTGGTCGTTCGTCTCCTCGGGCAGGTATATTCATAACCTATCATATAAGATAGGTATCTACTCCATCGTTCATTTTTTTGCATTATCCTTCTACTACCATTTCTTACGCCTTAGGTACGAACCCATTTATTGCGATGCATAAACCTCCATCTGTTATTAATAACATCATTAATAAATGGTAGAGACTTACCAAACATGCGTACCCTAGTTAGAACCTCTTTGTCATTTGGTGCCCATGCCGAGTTTTTTCGTTAGGACCGGAAGTCCATTATAATTCAATATGTGACTTTACAATGAGCCTCATTTCTCATTCGTGCACACGCAGCCTTATTTCCCACAGACTCCCAATAGAGATTCTTATTTAATCTCTTTTGTGACTCATCCAAAAAATGAAAATATCGTCAAGTGATTTGTCCCTTTCACACTCGTTAAAATTGGATTTGAAAGATCATGAGTCCCAGTTAAGCTCTTTTCCGACTCGCTATCAAAAATAGAAAAGATTGTCGAGTGAACTTGTCTTTTTCACACTTGTAAATTGGATTTGAAAAGATGTTTATTTGGCACAAGTTTACCCCTTTTTCACTCCGAGCAGACTAAAATATATAGAAAAGGACATTTTTTGGCGTTAAGTTGTGATTGCATATCATGCCCTAGCTTCTTGTATTGAGCCTTTAGTCGGTTCTCGCTTTGCGTTATAAACCGTTGCCTAAGCAGTTTGCATCCTCAACCAAGCAGAGCCTTGCTTTTATCTTTCGCAATTTGACCCCCTATACCCTGGAGGGAACATCACCTCGAGTGTCCATCTCCCACATGCATTTCCTTGCATTAATCATAGGTATGTTCCAATGTTGGAACTAGTTTTGCTTACTTGTGACACTCGTTCCCTCCTCTGTATCATAACATTCATTTGTTATGAAAAAACAAAAAAAATATGGCATAAAGAGAATACTATATTGTAATTGGAAGTAGTCGTGTCACATTTGAATAGAGCACAAAGTTATTGAGTCTATGTGTCATCAGAATTTTGGGTTTAGCATGGCCTTAGGAAGCTGATCGTGCTACAAAGTTTTCTCTATCGACTGGTTACTCTTCCAGTCCCTATAGAGAACGTTATTGATGCCTCCTGCATCTAATTGTCACATCATTGAGTCCATGCTGCCATAGTTCACCATATGTCTCATGTTCTTGTTCAAAGTAAGTCTATCAACCTATGTCGACCACTCCTCAAAAATCTTGACTTTGTATGTTGGCCATACCCTCAGTTTTTCTCAGAATCACATGATACCTTGGTCTTATCATGCACCTTGGCCCTACTTTCATCATTGGTAGGTCACCTTGAACCAAGAAATCGACATTTCATCATTGGTCATTCACTAGGTGGTTTCCCTTGTGTTCGACGACAAGACAACTATTCACACTTTGGGATTCGTGCAATGTCTTGGATGCCATTATCCTTATTGGTGGTTTCCTCGCCTTTGTCAACAGTTTTTTATCATTGTCTGCTATTCAGAGGGTTCTTTTTGTGTACCTATTTCATTTGGCACACACAAAATACACACAGGGTCATTGGTTCGTGAACATGTTCTTCGTCCAATCTTCACCAAGTCATGAAGTCCCTGCTTTGTTCCTCGTGCTGACTGATGAGAGATACCTCAATACTGTCCTTTCAGTCGGTCTCCTTCCATCGACTTCAACTCATTTATTTTGGATATGGGACCTAGAGTTTTATGAGTACCTTGAGGCTTACAGTCATTAGTACCAGGCTATCTTTCCATTGACAGATGGGAATACATCAATGTCTCCTGATCAATGGATCTCTCAAGTGTTCAACACCAACTCCTTTATTCACATTTGTAGAGATATACTCGGTGCCTTGATACATACTTTCATTATCGTTAGGTTGTCTCCTGTTTGTTAACAGTATACTTCAATGACTGGTAATCAAACAATGTCTCATCGTGTTCGACCTCAACTCATTTATTGACATGATGTAGACTTGCACCATTGGAAGATAGTGTAGAAGACTTAAAGACATCACTATGTGGTCGCAACTTTACTAATCTGTTGCTTCCATTTCATTGGACCATTACCTTTTTGACTCCAGTGATCATGGGAGATCAGATTGTACTCCATGGTATACATATATCTTCAGATTTATTTTTTAGACTGGTTTCATTGGGCCTTGTTTGTGACTATGACATCTTTTGGCATATAACCGTATTTTTATTTTCCTACTCATGGCCATGAACACTTGTTTGGTATATTTTCCACATGGATATGCATTGTATTCTTGGTAGCCATGTATGAAAAGTCATTGCATAATGCAATAATCAATTGAGTTTGTCTAGTTGGTTCTCTACCATTCCACTTCTGGGTTATTTATAATGTATTTCGGTCATCGAAGATACTCCTTTGATCTAACACATTAAGGGGCATCTGTTATAGCAAGATTTGCCTCACCATTGCTATCTTGCACAGAGGACCTTTTTCCATTTCCCTATGCAGACTTTTTCTCCCTTTTTGATGAATCCAGAGCTAAAAAATATACATTTTTCCACATATATGCTCCCTAACTGCTATACAAGATGCATATACTCTTTCTGCTTCATTACAACTCACGCATATTGGGATTTGTGCCAAAAAATACAAAATGAGGTCGGGTTTCCATGTCACGACAAAAGATCTCTAATCCTTGGCCTTCCATGTACTGGAAACATTCTGACTTGGCCCTTCAATTGAATTCTGAAGGCTGTAAGAGAACAATTTCGAACTATGGAAAAGAAGGAGAAAACATTCGAATTTGAGAGCAAAGTTACTCTGGACAAATTACTTCATATTGAGTCTGCATCCCTTTGTCCCTCAAGTCTGAACACAGTGTTCAACTGCCAAGCTCTTCCCTTATTATTGAGAGGACCTCTTTGCCTCTTTCTAATGAGCTTGCCTTTGGTGGAGGATTGAAGTGGTGGGGACCTAGTTGGAAGGAACTTGGTTTCTTGGTTTCGAACCGTGCCGACACGGAAGTCTGTAATGTTGACACTTATGTTGATCAATTATTAATAGAAATTATCCTTTCCCATCCTATTGGTATCTTGCGAATATATGATTATTATCCATGGGCGTGTTTGTAATGTTTATTAATGGATTATGCTATCTGATGTGCTAATCCTTATTATGTCATCACTATATACTTTCTTTGCTTGTTTATTGAGAACTTCTCGTAGGTATAAAGCTTTGGGTCATAGTGCTCAACGGTGGAACATCATCAAACGTTGGATTGAGGTAGGCCTCTTTCTTGTATTGCACATTACTCTATATAACATATGTTGGAATTGAGTTGATTTCTGAAGTCGTACATTTCTGTTGTGGTTTACCCTTGGCCATAGAGAGTTTTTCCCTTGTAACACAAATGGCGACTCAACTGGGGAGAGATCTTCCTTCTAAGGGTTGAAGTACTTTTTATTCTTACATTTCTCTTTTTCCTTTGTGTTTCTTGTCGTATCACTACTTGACAGATCCTGTTCACTTTGATTCAAAGTTTTGAGCCTTTTACCCTTGCCTGTCCTTGTTTTAAATCATATACGCCCTTTTTCCTTGACAATCGCATATACACGCTTGTTGTCTCACTGCAAGAAGTGTATATACTCTATGTTCTCCTGAACAGTCATGTATACCACTTCCCCTTGCATGTTTGCTTGGTTGAGTGACTGTTGGGTAGGATTTAAAGGTTGTTGAGCCTTCTTAGGTCTTTGTAGTGTCTGTTGAGATTATCTAGGATGATAGGAAGCCTGTTTGGAGTTGAATTTTTGGGCATAGTCTTTCTCTTTGTTTTCTATTTTTAATTTGTCCTTGGCTTTTGGGTTGTTTTCTTGGTTGCCTGATATTCTACTTGAGTTACTGCTTTTATACATAGTGGAATTCATATGTCAAGTTTCTTATCAGTCCATGCATTTTATTTTTAGAATATTTAAAATAAAAAAAATAGGCATTTTGCATTGGTTGGCATTTTTGTCTTCGAATTTTTATCATTAGCTTAGCACATTTAGCGAAAGATCGCATTTTACTTCTAAATTGCAGATATGAAATTGAAGACTGCACTGTTTGTATTAGCATATCATTCATTGAAAAGTTAAAGATGGACTTTGCATTATGTCCATATTTATTTTCTGGCAGAGTAATAACACCATGAGTTTCACTTCCATACCTTTTTGAGTAACCATAACCAATAAAATTTACGCTTTAAACTAAAATTTATTAGTCATGATTTTATTTTAGGGTGCACAAACTAGCTTAGGATTTAGTGCCTTGGAATAGGATTTTGTGAGTAAACTTCTCCAAGGAAATTAAATGAACATATGTGTCTAAGACAGGGAGTTGACAAGTCCATTGCATAATCAGTAAGATCAGGAGGCTCTACTCACACCAGAGTTAATCACAAGGTTGCATGAAGTTAGTTGAAGGGATAACCCCTGGATACTCACCTAGCGTCATAGATATGTTTGTCAATTTATTCGTATTTGGGGATATTGCTAGTGGCCATACCTCTATGAGAGGCACTGCTTTCAAGGTTTCGGGCTCTGCTACCCTGCCCATTAAGTGATCCAGACATACGACTGCTCGCATGTGGATCGGTTATACAATGGTTTATTAGTTGCTTGACTTAGGTATCTCATAGGTTACTTGTAGGGGTTATTCTGCTTGTACCCTGAGTCAGATAAGGGTCAGACAACACACAACCTTTATGGAGGATTACCTCTCGAGGGGGATCTGACTGGCCGATTGTTAAGCCCATGAAGGCCCTTATAATTGATTATGTTACCTCCAAGCTTTAGTGGGGAGTATCAAATCCCTCCTGGATGAGACATACCTTCTTTTGTGAGGGAGGCCACTCAGCCACTTTAGCTCGTTTTCATGCATATTGGCCGCTTGACTTTGGTATGCTATTTGACTACTAGTTGGCCATATTATATATCTTTATTTTTGGAAGAGTCATAAGTCATCGCGGAGTTAGACCAAATTCCTCGTAGGTCCCATGAGTTGTTACAATTACCACTGGTTTTCGAGTCCTTTCCTTCTAAAAGGCATAGAGTTATCAATAGTGGTACACACACATCCACTTTTCAGACTCGTGATCCCACGAGAATGAGTACCGAGTCTAGTATTCAGAACACTGGGCGTTCTTCAACTCCCAATCCCACTATAATTAATGGAACTCCTTCGACACCTACAGCCGCTATAGATGCAGTGCCAAAGGCTTACACCGGTAATATGGCTTGGCCTGTAGTTAATTCTTCATCTGTTGCCTTGAACCCTTTTGGGGGTTTTGACCACTCACCAAGTTACAATGTTCAGACCATCCCCATGGTTTCTAGTCCATTTTCTTATGGTATGCCTAACTTGACCTCACATTTTTCAACTTCCATCCCAGTTGCTGGCCATAACGCTAGCCTTGGACTTGGGGGCACTAGACCTCCTTACACTCATTCCTCATTTGGTGGCTCTGATATTCCTCAAGTGAATCCTAATGTATGGAGTGTCCCTATTCTTAACCCTGTGTCTAATCCTTCCATGATTGGATGGAACAACCCAGTTGGCAGACAAGTTCTTCCCTATACCCCTATCCCCTCGGTGTCGATTCCGACCAATAATTTTGGGATGACTCATCCAATTCAATCCTCCTGGTTCCCACCTGGAGGAGGTTAGTCTTACACTTTGGGCACTCCCCAACCTGGATCTAATCCAGTTGGGGGAAGTTTTAACAACCCCGAGCTTGGATCTAATCCAATTGGGGGAAATTTTCATAACCCTTATCAGAACATTCCTGCTAGAATGATGCCTAATCCATGTTTTATGAATCAACCCGGAGGAGGTTCTTATAATTCTAGACAAGGTTTTGGTCCTCACCAGAATCCTGGATGGAACGCAGTTCATAATGCACAATCTTTCATGGGAGGATGGAGTCAGGTGTCGCAACCCCGTATTCCCTTTCTGTCCACACTTATTCTGTCAGATTTGTCTAAACTAATGAATGACCCATTGAGTCATGACCCAACATGGCCCCCTATACCTACCAAACTTCCATTAGACATTCCAAAGTTTGAGGATAAGAATGGCGAAGACCCTGGTGATCACGTCACTACTTTTTACCTTTGGTGATCATCGAATTCTCTTAAGCATGATTCTATTAGGTTACGATTGTTTCAATGCACTCTCATTGGAGTGGCGTCACAATGGTACATTGATCTACGTAGGGGGACATATGGGTCGTTCCATCAGTTGGTGCTAGCCTTTCTCAATCACTTTCAACTACCCATTCATTATGATGTTGGCCTTGAAATTTTGTCAAATTTATGCCAGGGTACCGACACTCACATCTTGGACCATATCCAAGAATGGCATAAGTGAAGGTGGTTGGTTAAGACTCCTATACCCCCAACCTTTCTTCTAGAATGGTTCCTAAAGTCTTTACATGCTCCTATTTCAAAGGACATTGCTACTTCCGGGGTCTTTAGCGAGGAAGAAGCTATCCTTAGAGCCTAGCAATTCGATTTGATATATGCTTAGTCTGGGATGTTATACCACCTTCTTCTAGACGCATCGCGAACAAATCACGATCCTAGACAAACTGTCGAACCTCATGTCGATGGCATTGTAGGGTCCACCAATGTATAATCACAAACTCATCAACGAAGTCTGTCGGATGACCAGCTTCGTCTGGATCCTCGAAACCCATCCATTTGGCAGATGCACATTCCATGCAATCGTCGAAGAACCCAAATGGTGACCAACAACCAGATGGGAATAAAAGGAAAGGTCAAAATAATCCTAATGGTGGGAATAATAATAATAATAAACCCAAGGACAAAGATAATAATGGGAAACATAATGATAATGTTGGAGAGGGTAGGAAAGAGAAGCGTAAGGTGAAGTTTCCTTTCACACTTTATATCGATGACCACCTTACCCACTTGTGCCCCAAACTTGTGGAGGTTGCAAGGCTTTTAAATCTACCACCCATTGTGCTGACGAATCCATTCCCACATAACTAGCACTTAGCCTTGAGTTATTTGAGCGCCGAAAATGCGTCTGGTGGAAGTCAAAACCCACCATTGCAAGATGGCGATCACGTTTGCATCAATATGGTCGATGCAAAAGTTGATATAGCCACCCGCTCTCGAGATTATAGCTCTTCAAAATCTAGTACCAGCCTAGAAGCTCCTCCTCCACCCCCATATAGGAACTTATAGATAGAGAAACTACAGCCACCACCTCGTATTCTCAAAGGAGTAATCAAGCGCTCTACCCACAACCGTAATGCTAGAGCTGCCCAAAACTATGATATTTTTGAAGATCTAGGCCAAACTCCTTGTGCGATGTCGGCTTTGGAGGTACTCCAAATGTCTCCATCATAGAGGAATGCCTTACTCTATGCCTTAGGAGCTCTAGAACCTAGTGGCTCGAAAGTCATCAAGTTTGATGTCACGGACGTGAAGCCTCACTTACCCTACCATGTGGCTTGTCAAATCCACGTGGATTATTCCAGGTATACTATCAAATGAGCAGTCGTTGATGAAGGTGCTGCCACTTGTGTGATGTCCCCAGTCTATTGGAAAGATATTGGTTCTCCGACCCTTTCCAAGTCATCGAATATGTTGACTACATTTGACGGTCATTCCTTCCACCCTCATGGTATTCTCCTTGTCTTTCCAGTCCAGTTAGGTGGGAAGACGGTAAAGGTGGAAGTAGAGGTAGTTGATGCACCTCTCAATTATAACTTGTTACTAGGTCACAATTGGACCTATGATATGGTCGCTGTCGTATCGTATGTTTTCTGTGTTCTTTGTTTTCATCATCAGGGGGAGATCATGAAGATCGACTAGTTAACCTTTGTGTACTCTAGTCCTAACACATCTGTTGGACCGTCGATCTCTGTGATCGAAAATTCTCAACCGACAACTGAGAATATTGGTGTCGGAATGTATTCTTCCCTCATGGGTACTTTCGACTTCTCTGCACCGATGCACCACATTTACGCCATGTCTAGTAGGCTTTCTTCAGCAGAGAGGTCCATTCCTTTCCTCACTTCCTAATTTAGGGATCCTTGGACCCTACCTTCTCCGACTTCATCGATTGAAGGTCAGTCGCATGCTGGCATGGCTATGCCACTATCAACAACAAAGATTTCATATCAAGCTATCCTTGACTCTTCCGTCGATCCCGATCCTGTTACCTCGTAGACGGAAGAGCAAGATCCCATTCTTAGTCCCATATGGGCCACTTCGTTATCTTGTGCACATGATTTATTAGATGAAAATTTCCATTCAGACGAAGTCATCCTCAAAGCCATGAATGTTTCCGAGATACCTTGGGATGATATGCATCATCGATATTATTTTATCCCAAATCTTGAAAGAATTGAGCAAGATGATTTTCGATCTACCTTGAGTGAGATAGTTGGTCACATCGTAGTTCCACTTGATATGCACGTTATTTATGCCAAAGGAAATATGGCAAGTATTTCTCCTACTGTCTCAATCGACATCTCTCGTACTCCTGGCAAAATTGAGAATGTAAGTATAGGTGTGGATTGTTCGCCAAAAGAGATTCTGATCTACACCAACCTCTTCAAAGAATTTTGAGATGTATTCGCTTGGTCATATGAAGAGATTCCAGGGATCGACCCTCGTACTGTCAAACATGAAATTAGAACTTATCGAGATGTTAAACCTATTCGACAACATCTTAGAGTTGTTAATCCTAGGAAGGCCCCCGTATCAAGGCAAAGGTGGAGAAGCTACTTAATGTCGGCTTAAGTGGGTGGTAGATTTCGTTGATTGCAACCCAAGTGGGTGGTAGATTTCATCCCTTCACCAAGTGGGGGGTAGGATTTGTTGATTGCAACCCAACTTCGGCTAGGGGGCATCAGAAAATCATCGTGGTTGTTGAATATTTTACCAAGCGGGCTGAAGCCATGCCTACTTTAAAATCCGATGGAAGACTAGAGCCTTCTTCGTTTTCAACAAAATTATCGCCTGGTTCGGTATCTCGAGTGAGATTGTCACTGATCATGGAAGTTAATTTTAGAATGAAATGATGGTAGAACTGGCATCCAAAATGGGGTTTAAACATGGTCACTCATCTCCTTATTACCCCCAGGAAAATGGGCAAGTAGAGGCTGTCAACAAGTCTCTCAAGACTATCTTGCAAAAAACTGTCAGTCGGAGTAATTCCAATTGGCACATCATGTTGTATCCTGCGCTTTGGGCATACCGAACCTTGGTTAAGACTGCCACCAATTTTTCCCCTTTTCAGTTAGTGCATGGTATGGAGTCGATACTTCCCGTTGAATGCAAAGTCCCTTCTCTCAAATTGGCAGTCGAGCTCCTACCTGACACTTCAGATTTAGAGCGACGCCTGGTGCACCTAGAGAGTCTTGACGAGCAGCACTGAGACACCTTTATGGCTATCGAGGAAAACAAAAAATGTGTCAAGGTTCAGTACGACAAGTCTGTCTATCCCCCGTTGTATATCGAGGGTGACTTGGTCCTTTTGTATGACCAAGCCAAAGAACCTCTAGGGATAGGCAAGTTTAAACCCATGTGGCATGGTCCTTATATCGTGTGACATGTTCTAGAAAAAGGAGCCTACGAATTGGAAGATTACGAAGGGAAGAAATTGACCGAGCCCGAAAATGGGCTCTACTTGAAAAGGTATTACGCTTGATCCCTGGGCTTGTGCGAAACCCTTTTGTATACTAATATAAATTTAGTGTATATACATCTTTTTTCTTTTTTTTCTTCAATTTTATTATCGAGTTTTCCCTTTTGATTGGAATTTGTCACATTAATAAAGAAAAGAAGACCATTAAATCAATGTATACATTGTAAGATATGAGTAAAACCGAATATCCCTTTTTATTTATTTCCAAAAAATATGGTGTTTATATTAAAAAATTGGGGCTAAAACCCTCAAAATACATATAGAACTGATATACATGTCCCATGACATCTACGCCTATGGCACCGGATGTGTATCATGATAGAAAACCACAGTGTTTGCGAGATGCCAGAAGAGTCGTACCCATTCTCTAGGTACACAAACAACCTATCGCTGCATGGCTTCAGGTAGATCCTCCACCTGAACCATAGGAATCCTCTGTGTCAGACGAGACAGGTTACCCTGCATATTCTGTAGGACTGTCTCTGCCTCTCCTTCCACTGTCTCATCTCCTTGGTGCCTCCGCCTATGTCGTAAGAATCCCTCTGGCTCTTGCGGACCCACATATGAAATCACACATGTATCGAGTTAATATTTAAAACACCATCCAAAAATATTTTTGTTTTGTTCAATACAAAAATAACAAAAAATTGAAATATATATAAAAAATTACCTATGGCACCATAGGCGGCTCCTGGTGGAAGTGGCATATCAACATCTCCCGTGAAATCGATTCCTGCATAGGGATAGTCATCCAGAGCTATGATTGTTCTCCGCTACCAGAAGAAAAAACCATCATTGTAGGGTGTCACCACCCTACCTCCCCCCTGTCGTCTCATGACCTCGATCCATCGCACCATAGCCGGATCAGGTGGTCCTCTAGGAATGATCTCCACTGTAGGTCCTAGACTTGGGACTCGCTCAAAAAATAAGCTGCAAAGGATAGAGGGAAACCCAAAGTTTCACTTACCCCCCTACTTGCACTCTGTCAACTGACCTTTCATGTTGGTCAGCAGTGAGGTACAACAATCGTACATGGTGAGTATAACACACTCTAGTGCGTAAAACATAAGTGGTATCGATGCTTGATGCAATGAGGTCGATCCTATGATCCTAGTAAGCATGAACACAATAATCTTCAGGCTGAGGTTACTTATAGCTCGGATAGGGATTTGACTTCCCACCATGGGAGTCCCTGCAACACAGTGGGCCTCGATGTATTCTTTGACCTTCATCCCACTCCCTACCCCACGTGACTTGAGGTCCACAATCTCTCCTCGACGTGAAAGTCCAGTCAAGAAGTAGATTTCCTCTACTTCGATCCTTAATGGTTGTCCATCAAGGATAAATCTCTCGCTATCAGGATCCCAATAGCCCACTAGCATTTCCAACAACCTCACTTGGGCCCTCATTCCTTTGAGAGCCCAAAACTTATATAAAGCACATATTTTTAAAGCCTCTTGAGCCACTGGATCTCCATCCATTGTGTCATCTACCTCCTCATGCTCTCTCTCTCTCTCCATTTCAACACCATCCTGCAAAAATCCAAACCATTTTTTGAGTTAGAAACATATTTTTTTTCCATTTGCGCACGTATACGCTGTTTATTTACAAACAGTCACAGGTAGGGCCTGATATACTCCCGCTGTGTTTCACACAGTGGCATATAACTAGTCATACATGCGACCTATTCAGAGAAACTTGTGTATACCGAAAAACCCAATTTTCAACCTTAAAAACTAACAAAATAAAACCTAATTCAAAATTGTAAACGACTGAATTTGAAGAGGATGGGATGAAGAGTTACCTGGTACATATTGTGAGTGATTCCATTGCCTATTGCTCCCATGATCGTCGTTTGAATTCTGGAGGTGTTTTAGTCCAAATTGCACTATTTGGGTAAACATGAAAATGATACAGTAAATTTTGATTTTATTACCATTTATAATCCATTTCTTACCCAGTTGATATAGTTTTATGCTATTATTTTGCCTAATGGACTAATTCAAGAATGGTTTTAAGCTGGTTTTTGTAGTTTCGACTCAATTTTCTTGCGGATTTCAACGTCATGGGTGGCCGTTCGTCTCCTCGGGCAGGTATATTCATAACCTAGCATATAAGATAGGTATCTACTCCATCGTACATTTCTTTGCATTATCCTTCAACTACTGTTTCTTATGCCTTAGGTACGAACCCATTTATTGCGACGCATAAACCTCCATCTGTTATTAATAACATCGTTAATAAATGATAGAGACTTACCAAACATGGGTACCCTAGTTAGAACCTCTTTGTCATTTGATGCCCATGCCGAGTTTTTTCCTTAGGACCGGAAGTCCATTATAATTCGATATGTTACTTTACAATGAGCCTCATTTCTCATTCATGCACACACAGCCCTATTTCCCGTGGACTCCCAATAACGAGTCTTAGTTAAGCTCTTTTCTGACTCATCCAAAAAATGAAAAGATCGTCGAGTGATTTGTCCCTTTCACACTCATTAAAATTGGATTTGAAAGATCATGAGTCCCAATTAAGCTCTTTTCCGACTCGCTACCAAAAATAGAAAAGATTGTCGAGTGAACTTGTCTTTTTCACACTCGTAAATTGAATTTGAAAAGATGTTTATTTAGCAGAATTTTACCCCCTTTTCACACCGAGTAGACTAAAATATATAGAAAAGGACATTTTTTTGGCGTTAAGCTATGATTGCATCTCATGCCCTAGCTTGTTGTCTTGAGCCTTTAGTCGGTTCTCGCTTTGTGTTATAAACCGTTGCCTAAGTAGTTTGCATCCTCAACTAAGCAGAGCCCTGTTTTTATCCTTCACAATTTGACCCCCTATACCCTGGAGGGAAAATCACCTCGAGTGTCCATCTCCCGCATGCATTTCCTTGCATTAATCATAGGTATGTTCCAATGCTGGAACTAGTTTTTCTTACTTGTGACACTCGTTCCCTCCTCTGCATCATAACATTCATTTGTTATGAAAAAACAAAAAAAAGACAGGCATAAAGGGAATACTATATTGTAATTGGCAGTAGTCGTGTCACCTTTGAACAGAGCACAAAGTTATTGAGTCTGCGTGTCATCATAATTTTGGGTTTAGCATGGCCTTAGGAAGCTTATTGCACTACAAAGTTTTCTCTTTTGATGGGTTACTCTTCCAGTCCCTATAGAAAACGTTATTGACGACTCCTGCATCTAATTGTCACATCATTGATTCCATGCTACTGGAGTTCACCATATGTCTCATGCTCTTGTTCAAAGGAAGTCTATCAACATGTGTCAGCCACTCCTCAGAAATATTGACTTTGCATGTTGGCCATACCCTCAGTTTGTCTCAGAATCACATGATACTTTGGTCTTATCATGCACCCTGACCCTACTTTCACCATTGGTAGGTCACCTTGAACCCGAAAATCGACATTTCATCATTGGTCATTGACTAGGTGGTTTCCCTTGTGTTCAACGACAAGAAAACTATTCACACTTTGGGATTCGTGTAGTGTCTTGGATGCCATTAGCCTTATTGGTGGTTTCCTCACCTTTGTCAATAGTTTTTTATCATTGGCTACTATTCAAAGGGTCCTTTTTGTGTACCTCTTGCATTTGGCACACCCGAAAGACACATAGGGTCATTGGTTCGTGAACATGTTCTTCGTCCAATCTTCACCAAATCATGAAGCTCCTGTTTTGTTCCTCATGCTGACTGATGAGAGATACCTCAATGCTCTCCTTTCAGTAGGTCTCCTTCCATCGACTTCAGCTCATTTATTCTGGATATGGTAGCTCGAGTTTTATGAGTACCTTGAGGCTTGTAGTCATTAGTGGCAGGCTCTCTCGCCATTGACAGATGGGAATACATCAATGTGTCCTTATCAATGGATCTCTCAAGTGTTCGACACCAACTCCTTTATTCACATTTGTAGATATGCACTCAGTGCCTTGATACCTACTTTCATTATCATTAGGTTGTCTCCCGTTTGTTAATGGTATACTTCAATGACTAGTAATCAAATGATGTCTCACCGTGTTTGACCTCAACTCATTTATTCACATGATGTAGACTTGCACCATTGGAAGATAGTTAGAAGACTTAAAGACATCACTATGTGGTCGCAAATTTCTCGATCCGTTGCTTCCATTTCATTGGACCAATACCTATTTGACTCCAGTGATCATGGGAGATCAGATTGTACTCCATGGTATACAGATATCTTCAGATTGATTTTTGAGACTGGTTTCATTGGGCCTTGTTTGTGACTATGACATCTTTTGGCATATAACCACATTTGTATTTTCCTATTCATGGCCATGAACACTTGTTTGGTATATTTTCCACATGGATATGCATTGTATTCTTGGTAGCCATGTATGCAAAGTCATTGCATAATGTAATAATCAATTGACTTCGTCCAGTTGGTTCTCTACCACTCCACTTCTGGGTTATTTATAATGTATTTCGGTCATTGCAGATACTCCTCTTATCTAACATATTAAGGGGCATCTATTATAGAAAGATTTGCCTCACCATTGCTATCTTGCACAGAGGACCTTTTTCCATTTCCCTATGCAGACTTTTTATCCCTTTTTGCTGAATCTAGAGCTAAAAAATATACATTTTTCCACATAAATGCTTCCTAACTGCTATGCAAGATGCGTATATGCTTGCTGCTCCATTACAGATCACATATATTAGGCTTTGTGCCAAAAAATACAAAATGAGGTCTGGTTTCCATGTCACGACAAAAGATCTTTGATCCTTGTCCTTCCATGTACCAGAAACATTCCAACTCGACCCTTTAGTTGCATTCTGGAGGCTATAAGAGCACAATTTCGAACTATGGAAAAGAATGAGAACAAATTCAACTTTGAGATCAAAGTTACTCTGGAGAAATTACTTCATATTGAGTTTGCATCCCTTTGTCCCTCAAGTCTGAACACAATGCTCAACCCCCAAGCTCTTCCCTTATTATTGAGAGGACCTCTTTTCCTCTTTCTCATGAGCTTGCCTTTGGTGGAGGATTGAAGTGGTGGGGACCTAGTTGGAAGGAACTTGGTTTCTTGGTTTCGAACCATGCCGACACGAAAATTTGTAATTTTGACACTTATGTTGATCAATTATTAATAGAAATACTCCTTTCCCATCCTATTGGTATCTTGCAAATATATGATTATTATCCATGGGCGTGTTTGTAATGTTCATTAATGGATTATGCTATATGATGTGCTAATCCCTTTTATGTCATCACTATATACTTACTTTGATTGTTTCTTGAGAACTTATCACAAGTATAAAACTTTGTGTCATAGTGCTCAATGGTGGAACATCATCAAATGTTGGATCGAGGTAGGTCTCTTTCTTGTATTGCACATTAGTCTATATAGCATATGTTGGAATTGAGTTGATTTCTGCAGTCATACCTGTCTGTTGTGGTTTACCCATGGCCATAGAGACTTTTTCCCTTGTAACAGACACATGAACAAATATTGTAGAATGACAATCCCTGCTATAGACCACAACAGAATAACAACAATCACAGACAAGAACCTCATAAGAGAACATGGATAAGAAAGAAGAATAAGTATATAAATGAAGAATGCACACTCGCTCTACAAGCTAAGCATAAGAAACATGGTTGGTATATTGACAGTGCATGTTCAAAACATATGACAGGTGATAAAGACATGTTTCTTACATTAAGAAAGGAAAGAGATGTATTATTCTCCTTCGAAAATGACGATTCAATTGAAATTATTGGAAAATGCACAGTCAGAATTGGAAACAAGAATACCAAGGAAGAAATTGCTCTACTATTAGAAGATATGAAACATAATATTATAAGTGTAATTCAAATGTGTGACCAAGGTCATAAAATTACTTTTGATTCACAGAAGTGCGATATAAGAAAAGAAGGTTCAAGAAAATTGATTGCAACAGCTGCAAGAACTTCAAGCAACATATATGTTAAGTGAAATTGAAAATGAAAAGTGTTGTCTAGGAAAGGAATATGAAAGTTGGATATGGAACAGAAGAATGGGTCACATACACTTTGATAACCTTGTCAAATTCAGCAAAAAGGAAGAAGTTAGAGAAATTCCCCATATCATGAAACCAACCAACACTTTATGCAAGTATTATCAACAAGGAAAGCAAACAAAGACCAGGTTCAAATCAAAAGAATATTCAACGACAAGACCACTAGAAATTGTGCAATCTGATCTAGTTGGACCAACTACAAAAAAGGGTTTAAAAGTTGAGAAATACTTTATGCTATTAGTTGATGATTATACAAGAATGACTGCAATTTTCTTTCTTAGGAATAAGTGAGAAGATTTTGAAAACTTCAAGGTGTACAAGGAGATAGTTGAAAATGAAATGGATTCAAAAATCAAATTTTGAGATATGATAATGGAAGAGAGTTCAATTTAAAGGAATTTATGGACTATTGCAGTATGCATGGAATAAAAATAAAATTCTCCATTGCTAAGACACCTCAACATAATGGAGTTGTTGAAAGAAAGAACATGACAATATAGGAAATGGCTCGAACAATTCTAATGGATTCCAAATTAACAGATATTTTTTGGCAACTTGCAATTCATACAAAAGTTTACATTCAAAACATATTAATGCTCAGAAACATCAATGACAAAACTCCCTACGAGCTATGGAAAGGAAGACCAACAAATGTGAATCACTTTAGAGTATTTGGAAGAAAATGCTACATCAAAAGAGAAGATGGAAGAATGGGAAAGTTTGACTATCATGTGGAGAAATGAGTACTTGTTGGTTAATCAAGTACAAGGAAAGCATACAAGTGTTACAATCTGAGTTTGAACAAAGTTGTGGAAACAATCAATGTAACAATTGATGAAATAGGTGGACGAGAATTAAAAGAAGAATAAAATGAATCAATGGAACAAATTTACGACGAAGAAGCAAAAGATGAAGAAGAAGTAGAAGGGGAAGATGAAGAGGATCAAACAGAAGTAGAAGAGAAAGTTAAGAAAGTGCCTCCAAAGACACCTAGAAAATGAGTACAGAAGAATCATCCTTCATATCAGATTATTAGAAACAAGGATGCAGGAGTTGATACTAGAAGAAAAATCTGTTCAGCAAAGCAAACACACTTAGCACTCTTATCTATGATTGAACCAAACTGTTTTGAAGAGGCCAACAAGGATGGATTCTGGAATAAGTCCATGGATGAAGAATTGGATCAAATAGAGAAGAATGACAATTGGGAACTGGTTCCAAGACCAAAGAATAAGAATGTGATTGACACAAAGTTGGTTTTCATAAATAAATTGAATGAAGATGGACATGTTACAAGGAATAAAGATAGATTGGTATGTAAATGATACACACATATTGAAGGAATTGACTTTGAAGAGACATTTTCCCCAATTTATATAATGGAAGCAATATGATTTCTCTTATCTTATGCATGGTCCAAGAATATTAAAGTGTATCAAACGGACGTGAAATCGTGTTTTTTGAACAGGGAACTTGAATAAGAAGTCTACATTGAACTACCAGAAGGATTTAAGTTGTCAGAAAATGAAGATTATGTGTGCAAATTGAATAAGGCCTTGTATGGTCTAAAACAACCTCCTAGAGTGTGGTACTCTAGAATGGATAAATATCTACGATAGGTAGGTTTCATAAAAGGAAGTGCAGACAACAACCTCTACATCAAGGTAACTCAGGATAATATTTTATTAATTGAAGTTTATGTTGATGATATTATTTTTTGAAGAAATGATGATAGGTTAAGCTAGACATTTGCAAAGGATATGCAGAATGAATTCAAAATATCATTACTCGAAGAACTATCCTTCTTTATGGGTCTTCAGATACGTCAAAGAAACCAAGGAATTTTTATTTCTCCAACTAAGTATATCAGAGAAATTCTAAAGAGGTTCGGAATGGAAGATTGCAAACCAGTTACCACTCCAATGAAAACCAGTTGCAAGTTGAGCAAAGATGATGATTCAAAGTCTACAGACCAGAGGAAATACAAGTTGATGATTGGTATCTTACTATATGTGATAGAATCCATACCAGATGTAATGCAAGAAGTTGGACAGGTGGTACAATTTCAAGCAACACCAAAGGAATCACATGTTTTAGCAGGGAAGAGGATTTTCATATATTGTAAATGAACATAAGAGTTTGGATTATGGTATCCAAAAGGAAAGGATATATCACTTATTGCCTACACAGATGCAAATTGTATAGGTTGCGTTGATGACCGACGAAGCACAAGTGGAGCATCATTCTACTTGGGTGAGTGTTTAGTATATTGGATAAGAAGGAAACAATCATTAGTATCTTTATCTATAGAAAAAACAGAGTATATTGTAGCAGAAGGATGTTGTACACAGGTTCTATGGATGAAACAAAATATGATAGATATGTAGGTTGAGAATGATGATCCCATTCCAATATATTTTGATAATATAAGTGCCATTAGTATCTCAAAGAACCCAGTAATGCACTCCAAGACGAAACACATTCCAATCAAGTATCACTTTCTACAAGAACAAGTTGCAGAGAAGAACATTAGAGTTGAATATGTGGGCACAAAAGAAAAAGTGGCAGACATCTTTACAAAATCACTTCCAATAGAATCCTTTGAGTATATTCGTCAAAGACTCGGAGTAATTTCTACTCCAAAATGAATGCTTTTGAATGCTTATCTTATATGTCTTATATTTACATGAGGAAGCACCATAAAGAGGACACCTCATGTTGGGAGATCAATTTCAGGAAGATTTCAGTCAGGGAGAGTATCGCCAAGGATAGTTCAGTGAGGGGGAGAAGCCTTGGATGGAAATATAGCTTTTCCATTGATGACAAAGGGGGAGAGATTTATCAGATGCGTGATATAAATGCTTGGAGAGAGAGAATAGAGGCATGGTTCAAAGGGGAGCATGAGTGATATGAATTCAATATTTCATCAGAGTGTTTCCATCAATGCAAAAGGGGGATATTTCTAATTAATTAGGTTGGTTTTCATTGATGTCAACCCTTGAAGAAAGTTTGGTAGCATATTTCGGTAGCACAAAGGTTTGGGTGATGGACCCAATTTTGTTTGATGGATAATGGTATGATTTTTGATATATTTTCAGGTAATATTATTCTAGATGGATAGTACATGTCATTCCATTTCCGGTGGTATGTGGAACGTCACATAACGCCTCACGGTTAGAGAGTTATGGCCATCTGAAGTTGGAGAACCCTTATGAGTCATCTAGAAGCCCCAAAAGGTCAAAGTAATCAAAGTGGTTGCAAATAAGAAATTATTTAAATAATAAATTGAAGCGATGAGTGTACTATAAGTCAAAGTGGATGTAAAATAAATTATTTAAATAATAAAGTTAATGGATAACTTACTAATTGTGGAAAGTGGTAAAGTTAACTGGACAAGTGGTTAGAAGTGGGTTAGCCCTAAAATAAGGAAAGTGGGTTAAGATGATTAGAAGGTAAAATTATTTAAATAATAAAGTTAATGGATAACTTACTAATTGTGGAAAGTGGTTAAGTTAAGTGGACAAGTGGTTAGAAGTGGGTTAAGATGATTAGAAGGTAACCCCTTGAGGAAGCTAAATAAAAGTATAAATAAGAGGCAAGGTTCTCTCATTTTAATCACACTTGAGAATATTGAATATCTACAAGTGACTGAGGTAACCAAAGGATATCTAAGGTGAATTTCAAAGGGAATGTGAAGTAAAAAAGTCTGAATTTCAAGCTAGGATAAATTATTTTGATGATTATTTCTAAGGTATGTTATTTAGAGGTCATCTTACCATTTTCGCAATAACTTTTTTTATAGAATAATTTGGACCATGAAATATGGAGTACATTGAGGAAACATATCCAAGTAGTTGTGATAAAACATTCATCTCGTGGGTCATTGTACTTTTGGATTTACACTCCATAGAAAATAGGGTTTGTGTCTAGTCCTGAAACTAGTCTAAAACATGTGTTTTGGGTAAAAACGCCATAACTTCCTCATAACAGATCCAAATTCATTAAGACCAAATTTATTAGTTACAATATAGTCTATAGTATTTTTTGTACCAATTTTATATCCATACAACAAATATTCCCTACGGGGCACGCTCTACACATTCTCTCTCTAGAATAAGCCAAAATTCAACAAGGTATGCCATTTTTTCTATAACTCTGTTTCTGAGAGGTTCCAAGTAGTGAAACTTGGAGGAATTTCATAAAATACACTAAAGAACATTACGCACTATTTCAATATCTTTATTCATTACAGGTACATAGTTATGATTATTTCAAGTTAGGGTTGTTGACTAATCCAAAATTAGTCATTTGAGACTAAAGTAAAGTTTGATGAAAATGCTAGTCTCTTGTTGTTAAAGTTAAGGAAGGTTTGCAGGTATGTGATCATATACACCAAGTATATTATAGAGTTACACCTGAGATTTGGATGATGAAATTGAGGAGGGGTTTTGGTTGACGTACATGTTGTGTACATGGTTAAGACAAATAGTTGATGAGTTGGCACATACATGAGGTGTATAGTTGATGTTGTTGGTACATCTTGATGATTCATAGTTTATGTGTGTTTGATGAATCATTCGTACATATTTGGTGCATGGTTTATGCACTTGTTGATGGTACAAGTTGAGGTACAGGTTGGTGCATGGTTGATGCACTTGTTTATGGTATAGCTTAAGGCAAAGGTTGATGCATGGTTCCAATTATTGGTATAGGTTGTTTGGTGTAGGTTGATTGGTACAAGTTTACAAAAGTATATCTCACAGTGATAGTGTGGAAGAGGTTCCATCATTCTACTTATATTTCAGGGAGGTTGGACGGGGCAAGGACAGATGGTTGTAGCCACCTTCCAGTTGTAGTCAGAGAACATAGGGGGTTGTAGCCTCCTTCTGGTTGTAGCCAGAGAATTTGGGAGTTGGAGATTCCCTTGGGTTGTAGTATGAGAAACTAGGGGTTTGGAGCCTCCTTCCAGTTGTAGCTAGAAAATAAAGGAAGTTGGTGCTTCCAATGAATGTAATTCTTAAAGACATATAAGAAAAATCATTATGTGGTTTTCTCTCTCTTTGGGTTTCCATGTAAAAAACCTAGTGTACTGTGTATGTGTATGATTGCTCATTTATTCATTGTTTATTTACTCTGCAACTACTGGATGATAATGCTACATTGATATAACACCTGGATTTTATGGTTAAAAAGGATTAGATTTCTCTATTACTGATTCACTCCTCCTCTCAGTAATCCAACAATTACTAACATCAGTAGTAGTTTTACCTTGGTTCTGGTGATGTTCGAGGGTTTTGTTTGATGTAATGACTATAATATTGTTGTTAACTTTGATTCAAATGACATAGTCGTTTTCTCCAAGGTTTTGAAACAAATACCCTTAAATCTTTTAAGCTTCAAACTTTTATAAGAATCAGAAACAAACAAAAGCCCTTTTATTTTCTTGGACATCTCGTTTCACTATTTAAAATTCATATTATTTCTTTGTATAGACTGGTTACATAATGTATTCATAGGAACACATTTTCACCTAAATTGTTATACTTTTATTTTGAGGCTACTTAAAAATAGAAACCATTCTTTTGTTATCGCAATATATTTTCAATCTATAGATAAATGCACCATTTAATTATTTTATACTCAAGATTATTTTATTCTTTTGTACACCAGCTCTTTGAAAAGAAACCAATGCCTAGAAAATAAATATAATATATATATATACTTATGAATCTTCTATACTTCTACTATAAATATCCATGGATTCTCATTATCTATGTATCATTATCTTTTGGCATGAATATTCTATAATGATTTTTCTTCCTCTTTTCTATTATTTATAAAAGATAGTTTCCTTTAAAAAGATACCATGCTAGAAATGCATGCACACTTCTTGCTACAAAAATACCAATAATAAAAATAAAATAAAAAAATGTCTATATCTAGTTATACCAACATTGTAATTTTTATAATCATCCTCTACTATATTGTTTACCATTCATCAATAAGTATAAATTAAAGAAACATATATGAGTTTTCTTCAAAACTTGGGAAACAAACTGAGTAGAGAACCAGTTCCTCTCAACCATAGACACGAACAACCAAGATTACTTGTTCATGTCACCCATGAGCATAAATCATTATTCCATAGGGACTGAAATTTGTATAACCTTCTTGAGATATCTCAGTGTTTGATTCTCTCATATCCATCAAACTCAATTTCCTCATAAGTACTCAATAACGTCCTTCATAAATATAAAATTGTATAAAATAACACACCTAGGTCTTTTTCAAGTTAGAATCATCCCTAACCCTAGGGAATATTCTTGGCCTAGCTTTGTGTTAGCTTGTTCCCTCACATCCCACATATTTGAGAGTAGGGTTCCACTTGTCCTATGGACAATAATTAATCTGGTAGTTTTTATCCCTTTCAGTCACCCATGGAATAATGATTTACTCATTACAACTAGATTCTATA
>ML778489.1:335715-355423 GCA_009831015.1 Picea engelmannii
ATTGCTGATATTTTATTTCTGCGTTGAAAACGATGTTCATAATCCTCATGTTTCAGTTCTGAAATTTATTTTCTGTTAAGTTTTTTTTATATGCTGAAACACCAGGCTGTAGCTTATGCTGAAACACCAGGCTGTAGCATAAGCTGAAACACCAGGCTGAGTATATGTTGAAACACCAGGCTGTAGCATAAGATGAAACACCAGGCTGAGTATATGCTGAAACACCAGGCTGTAGCATAAGCTGAAACACCAGGCTGTAGCATATGCTGAAACACCAGGCTGAGTATATGCCGAAACACCAGGCTGTAACATATGCTGAAACAGTGTTGAAACTGAGTTTGGCATTTAAAT
This sequence comes from Picea engelmannii, assembly GCA_009831015.1. Taxonomy (NCBI): domain Eukaryota; kingdom Viridiplantae; phylum Streptophyta; class Pinopsida; order Pinales; family Pinaceae; genus Picea; species Picea engelmannii. The sequence goes on from ML778489.1 coordinate 336,067, forward strand.
TTGACTGAAAAATCAGCGAGACTGAAACTGGGTTGGGATTTTGAAAAATTAACAAATCTTAGTGAATCCATGACTACTCTTGGTTACCTACCATTCACTATATAGAAAGGACTCTTTCCTTTATATCTATTCAATAAATCATTGTATGCAAAGTCTACTCATAATTCACCTATTTAACTTGTTCATGGTGCAATTGTGATTAAATAAATATCATATATCTAGCGTACATGACGATAGTACATAGTTCATAATGTAATCATGATTTGTGAATAATATCATTACTTATGTGCACATATTTTTATATACAAAAAATATGATTATGTCATAACTGATGGTTGATGAAAGTCTCTTGGATGGGTATGGTTGTTTTCTAAGTTCATTTTATTTTATATGGGGTATGGGGTTGCATGGGTAAGTGGATGCAAAACAAATACACCTATATTGTAAATCATTTGAATAACTTAAACCACTATAAAATTTCACCTCCTCTTCTCTTCTTTTAATATAGAAAAAATCTATTAATATTATAATTTTTTTAGATATATAGATCTAACTCAAACAATCGATATAAATGACATACATACCATCTAGATTATAGTAAAGATAAATATTGTTACATGCAATTTAAAGTTATCTATTTTTGTGACGACGGTGATGATAATCACCATCCACTGCAACCAATTTTAATCTCCAGGACTATAAGAAAAGTAATAAGGAGTTAACTTGTTTGTCTTTAACATTTTTTTTTATGATAAAGAAATATTGGACAAAAGCTTTATTAAATTTCTATCATTATGATGGATTAACATGTTATGAAAATGGGTATTCTTACAAATATTTTAAATTTGAGATATAATATGGTCATAAAGAAGATATTTTAAAGGAAAATATTTTTCATCTTGTGAACTTTTTAGTATTTTTATCTTGTCCACTCTTAATATCATAAATATGACAATTTTTTTCATCCCACACTTTTTTGTGATTGCGTATATCAACACTTTATTAATATTGATAATTAAGAAACATTTATGACTTTAACACTTTCAAGACAAGACTTATTAAAGAAAATACAAGGTAACATGCACTTATCACCACTTTGATAAACACATTAACACTCAATAAATAAATAAATATTTAAATAGATCACTTACTAGATAAACAAATGATTGCCATGAAACCCTAATCATGATATCATCCATTAAAAAACATTGACGATACATCCACAAGATTATCTCCAAGAGAAGCCGCATAAGTCATCCACAGTGAAAGAGAAAGATTGAACACATGTGTAGTATTGATTCCCCACAAGTTGAGTTGTGATTTACAAAGGGTAGTGATCCCTCTATATGTATGAGGAAACCAAGCATTCCATCTCTCTAAGAAGCCCCTAAAACATAACAATCCATGATACAAGGTGGATAGGTCTTAGGCTGACCCCAAAAAATTCCTTCAAAATAATGCTAAAACATGAACAAATTCTCCTAAAAGGTCACACATGTGGGTGTAGGAAGCTCCCAAAGGGTGATATCAATCACTAATGAGGTACAAAACCTCCAAAATTCATGTCTCTCCTGGAAATGTGAAAAGCATAATCAAAAGTCATCTCTCCTCATTAAGGAAATATATCATCATAAAAAAGGTGTCAACACATCATAATAAGTGCTAGGTTGGCTAAAGCATATATCCATTATACTCAAGGGTGATGTCTTCCTCTAGATATGCAATTTTTTTGAAAGTGACAACATCTTAAACAAGGAGAGATCCACCAACTTTCCAAAGAGGTATATTGTCATCATCACATGCCACATCATCAATCCAAGCAACAATGTTTTGAAAGGGTGCATGATGTCATTAAGGGTTTTAGGTGGCATGAAAAACTATATATGAAACATCCTAGCTCAATAATGAAATGTCATAGGTCTAGGAGGTGTTGAAGGGTGTCAAAATCCATGCCAAGTCATCATGTAATTCAACACTCACCGTTAAGGCCCCAACAACCTCCATAGAGTGTGAAACATCCAATGTAGAAGCATGAAAAGGTCCTCCATAGGACCATATCAAGGGGTGCATCATAATCAAGAAAGGGCTCATAGAATCAGGTAATATCAAGAATTATGGATACAAGAACCATTACAATCATAAAAATTAAGTCACAATTTAATACAAAAGCCACACAAATAAATCACATTAGGAATCTTCTTCAAACTTCATGTTGTAACCCTTGAGATGTTTTTGGCTAGGAAACTATGTCAAGGCATCCATAAGATTGATTAATTTTGTTTAAGTTGATCTATCCTAAAACATAATATTTTTGTTGCTTTGTTGGGCCTATATCATTAGTCTTTAAATATTTAAAGATTAAGATTGGAATAAATGAATAAAGATTCAGACGATAAAATGTTTTAAGAGGATGAAAAAAGGAATAAATGAAAAAAAATTGAATAGTGAAGTACTATATATTTGATAAATATCACTTAAATTTAATATACAAGAAATGATTATCGAATATGTATCTAAACCAAGATAAAATTTGAATAGAACAGAATACTTCGTTTATATTGAAAAAGGAAAAATGAAATTTAAGAACATGTCTTCTTAATACTCACAATATATTGAAGAAATCTGTAACTTTTAAAGATACCTTTTGCAGTTAATGATGGTAGTTGTTGTACAAAATCATCACAGTCCTGGAAGTATACACATTCAAGAGGAATTTAGGAGCATGACAATAACATCAAGAAATGAATCACATAGATGAAAACATAGAATTTCGAATCTTTGAAACTTGCATAATTTTATTAAAGATCTATAGTTGGGCCTCTAAAAACCTCTCCTTTTACATTTAGTTCTTTCACATACATTTATATAGTTTGGGTCATAGTCAAATATGGTTATCAGATCCTATTTTCTATCCATTTGATCTACAAAATATCTTTTACATTCTAAAATAGAAAGATCAAATGATAACTATTGCAATCTGTGAATTTCTTCAACTATCTTGTTGTGTCATCATGTCATTTGGGGAAAAAGTTTCCAAGTTTCACTTAATGGATAGCCAAATGATTTCATTTGCATGCAGGAGATATCAAGCTTGGTATATTATTCATATGTAGGAGGATTTAAAAACAAACTTTTTATTTCCTAGAGGAGATGGAAGTCATCCATTAGAAAATATTCAATAATTTGATCTCTTCCTATTTTTACTATCTTTTTGAACGCATCGGTGATTAAGTCGATGTCTCTTTTCACACTAATGCATGTATTTTAAGCTTTCTGCAATAGATTTCGTTTTTCAAATATCCTTTAATCTTCCATCACCATTGTATTTCTATCATTCACACCTTTTATTTTAAGTACTTCATTGGACTTAGAATTTAAGAACTTAATAACATGGGTAGCAATCTAAGGTCTTGTTCTTAATTCATGAAATGATTTCTTTAAAGTATCATCAATTTAATCTATTAATAGGTCTTCATCATAAATAATCCCAAATTTTACTAACTTCATTAATGATCTCATCCAAAATGATATGTCTAACCCCTATTAGATATTTCTTTCCAAACAATTTATTCTTCATTTGGTCCATTTCTGTTTGCATCTTTGTTTGCATCTTTTGATATTCTCCAACAACTTTGTCTTTGTCCTTGATTTCTTCATTTTCTGTTACAATGGTTTGCTTCAATTTATCAATTTTAACTTCTTTCATATTTAAATCTGTTAATTCCTTTGACAATCCTACTAGTAGATCAGGTGATTCTGCTGAGTGTAATAAATTATATCCTCCCTTCAAAGTTTCAATTTTTTTGACATACAAATCAATTTGTTCTTCCATATGAATCATTTTCTTCAAAATTTGTTCCTTTTTTGCTTAGACTTCCTATAGTTCTGGTGTTTGTACATGATCAATTCCTAGGATGTTGAGCCTTTTATTCAATGCCTGGATCTCTAGGTCCTTGGTTTTTATTAGTGGTTGTACCTATCCTTCATCTTTTGGATTAGCTCCTAGTTCTATTATCCATTGTTCTAACTTCTCCACTCTTATCTTCCTAGTTCTAGTAGCCAATTTTTTATTTTTTAATTGAATCCTAAGTTTATCATTTATGGCTTGAAGTTCCTTCATTCCAAAATTATCTATCATGTAATCCATGTTTGTCATTTATCTAGTTTGTCTATGTAAGTCGAATTTATCCAATAGATGGACTACATTAAGATCAATGGAAATGTTTGTCACTTTATTCTTCTCCTTTGGCTCCATAAATGCTATATTTAATATTCCTTTCTAATAGCCCACAATTGAGATCATTCTAGTTTGATATGCATCATGGTCATAAACTTTAGGATTCATATTATTTCTAATGTTTGCACCTAATTTTATGATTTCCATGAACTGATGAACCTGGTCTATCTTCTTTGCTTGATCAATAATCCTCGATTGTATTTCACTTTCACACCCTAGAGTCTTGAGATTATCTGATGATATTACTTCTACAATCACAGCATGGCCCCTCTTTCTTGGTATGATTTCTTATGCTAACTCTGAGTCTTCTTAATCATCAAGTTCTTCCAATATATTTATTTTGGTTGATCCTTCTTCATCTGTCCCCGAATCCCTTGAACATTATTTTGTAGTATTTATTTTATATGTGTTATCAAAATTATGAGTGTTATACAATTATTTTCCACCTGTTGGGCATCATCCATGGGTCAACAATCTAAAACACTAAACCATACCAATTTTCCCTTGAGTTTGCAACACTTTTTTTCATGGTTGTTGGTTTTCCATTTATTGTTAATGACCATAAAATGTTGGTCTCTCATTGTCCTCTTGCTGGACACGATCGGTCTCTCCCAACAAGAATGTAGGGCATGAATGAGTATATTACTCCCTTTTTTAGGATTGGTTTCGTGAGATAATATTGAACCCTCGATTCTTCATCGTTCGACCTCGAGAATATTTTCATCTTGGGCATGGAGATATTATGCAAACTACCGTTTGATATTATCTCTACTATCCTATAAATAATGGAGGTACCTCATGGGAAAAATAGAGGAAAAGAGAAAGAAAGTGTGTGTTGGAATATTAATCATGGAGTTTTGGCAATAAATATGGTTATAACTTCATCAGGCTATCAAATTGTAAGTTGTAAATTGTTTTCATTTGATCAATAGAACATGCATGTGACTTTCCCTCGTATTCGATTGTATATGATTATCATAATTCAAATCTTTATGTTATGTAATTATATCTATAATAAATATTCACATGATATATTTTATCTTTTGAAAGGATTTTGCTTGTATATTCATGTGTGTAGATCCACATTGACAACAGCGAAGGACATCTTCAACAAGGAAAATAAAAAAGGAGAGTGTAGGGACAATCGTCAAGTGATCGGGTAATCCCTTTGTTCCATTCACTTATATATCATGTCTACGTATTATTTAGATTTAGGAAGGTCCATAGTTTGTATCTTTATTATCTCTTAGGTCTTGGGAGAGCCTCGGGGAGGTAACTCTCAGAGGGAGAAAATATCCTACAATAGATTGGCAAATCCACTGGGGATCCCACTACTGTTTAGTTAGTTTTTCTTCCTTCGTTTCTTTCATTTGTCTTTCCAATATCCTTGCTTATTTTAAGCCCCAATTTTTGTTCTTGATCTATCAATAAGTCTTTTCCAAGGCCATTTGCAAATTCTCACCCTTAGATCTAATAGATCTAGTTCACATCTATTGTTTTTACAATTGTACAGTCATAGTTGTGAGTGATACCTACCCATAGAGAGACCACAAATTTGTGATCTCTGGCTAATCCATTTTAGGGAGCGACCAACCCTTTTTGGTCACTTGTTTCTCCACTTTAGGGGTGACTAGCCTGAAATTTACACTATAGGGAGTGACTAGAACAATGTACGGACTGACTAGAACACCGTGGTCTCCCTCTAACCCTCTGTATGGAGCTACCAAAGCTATGTGTTCTTCGTGTGGTCATCAACATGGACCAACCAGGATCTGAAAATCAAATTTTCAAGGGATATCCTTCAAAACAAGGCTCAGATTTGTGCCTGTCCTTTCTTCCACCCTTCCAGATCTCTCTCAAATCTGTCCCAACAGTTATTGTTGCAACATTGTTTCAAAGTCATTTTGAAATTTTGTATCATGTGCCATTTTATTCAGTTCATTAAAAGTATTTTTGTTTTGTGGGTATGGTTTAGGTCATCTAATCTCATTCCCTTAGTCTTAAAGTCTTGATGGTACCTTTGTGAAGAGATTATATTTGTTTTTAAAAATATTTTGGGTGTTCCTTTTATATTTTATTTCATTGTTTAAACAAAATGAAGACTTGCATCTCATCTTTGAGTGCAATTCCTTTTTCAAGATATTTGAAAAAAAATATTAAATTACCTTTGAAATATTGAGTTTTTTTGTTAAATGCATTTTTGTGCTTGAATGTTTTCCTTGGGTGATGTTCCATAGTTAAAGTGTTTTGGTATATGGTAGAAAAGGGCTTGTATTTTTTTTTCAGAAACATTTATTTTCTAGGTTGGCATCATTATTCTTTCCATTTAAAGAGGAAAATTGAAAAGTTGCATGATATTGAGTGGCTATTCATATTAAGAAGAAAAAAACTCTTCTCCTTATCATAGATAGAATTCATGTAAAAGAAATGATTTCATTTCATTCTTTTTGCAATCTATTGGAGTCGAGTCTCACACATCATTAGTTTCATCCATGTGGACCTTTCTAAGTAAAAATGGTTATAAAAATCAACCAATTCTTTAATAAAATTAACTATACACTTTTGTTTATAACACACCAACAATAGTTTAGAGCTATGGTATTTGGAGTAGAAAAAGTGAGTAAATTGTCCAAGAATACTAATCATGATTTTAAAACACTAGTGATAAAATCCAACTATCGCATAAGAATAGCGTAGAACCCCCTCTAACATAGCGTCTAAACACGAGGTCACTTGCAAAAGAGAAGTGTAGATTATCCCTCCAAAGCTTGACCAATCATAGTGGAAAGAACATATATTGGGAGTTTTTCTTGAGTTTTACTGGTTCATTTGGTCTTAGTGCTTTCTGAATCTCGAATCCGTTAGAGGTCCTCAAGAGTGTTACCGATCTAGTTGTCTGCAGGCCTCTAGAAGATCTTGGGATTTGGTTATCCTACCCATACATTTGTCCCCGACTGATGGAAATATCATGTTGGAATTGATGTCAACATGAAGACAAGAATTATCATAGTGTAGTATCACATGGAACTATGGTAAAAGTTATAAGAATACATGGGATCACCTAGTCAAGTTCTTTGAAAGAATGAAAGAATGAAAATAAAAGAATGAGACAATTTCAATTACTATATTGGTCGAGTCGAGTTATCCTGGTGACTATATATTCTGTTGAGACATGATTGTGATGAACATAACAAATAATAGCGAGTCACCCTCTTGAATAATTTCTCGTGCACTATAATTTTATAGTGTAGTCGAAGAGAAATTTGTTGATGTAGTACCCATAAACCTCGAGTCTATCATATCAACACAATAGTCGATATTTCGTAACAAGTTTTGGTAATCATTTTTTCTAGGCCAAATTTGGATGACCCTTGAAACTCAAACAATTTCCAACAACCACCAATGGTTGGATCCACTTAGGAAGTCAATTGTTGAATAAATTGTCATTAATTTCAAAGGTTTGTAAGTAATCAAATATATGTCAAACGTTAGTAAGTGATTAAATATAAATGTGACCTTGGTATCACTTTAATAAATACAAAAGCGAAAAAGTTAAGTGGAAACAAAATTTACGCAAAAGTGGAAATGAAGGTGGACTAAATATAAATATAACTTTAATAAATAACAAAAGTTAAAAAGTTAGGTGGAAGTGGAGTTTACCTAAAAGAGGAGTAAATATGAAAGTGGAATAAAGAAAAAGGTAAAAGTGAAAGAAGAGTTAAAGAAAATGGGAAAAAGTGTAAGAGCACATGGTATTTGCAAACCATGGTGGTATTTATCTATGGTAATGTAAAAAGTGAATTAAATCATGATGGTCAAAATCTATTGACCCAATTGAAAATGTGACTAAACGATATAAAAGGCACAATGGTTCATTGACATTGTATTAATTAAAACAATATGATTAATATCTTATATTGAAAAGGCACATACTCATAATGAAGAGATGCTTTCATATATTTAAGAGGTGCAACTGTTCAATTGTACATGACCATTGGAAGACTATATAAACATAAATTCTTGTTGAAAGAGGGTGTCTCTCTGTGCTTCAAATATGGATATAACTAACAGAGTCAGAGGACAAGAAAGTAAATGAAGATATGCAATAGAATCCAAAGAAGACTATGAATATTTGAATATTGAAATACTTATCATAAAAAGGGAGGTTGGGTGGTGCTAGGGCAGGTTGGAGCATGGATGCTCCATGTTGCTAGCAGAAGCACATGAAGGAATAGTTGGAAGGAACTATGTAGGGAATCCTAGAACAAATAAGGTGTTGCATGCAAGATTATGGTGGCCTACGGTACACAAGGACACAAAGGAATATTGTTACACTTGTGATGTCTGTCAAAGGGTGGGAAAACTATCTAGAAGGGATGAAATGCCACTTATGCCCCAAGTAACATTACAAGTGCTTGATAAATGGGTTGTGGATTTCATTAGACCCATTAACCCACCAACAAGGATGTAAGGAGCCAGGTACATCATTATTGAAGCAAAATACTTAACCAAATGGGAAGAAGCAACCCCAGTGAAGGACTGGAATGCATAAACTGCATCACGGTTTCTCTTTGAGAATGTGGTGACCATATTTGAATGTCCTAGAATTTTGTTGAGTGATCAAGGAACCCATTTTATTAACAGTACAATCAAAGCTATGACAGAAGAATTCAATATACATCATCAGAAGAGCACACCTTACCATCCCCAAAATTCTACATGGTACAATAAAATATTTTAACAATATTCTAGAGAATGCATTGATAAATATTTGCAATGTGAATAGGGACAATTGGGATTTGAAGGTATCAACAATATTATGGGCTTACAAGACTACATGCAAGAAGCATACAGGACATACACCATTCATACTAGTGTATGGACAGGAAGAAGTGGTTCCAATGGATTATTTAGTAGCTAGTATGTGCATTGCAACAATCACCAACATGACAGAAGAAGGTGTTGCGCACGAAAGATTGGATTAGCTGATGCAGCTAGAAGAAGACATATTTTTAGTAGGATTCCACCAGGAAGTACAGATAGAAAATGACAAATCTTGGCATGATAGGAACATAAAGAAGAAAAGATATAAGGAAGGAGATCTATTTCTCCTCTATGACAACAGATATCTATGAGACCCAGGGAAATTCAAAATTCATTGGTTATGGCCTTATTAGGTAGAGGCCATTGAAAATGTAGGTGTTGTGCAACTAAAATATCTTGCATGAAAGAATCTCAGAGGACTCGTGAATGGCAGTCGACTGAAGCTGTATCAAGACAATCAACCTAACAACTTGAGGTAAAAACAAAGAGATAAGGTATGATTGTACATATTATATATAGTAGATGTTAGAAGAGAAAGACAAAAATCCATAAAAAGAGGAAATATAAAAAAAAAATACATAAAGATAGAAGAATAGTAGAGGGATTTTTTTTATGTAATAGATTTAGCATTAACAGTGCACCACAGAAAAATTAGTGTTGAAGACATTGCATGCTGGAAAATAGTTGACAGACACAAAAAGTGGAGCGCACAGGAAAAAGTGAAAAAGTGACAACTGTCAGTACACCATCCCATTTTAAATTAGAAAAGAGGGGGAAATGTGGTCATTTGTGCTTTTTCTCTAAGGAGAAGAACAAGGAGCGAAGCTTAAGTTAAAAAGAGTGATAATTCATGATAGCAAGTGGAGAATTAGATATCAACAGTACGAATCTGAATAGGATATCTCCACCATTCATTGGAGCATCGAGGAGGGCCGGGAGAAACACGAGAAGTAGTGCTTGGGTTACACAAACATGGAAACAAGACATGCCCATAGTCGTGGATGTGGATGAGATACATACACCGAAATATAATCCACACACCACACATGTTGAGGATGAAAGAAACCCAACACAAGAGGTCGGGTAGCATGAGGAGGATGTAGAGAGGAAAGAATCCAATGTGTCGAGGGCAAAAGGGCCACAACAGGGCGAACATGGCATGGAGTAAATACAATAGGTTCTAGAGCTAGAATAAGAGCATGAAATAGAGAACTAGGTCATATCATAGGTTTGGGGGTCATCCCCGCAAGGGAAGAAGAAGGCATGAGGTAAGAGAAGTGCACAAGGAATATCACACACATAGGAGAAATTAGAAATAGTAATGCCAAAAATCCTAGAAGGAGAAAAGGAAGATGTTGAGATGGTGGGAGGAGTAGACACCATGGAATACTTCGATCATGACATGGATGACATAGTCAAATTCCTAGATATGGCGCAACATAACTATATGGAGAGGAGAGGAGAGGGCCCATTAGGTGCGCCACTATTGGAGCTCGCGTAGTGGATCTTGGGGATCCACAATATAAGGATTATGAACTTTCTATATATACTGCACTTCAGGTATGGTAAACATATCAATGGATGTGTGAAGAAACTCCTAGAAAGGGTGCATGGAGAAATGTTTTGGATGGATATGCCAGTGCCTATAAATGTTGATTTTATTAAAACCATCATTGGGCTACCCATGGATGGGGAGAAGCTAGAGCAGTACTTAGAGGATAAAACTAAAGTAAAATCCATCTCCGATGAAATCAATGAAAATTATGGCACGAAGCCAGGAGATAGGGGAATCAGGATTAGTGACATCAATTATCTTGCGGCGAGATTTTCTACAAGGTTGATAGGGTGCAAGTTAAGGTGCAAGTGTAGAAAGGAGGAAGTATCAACAAGAGTGGTAGCAGTTGTAGTGTAGTGCGTGAAGGGGAGCTCGATGATATGGGCCCTTTATCTTCTTAATTCTTTCTTGAAGGATTTCAAGGATACATAGGATTGAGGCTCTAAGTTCCATTACTCATGGTTACTCATCCTATTTACATTGGTAGGATGGAAAGAACCAACATACAATATGTTCCTACAAAGAATAGGAAAGTGTGGTGCAATGCTCTACATGTCTCTTAGAAGAAAAACAGACCCAAAGGCGAAGAAACTAAACAACAATGTATTCGATCTATAATTGACGGAGTTCCAGAACCTCTTAGCTTATACATGAAGGATTTCCCCAGAGACTGTCCAAGATTTTGGACACATAGCAAGTTTTCAAGCATTGTGCTACAACATGTGGGTACAGGCGAAGAGAGACCTAGCCAAGGAGTGGCTACAACCGAGTTATTGCATCACAACATAGGATATACAGATGGAGGTCCAGGAGTGGCCCAGGGAAAAGAAAGTTCCAGTGATCCTAAGGACAGTTCCAAGAGAACAAATGAATACATAGGAAAAAATAGTCCCTCTACAGTAAACAGGCAGAAACGATGCGATAAAAAAGAAGAATGTCACACAAGGCCAAGTGGGGGGAAGCATCCCCATACAAAATAAAAGTAGGACAAAAAATAAATCATAGCTTGGTTTTACACGGGATCCATCACGCACATAGAAGGCACCACGAGGAACAACAAAATAGGTGTGCACAAAAGAAGTACAAACAAAGACACAAGAAATACCCATGGAGGAAGAAATTGGGTATTTCTTGTGTCTTTGTTGAGGAAGAAATTGGGTAGGAGACAAGCATGGATACAAATATTCTAGAGGCATATGAACCATCACATGCCCAAAGGAAGAGGACAGGGGAGAAATAAAGTGGTTCCAGGAAGAAGGTGAAGGCCCACAAAAAACTACTAGAAACATCACTGACAACAGATGATGTGAAACTAATAGCCACCACAGTCGAAGATCAATTGTGAGAGGTGTGGTAGAATGCCAAGAATAATAGGGCTTCTATTCTGGAGCAAGTACAAGAAGTGAAAAGTGCATTGGAACAATTGAGGATTAGGGAAGAGAAGTCATGGAAAGACAAACCAATGAAAGCTAAGGAAGGAGTGTATTTTGGAGAAACAATAGAAATTAAAATGTAGGGGAGCGCCAATTTTATTGTAACACCTAAGATGTTGTTGATCGACAAGGAGACAACATAGAGGCCACTAAAGGAAATAATAACATTGGACTTAACATAGTCCAAGATCCCGACGAAGGTGCTCTATAAATTAAAAATAAGTGTCGTACAAGAAATTCAGTCCAGGGAAAGGTATGATGTGAAAAAATTACAGATAGGGTAGGAGGAAAAGATCACACTTAAGGAAGCAACCAGCAAAGAAGTGCAAGAAAAAAATATAGCACAACAAAAAGTATAGGAGATGGAGAAGTACATAGGCATAGTATTTTGAACCATCCCAGACAACGCAAATTCAGAGGGAGTATCTACTAAAGGAAAGATGAATAAAATAGCACAGGCCCTGGAGGAGTACAAGGATCAGATAAAGGAGTTGGAGGAGCATGTAGAACCTGCTACTCTTCTAGAAGTAAGAGCTCAATGAAGAAAATATAGAAGAGAATATGTGAAAACTATAGCACATGCCATACATAGGATGACATAGTTGTTGGGAAAAAGTGGCCAACTATGGATGAAAGTCCAAGAATATGAAAGGTTGCAGTAGTTGTAAGGAAGGGAAGATAAGGTACATGCAGTAATGATAGAGTTAAAAAAAATACAGAAGATGATGTCACTACCAGAAAATATTAATATTGCAGTAGAAATGAAGAGCTTGTTGGATTACTAAGAGCAAGGGTGAATCAATAATATAGCAATTTCATCCTTTTTAACCATAAAGTGAAAGCATTAAATCAATGTAGCATTATCATCCAATAGTTGTAGATTAAATAAACAATGAAAAAATGAGCAATCATACACATACACAGTACACCATTGTTTTTATGTGGAAACCCAAAGTGGGAGAAAACCACATAATTTTTTTTCTTATATGTATTTAAGAGTTACATTCATTGGAAGCACCAACTTCCTTTGTTTTTCAGTTGCAACTAGAAGGAGGATCCAACCCCCTAGTTTTTCAAGCTACAACCTGAGGGAAGCTACAACTCCCCTATTCGCTGGCTACAACCAGAAGGAGGCTACAACCCCCTATGTTTTTCGGCTATAACCGAAATGTGGCTACAACCACCTATTCTTTCCCGGTCCAACTGCCCTAACGTATAAGTAGAATGATGGAACCACTTTCACACTATCACTGTGAGATATACTGTTGTAAACCTGTACCAATCAACCTACACCAAACAACCTCTACCAATAACCCGAACCATGCATCAACCATGCATCAAACTATACCTCAATCTATAATCAACCTCTACCATAAACAAGTGCATCAACCATGCACCAACCTGTACCAATAACCTGAACCATGCATCAACCTATACCTCAACCTATAATTAACATGTACCATAAACAAGTGCATAAACCATGCACCAATTTGTACCAAACAAACTATAATCAACATGTACCATAAACAAGTGCATAAACCATGCACCAACCTATACCATGAAAAAGTGCATCAACCATGCACCAAACCTGTAAAAATAATCGTTCACAACAACCCGTCCAAACAACCTATCACAACAACCTATATCATCGATCTTATCAACCAAATCAAATCTAATCACCAATATCAATCACCAAGACAACTCTCAAATATGTGCGTCAACCAAGAATAACACACCAACTCATAATCATCACCAAGATCAATATGTCATTCTAATAAAATACCAAGATAAGTATGCTACATTATCCATAAACGATGTCTCAACAATACTACTAACAAGTGTCTCCAACCATGTATCAAATACACATAAACTATGACTCATCAAGATGTACCAACATCATCAACTATACACCTTATGTATGTGTCAACTCATCAACTACTTGTATCAACCATGTACCCAACATCTACCTCAACCAAAATCTCTCATCAATTTCATCATCCAAATCTAATTTGTAACTCTGTAATAGACCCGGTGTATATGATCACATACCTGTAAACCTTCCTTAACTTTAACAAGAGACTAGCATTTTCATCAAACTTTACTTTAGTCTCACATGACTTATTATGGATTAGTCAAAAACCCTAACTTGCAATAATCATAACTATGTACTTGTAATGAATATCGATATGAAAATAGTACACAATGTTCTTCAGTGTCGCTTATGAAATTCCTCCAAGTTTCACTACTTTGAACCTCTCAGGAAAGGATTTATAGCAAAAACGACATACCTTGTTGAATTCTAGCTTATTCTAGAGATAAAATGTGTAGAGCATGCCCCACACAGAATATGTGTTGTATGGATCTGAAAATGGTACAAAAAATACTATAGATTGTACTCTAACCAATACATTTTGTCTTACTTAATTTGGATATGTTATGAAGAAGTTATGATTTTTTTACCTGAAACACATGTTTTAGACTAGTTTAAGGACTACCCACAAACAATATTTTCCACAGAGTGTAAATCCAAAAATACAATGACCCACAAGATGAAACTTGTATCACAACTACTTCGATATTTTTCCTCAACTACCTCCCAATTTCATGCTCAGAATCATTCAAGAATTTTTTTTATTGCGGAAATGGTGAGATGACCTGTAAATAACATACCTTAGAAACCATCATCAAAAGAATTTATTGTCCCTTGAATTTCGACCTTATTTACTTCACCTTCCCCCTAAACTTTCTCTTACATATCCTTTGGTTACCTAATTCACTTGTATATATTCAATATTCTCAAGTGTGATTAAAATGAGAGAGCCTTTCCTCTTATTTATACTTTCATGTAGCTTCCTGTACCATAAACAAGTGCATCAACCATGCCCCAAGGTGTACCAATAACCTAAACCATGTGTCAAACATGCATCAAACTTTACCTCAACCTATAATCAACCTGTACTATAAACAAGTGCATCAACCATGCACCAACCTGTACCAAACAACCTGTAATCAACATGTACCATAAATAAGTGCATCGACCATGCACCAACCTATACCTCAACTTGTACCATTACCAAGTGCATCAACCGTGCACCAAACCTATACAAATAACATGTCATAACAACCTTTCCAAACAAACTATGACAACAACCTGTCTCATCAATCTTATCAACTAAATAAGATCTACTCACCAAGATTAATCACCAATAAAACTCTCAAATATATGCATCAACCAAGCATAACACAACAACTCATAATCATCACCAAGATCAATATTTGCTTCTAATAATATACCAAGACAGGTATGCTACATCATCCATAAACCATGTGTCAACAATACTACTTAAAAGTGCCTCCAACCATGTACCAAGTATGTACCAATCATGTATCAAATACACATAAACTATGACTCATCAAGATGTACCAACATCATCAACTATACACCTCATGTATGTGCCAACTCATGAACTACTTGTCTCAACCATGTACCCAACGTGTACCTCAACCAAATTTCCTTATCAATTTCATCATCAAAATCTAATTTGTAACTCTGTAATAGACCTAGTGTATATGATCACATACCTGCAAACCTTCCTTAACTTTAACAACAAGAGACTATCATTTTCATCAAAATTTAGTTTATTCTCACATGACTAATTTTGGATTAGTCAACGACCCTAACTTGAAATAATCATAACTATGTAAATGTAATGAATAAATATATTAAAATAGTACACAATGTTATTCAGTGTCTTTAATGGAATTCTTCCAGGTTTCACTACTTGGAACTTCTCAGAAAAGGAGTTATAGAAACAATGGCACACCTTGTTGAATTTTGGCTTATTCTATAGAGAGAACTTGTAGAGAATTCCCTGCATGGAATATTTGTTGTATGGATTGGAAAATGGTACAAAGAATACTAAAGACTCTACTCTAACCAATACATTTGGTCTTACTAAATTTGGATCTGTTCTAAAGAAGTTATGACGTTTTTACCTGAAACACTTATTTTAGACTAGTTTTTGGACTAGCCACAAACGTTATTTTCCATGGAGTCTAACTCCAAAAATACAATAACCCACAAGATCATTTTTTTTATCACAACTACTTGGATATGTTTCCTCAATGAACTCCCAATTTCATAGTCTGAATCATTCTAGAAAAATAGTTATTGCGAAAATGGTGAGATGACATGTAAATAACATACCTTAGAAAACATCATCAAAAGAATTTATTATCCTTTGAATTTCAAACTTCTTTACTTTACCTTCCCTCTGAAATTAGGCTTAGATATCCTTTGGTTACCTCAATTACCTTTATATATTCAATATTCTCAAGTGTGATTAAAATGAGAGAGCCTTGCCTCTTATTTATACTTTCATGTAGCTTCCTCAAGGAGTTACCTTTTAACCATCTTAACCCACTTTCCTTGGTCTCCAAAAGAGCTCTAGATCCCCCAATAATGGTCAAAATCCCCCCAAGCAAGCTTAAAAATCAATTAAAATCTTAACATATAGTTAAAAAACCCAAATTTGGAAATAATACAAGGCACAACCCCCTATTCTTGGGCTCCTAGTCATATGGTAGACTCTATATGTCCTTGGGCTAGCTGACACATTGGTCTTTAGCCCCTAGCCCCCGACCCTTGGTCATTGGCATGGCCATATTGCCTCACCCCTAATCTCCACATGCTCGCATTTTGTTGGGCATCTAGTTCCTAGCATCTGGGCATACGCCTTGGTCGAAAGGCTAGCCCGACCGACCAGGCGCTATCCCCACAAATCCGCACCAAAAAGATTAGTGCAGAGGTTATGTGAAATAGACAAATGGAAGCACGTTGGGGGTTGGGGCTAGACACCATCCCTTAACTCCGAAGACTTTACATTGAAAGCAATTCAAATATTTAATTTTTCCATTATGTATTAAGAACCAATGTGGGCAGGCTGGTAGCCCGACCCTGCCAAGACTCTTTCCCCACACCCGCAGGTCATGGGTTCGACTCTTGTGGAGTCCATAAAATGTTGTCCACTACCAACCAAGGGAGGGGTGCCACGTGGTAGCCCATGACTGGGCTATGTGGCACCATTCCATTCGCCAAATAATATGTCTTGTGTCAAAGTATGTTTCTTCCACGTCTTCCACACCTTCCTAGTTTGCATGCCACCTATCTGACATGTGTCATTCAATACTGCCCAGTCACCTGCCATGTGTCAGGTCATACTTCCCAGTCACCTACCACGTGTCAGGTCATACTATATGGTCACCTACCACGTGTCCATCCGTACGACCATGTCACATACCATGTGTCACCTTCAGATGATGACACATCATCATGATGACATCATCGTGATGCATGTTGATGTGACCTGTCGTACCTGCTAACATTAACATTGACTTTGACTAGTTTGACTTTTTGTCTGTTTGGAAAAATGAACATAACGTGATATCTTGCTCATACAACATTCATTTGAGCCCATTCAAGTTACGTTGGGTTTGTAACAATGAGGCATAAGCGCACGTCCATTTTGAAGTGATTTTGAGAACTTTGATTTTTAGGCCTTCCTAGACCCATTTTGGTTCTTGGATCCATTTTGGATCATGCCTCCCCACTAAGACCTTTTGGTCCTCCAAAAGGATACTAACTAGTCATCAAGTGTGGGATAGGTGACCCCACTTGTTCTCTATCTTTAAACTATGTCATGTGCACATGTCTCATCAAGATCAATTGTAAAACAACCATGACAACTGACAACATATTGTTAGCCACTTGTACTCTGTCACATCTTACTGAATCCAATATCATCCATGTTGACAACGGTAGCAATGATAACATTATAAATATGACTACAAATGAGCTAATATGTTTTTATTACTTGCATGACATTAGCTTATCTTGAAGCAAAGTATGATTGAACTTCCATTCTACAATCATCTCATGTTCTTGCTTAAGATCAACTATTTGATTTGGGACAATTATAGGTGTGTTTATTGCATGGTATGCCTTTATTAATTGTTCGATTATTTGAAGAGATTGATTTTATTTTAAGTGATAAGCATGTACCACATATTCACTGCCTTCGTTGGTTAAGTGATATTGATTATGTTCCCTATAGAATATTGTTTTGTGATCATACAAATAAGGACTGCCTAAAACCATTCCACATTCATTAAGTGGCACCACATCACATGTTACATCATCCACAAACTTAGATGAAATTGAAAACTTTAAAGTGAATTTCTTTGTTATGTGCAATTTATGATTGTTTATTATCCATTTAAGTGAGTAAGGTTTATGATGCATTTGAGTGTTTAATCCCAATTGTTTAACGACTTACTCTGAAATCAAGTTAGATTGCGATCCACTATCTATCAATGTGCCGACCTTAGTATGCCTCATTATGACCCTTATGTGAAACAATTTGCATCTAGAATCATATCCATCGCCAAGTTTACATGCCAAACCAATCGTTGTGATTTTAGATTCAGCACTTGAATTTGATCCCAAGTCTTTTGGCCGTGTTGTTGTTGAAGTTGTTTGCCTCCCTTCCTCTCTTTGAACCATCTTGGTCTCTTCTCGGGATTCAATTTCTAGCAATGGTCCTCATCATGCCCTTCTTTATTGCAATGCTTGCAAGAGAGCTTCTCTTCATTTCTTGCCACTGAATTTTCCTTCTTTCCATTCCACTTCCTTTTGTCCTCTTTTATTGAAGACAATTCTGTTGATACACCAACTCATGTTTTCCTTGCCTCAATGTATGTCACTTGAACATAAACCTCATCAATATTAGTAGGTCCAAACATAAATACAATGTTATGAATGTGTGCAGGTAAACTTCCGATATACTTCATAAGAGCTTCTTGGGTATGTAATGGAATGTCTAACATTAATGTCATCTTATGAAATTCATTTGTGTATTCTTGCACTGTTTGTCCCTTTCTTAGTTTAAGACATTATGATTCAATTAAAACCTTCTCTTTATAACCCAAAGGATACAATTGTTTTCTAAGAGTAGAAACAAAACCTTGCCATGATGGAAATACATTACCCACTTGTTGCATGCCATTTTTCAACTTTCATTGCCACCAGACGAGTGATGTGTTTGGAAGTTGAAGCGATGCCAATTTGATTTGATTTGTCTCATCTTTGATTTGTTTCTGTTAAGCACTAATATTGGCTCATTACCACTTAATTGGGGCATATTAGATTAGTAATGTTATTTTATTTATGTCGGCTTTAGGCCATTAGTTGTAATTTAGATTAGTAATGTTATTTTATTTATGTCGGCTTTAGGCCATTAAACCTCCTAG
>ML778489.1:360538-380728 GCA_009831015.1 Picea engelmannii
CATTTTCATTTTGAATCATCTTGTACTTGAACATTTAAGTGGGGTAAAAGGAGGTTTCCCCCTCGAAGAGGCTTATTATATGAAATTATCTCTTTTTCAAGGCGTTGAGTACTTTTCCTGAGGTTTTTCTATGCTATATTGCTTTTTGGTTCTTAACAGTTTCACACTGCAATAAACTTCCATTTTTCTGAACCATTTATCAAGCCTCTCTGCATTAACTTCACCATCATACATGGGTAATTCAAATTTCACATCAAGCTTAAGTAAGGGCATATCATGTTTATGTTTGTGGACATGTTTTCTTGCGGTGGACTTAGAACTTGTACTTGAAGAAGAAGAAGTTGTTGGAGAAGAAGGAGGTGAAGGAGGAGGTTTAGGAGGATCCTCTCCTTCTTCACTTTTGGCCTTTGAATATTCACCTAGAATCGATCTCTTCTTCTCCAAGTAATCGTCATATAAAACCTTCATCATCTCCGAAATGGCAAAGAAAGTCTTTCGAAACTCTACCTCGTCATGAGAAAGTCCCTCTTTCGATGCCATGTTCTCACTTTGAGAAGTTCTCTTTCTCGATTCAATCTTAGGATTCTCTTCGACAAGCTTGCCTTCACCATGATTCAACTTTTACCTACTAATCATGCAAACTCAATAACCAACCGTCAACTAGCTCTAATACCAGTTGATCCAAAATTATCCTTTAAAGACTATGGTTGAGTTTTAAAACATGATTTCATTAACAATTTAAGAAATTTATGAAAGAGGAATAATTAATGATGTAATAATAAGATATACAAATCTGGAAATAATCACAAGAGTCAACAAACCATAACAATAAAAGTTGCTAACAAAGTTCGACAATATTGCCTACGTGTTCGTGCCTTTGTCTCAGTGGCTGAGGCTTTCTTATTTCTATTCAAAGCTTCAAAAGTACAGCTAAAAAGTGTCAAATGTATTACAAAATGATCTAACTATGTTCTTCTAGATCTCAAGAACCCAACACAACTGACAGCACTGAAAATGGATGAACGAAGCTCCTAGAAATGGCCCACAAAGTTGCTCTCCTCAATGGCTTCCATGCATAAAAATGGCTTTGACTGTCAAATTCCTCATCATTTCTTCTCTTCTAAACCTTTCTAAGGCTTCCAAGAACCTCTAGTTTATATAGGCTGAAATTTTCAAACAACCTCCCAACTTCCCCCCAATATCTGGGCTCCAAAAGAGCTCCAAATCCTCCAATAATGGTCAAAATCACCCCAAACACCCTTAAAAATCAATTAAAATCTTAACATATAGTTAAAAAACCCAAATTTTGGAATAATACAGGAACAACCCTGTATTCCCAGGCTCCTAGTCATATGGTATACTCCTTTTGTCCTTGGGCTAGCTGGCACACTGGTCTTTAGCCCCTAGACCCTGGCCCTTGGTCCCTGGCATGGCCATCTAGCCTAACCCCTAAGCTCCATGCACTCACATTTCTTTGGGCTCCTGGTTCCTAGTGTCTGGTCACACACCTTGGTCGACAGTCTATTCTGGCCAACCAGAAGCTATCCCCACAAATCAACACCAAAAATATTAGGGTAGAGGTTATGTGAAATAGACACATGGACCCCAACCCTTAACTCCGCGGACTTTACATTGAAAGAAATTAAAATATATAATTTATCCCTTATGTATTAAGAACCAATGTGCTCGGGCTGGTATCCCAACCCTTCCAAGACTCTTCCCCCAAGTCCGTAGGTCACGGGTTTGTCTCCTATGGAGTCCATAAAACTTTTTCCACTACTAACCAATGGAGGGGTGCCATGTGGCAGCCCACGACTGGGCCACGTGGCACCATTACATTCACCAAATAATATGCCACGTTTCAAATTATGATTCATCTATGTCTTCCACACCTGCCTAGTCTACATGCCACCTGATTGACATGTGTCAGTCTATACTACCCAGTCACCTGCCACGTGTCAGGCCATACTGCACGGTCACCTGCCACGTGTCCATCTGTATGTCCATGTCACCAGCCACATGTCACCTCCAAATTATTCCATGTCATCATTATGTCATGTAGATTTCATCCTAGCGCATGTTGACGTCACTTGTTGTACCTACTAACGTCAGCATTGACTTTGACCAGTTTGATTTTTTGCCTGTTTGGAAAAATGAAGAGAACGCAATATATTTCTCATACGACATCTATTTTATCCCATTCAAGTTGCATTGGGTTTGTAACGATGAGTTCTGCACATGTCTGTTTTGAAGAAATTATGAGCACTTTTGTTTTTAGGCCTTCCTGGACCCATTTTGGTTCCTAGATCCATTTTGGATCAGTTCTCCAACTTCACATGGCCATATCTCTAACTGTGCAGAGTTATGTGACATTCCACATACCAATGGAAATGGCATGACATGTACTATCCATATAGAATAGTATTTCCTAAAAATATATCAAAAATCATACCATTATCCATTAAACAAACTTGGGTTCATTATCCAAACCTTTGTGCTACCAGAATTTGCTACCAAACTTTCTTCATACTATCCATCTAGAATAGTCTTTCTTGCAAATATATCAAAACTCATACCATTATCCATGAAACAAACGTGGATCCATTACCCAAACCTTTGTGCTACCAGAATTTTCTATGAGACTTTCTTCAAGTGTTGACATCAATGAAAACCAACCCAATTAATCAACATAAACTACACGAAGAGGAGAAAGTAGTGCATGTGTAGAAAATTACAAGAAAAGCTCATTTGGAGCCCTTGCAGAAAAAGGTGGAGCAGTTGGTCATTAAGGTTGATGCAACAAAATCATAGGTGGAACAGATAGGATTGGAGGGAGGAGATATATTAAAGCCTCTAGTCGTTGCACAGATGGTGAAAGACATGATGGAGAAGATAAACTAGGCTAAGGAACAATAACAACATATAGCAGATATGTATGAAGCACTGGCACAAGAAGTAAAATATGCAAGAGTCTGTGAGTGACTCACGACGAGTCACGATGTCATTGTTGGGGGCTTGCTGGCATAGGCCAATTTTTGGAGAGAGTGAAGGCAGTTCTAGAAAATAAGGGAGCACGTCGAAAATAGAGGAAAAGCAACACCATAATTAGAGGAAATGGAGCATCGAGAAAAGTAGTTACTATGTGGACAAATTTTTGTGGAGTAATTGGAAAGTGGAAAAGCACCGACTTGGAGAAATGGTTGGATCCGAGACGAGACGAGATTAAGTCAAGGGGAAAATGGAAAAACCTAATCCGCTTAGGGTTAGGGTTCTTGTAAAGGCTTTGTCCCAATTTTGTATAAGTAGAATGTATTAGGACAAGGAGTGGGTGGCAGTGGTTGTTTTTGTTGTTTCCCTTTTTGTGATGTGTATTGTTGAGGTTTTAATATATCCTTGAGTTGATTAAGGGGTCTTATGGAGAGAATTTTTTGATCTGTGGAGATCAAATGTAATGGTGGAAGAAATGTACAGTGCATAGCACTAGATGTTACGGGAATATGAATAAAGAGCCCAAGAGACAAATCTTTGTGGACATAGCCCCAGGTGGGTGAACCATGGTATATGTGAGTTTTCTATGAATTTATGTAGTCTTTTTTATTTTATTTTATTTAGTAAGTGTATGATAAGCATGTTAAATGATCAAGGAAATAACACTGCACATGAAGAATAAACTAATGGAATCTGCAGAATAGCTCTAAATAAATGAATGTTATATCTAGTGTTTAGATCTGAATCTTATGGTACATTAGATCAATATCTATCATGGAATACATGTGGTTATAATGGTTAACGAAGTCCTATTAGAACAATTGTGATAGTGGTATAGACTAACATCTACTAAGGTTTTGAGGGATAACAAGTAGATCCAATGCCATTGAGGGAGACAAACATACCATCCCATAGTTGAAGACATCCGAGTCATGTGGCCACCCACAGAAGCCATCTTGGGTGAGACTGCATTGTGTTTCCTTCTGGTATCCAGAAGGGCCTATGATCAAAAGGGTTTTTGGTAATCTTGTAGTCAGAACCTAAGTCATCCCAATAGTAAACCAATAGAGATCATAAAGTAAATGTAATATTTATTGAAAATAAGAAGAACATTTGTGAATTTGGGTTTTCCACATTTAAATTATGTGTATATTGTAACCTTTGTGTTGATTATTTGTTTTGATTTGGTAAAATTAATAATTAAGTGGTTTTAAATTGCTGAAAAAGGATAATATTGATTCACCCAAACCCCCCTCTCAGTATTAAACAATATTCCAACAGTTGGTATCATAGAGGGTTCCTTCATCATAGTCTAATAATTGGAAGGAAGATTCTAAGAAACCACAATGGATCAACAAGAAGGATTTTCCTCAAACATAGCTCCATTATTCAAAGGATATAACTATGCACTATAGAGTATAAGAATGAGAAGTTACCTAATGGCACTGAGATTTTATTTCTGTCTATTTGTGGTAAATGGTTATGATGTGCCATAAACTGATCCTTCAGACACAACTACAAAGAAACTATGCAATGATAATTCAAGAGTTTTAAATGTAATTCTAGGTGGATTTGAAAATAGTGTGTTTGCCAAAGTCATGCATCGTAAATAAAAAAAAAGAGATTTGGAACAAACTACAAATAATCTATGAAGGAGATTCCAAAGTCAAGCAAGCAAAGCCTCAAATGTGAAAAGGACAGTTTGAAAGATTGAAGATGAAAGAAGAAGAAAACATTGCAGAATATCTTCTAAGAGTAGATGGAATTGTCAACATAATCAGAGGACTAGGATAAGAATTAGATGACAAAATAGCAGTCCAAAAAGTACTAATATCACTCCCAATGAGATATGATTCCAAAGTATCTACCTTCGAAGATCAAGAGAAACTTGAAAAACTAACATTGGATGAATGACATGCGACTATCACAACCAATGAAATGAGAATAGGATAAGAAAAACCGTCAAAAGATGAAACAACCTTCAAAGTCTCAAAAGGAACTAAAAACCACAAGAATGTATCAAATGAAAGTAACTCATACAAATCCAACGAGGAAGAAGAAAAATCCTTTAAGAAACTTAAGAAAAGGATATGGAAAATACAAAAGGACGTTACCTTTTAAATGCTTCAACTGTGGAAAAATTGGACATTTTTCTTCCAAATGTCCTTATCCCAAGGAAAAATATAGTGATGATGAAGAAGCTTACAATTAGAAAGAACATAAAAATATTAAAGCCCAATACAAAAATAAATTCTATAAGAAAAAAAAAAAACTTTTCTTGTAATGAATACATTAGCTCGTTTGACATGAGTGAATATGATGATACAAATGTTCTATTTATGGTAATAGAAACTCATATTGACACTACTAAATAATAATTATGAAAATGAAGAAATTCCAAAAGTTGAAGGAGAAGTTGATCTTGAAGGAGAACTCATTTGTGCCATCAAAGAACTAAGACGATATAGAAGAAAGAAAAGATCATTAAAAGAACAACTATTAGATTATAAGGAATAACAAAAATCAAGAGAAGAAGAAGTTTAAAAAACCATCAAGAAAATAGAACAAATCATTATTTATTTAAAAACTCAACTACAATAAGGTAAAACAATTAAAGAAATATTAAATAGATGACGTAATGACAAGGAACAAAACTGTGAAAAATTAGAGGTTGAAATAGTTCTTCTAAGAAAGAAACTTGAAAAATGAATTAACATTTCAAAGTTTGAAAGTAGTTCAAAAATATTGGATGACATCCTTATCAGTCCAACACTATCAAGTAATAATGTTGGACTAGGTTATGATCACAAGGAAACTAATAAAGGCTTAAAATATGAAATATAGAAAAGTGATGCAAATCCAATGACCTATGCAGGTTCCCTTCAGAGCTCCTTCAAAACAGAAAAGAAACTGCTAAAGACTGACTCTACTGAACAAATCTGCACTCTCTCCAAAAATAAATGAGTACAGAAGATATACTACTCCAAGAAGAACTCCTCCAAAAATGTATCAACAACTCTTTCTTGGCTATTGTTTTTCTTGTCATAATTTTGGGCATAACTCATTAGACTATAAAGCTTATAAAAAGAACTATCATAAAAGTGTTCAAGGATATGTCCATAGGAACTGCAAGTCTATTAGAAATCAAAGGAGTAGAAACTATAATTCATTTTCTCCACTACTAGATTACAACATCGAATGTTACAAATGTAACAATTATGGTCATATAGCTAGTAATTGAAAATTATTAGAATCTACCGCGAAGACAAATACTTCAATTTTTCTAAAAGAAAAATATAAGAAGATATGGAAAGAAAAACAAAAGGAAACAAAATGTAAGGTAGCATTGTATGAAAAAGATAAAATAAGTCAATGATATGTTGACAATGGGTGTTCAAAACATATGATAGGAGATCAAAACAAATTCATTGGCCTGAAAAGGGAGAAGAAAGGAAAGGTTACATTTGAAGATGATATCTTTGCCATAATACTTGGTAAGGGGACAATCAGTCTGGGAAATGACATAACTAAACCAAAATATGCCCTATTAGTTGAAAATTTGAAACATAATCTACTTAGTGTGAGCCAAACATGTGATCAAGGAAACATTCTCAGTTTTTACTCTAAAAAATGTGAGATTAGAAAAGAAGACTATGGAAAATTTGTAGCTACAACAACAAGGATGCCAAGCGATGTTTATATATTAAATAGAGAAAAAGAAGAAAAATGTTGCATGCCTCAAATAGATGAAAATTGACCATGGCATAGAATAACGGGACACATAAAATTTGATAATCTGGTAAAAATAAGTAAGAAGGAAGTTCTGAGAGTTATGCCAAAAATAATAAAACCTTAAAACATTTTTTGTAAGAAGTAACAACATAGGAAGAAGACAAAAGTAAGATTCGAGATGAAATATTATTCTTCCTCGAAACCATTATATCTTGTTCATACTAACCTATGTGGGACAACAAGAACAAAGAGTATACAAGAATAATACTATTTTTTTTATTCATTGATGACTATACAAGGAGAAGCAGTGGTTCCATTGGATTATTTAGTACCTAGTTTGCACATTGCAGTAATCACCAACATGAAAGAAGAAGGTGTTGCACATGAAAGATTGGATCAGCTGATGGAGTTGGAAGAAGACACAATTTTAGCAAGCTTTCACCAGGAAGTACAGAAAGAAAAGGACAAATCTTGGCATGATAGGAACATAAAGAAGAAAATATTTAAGGAAGGAGATCTAGTTCTCCTCTATGATAAAAGATATCTATAATACCCAGGGATGTTCAAAATGATTTGGTTAGGGCCTTATTAGGTAGAGGCCATTACAAATGGAGGTGTTGTGCAACTAAAAGATATTGCAGGAAAGAATCTCAGACAACTGGTGAATGGCAGTTGACTAAAGTTGTATCAAGATAGTCGACCTAACAACCTGAGGTAAAAATAGAGAGAGAAGTTATGATTGTACATATTTTATATAGTAGGTGTTAGAAGAGAAAGACAAAAATCCATAAAAAGAGGAAATATAACAAAAATACAAAAGGATAGAAGAATAGTAGAGGGGTTTTGATGTAATAGATTTAGCATTAATAGTGTGCCATAGAACAACCAGTGTTGAAGACGCTGCACATTGGAAAATGGTTGATAGACACAAATAGTGGAGCATGCAGGAAAAAGTGAAAACGTGACAACTGTCAGTGTGAAACAGTTTTCAGTACACCATCTTTCTATAAATTTGAAAAGAGGGGGAAATGTGCTCATTTGTGTTTTTTTTTCTAAGGATAAGAAAAAAGAGCGAAGATTAAGTGAAAAAGAGTGAGAATTCATGATAGCAAGTGGAGAGTTAGAGTTGAACAGTACGAATCTTAAGAGGATGTCACCACCATGTGTTGGAGCATTGAGCAGGGCCAGGCGAAACACATGAAGTAGTGATTGGGTGACACAAAAAGGTATGCAATACATGCCCACATTCATGGATTTGGATGAGATCCATACACCGGAATATGAGCCATGCACCACACATGTTGAGGAGGAAATAAACCCAACACAAGAGGCTAGGCACCTTGAGGAAGATGCAAAGAGGACAGAATCCGATGTGTCCAAGGGACAAGGGCCACAACAGGGAGAACAAGCCATGGATGCAGTGCAGTAGGGCCTAGAGCCAGAAGAAGAGCATGAAATAGAGCACTAGGGCATACTAGAGGTTTGGGGGTCATCCCTATAAGGGAATAAGAAAGTGCGAGCTAAGAGCAATGCACAAGGAATATTGCGCACACATGCGGAATTAGAAATAGTAATGACAAAAATCCTATAAGGAGTAAACTAAAATGATGAGATGGTGGGAGGAGTAGACACCATGAAATACTTTGATCATGACGTGGTTGACATAGTCAAATTCCTGGTTTTGTTGCTACGTTACTATATGGAGAGTATAGGAGAGGGCCCATCTGGTGGGCTACTATTGGAGCCTGTGTAGTGGATCCTAGGGCTCTACAATATAGGGATTATGAAATTGATGGATATACCACACTTCAGGCGTGGTAAACACATCAATGGATGTGTGAAGTAACTCCTAGAAAGGGTGCAT
Organism: Picea engelmannii; assembly: GCA_009831015.1. Lineage (NCBI taxonomy): Eukaryota > Viridiplantae > Streptophyta > Pinopsida > Pinales > Pinaceae > Picea > Picea engelmannii. The sequence continues at coordinate 369,123 of ML778489.1, forward strand.
GGAGGAATTATCTAGATGGATAGGCCAATGCCTATTAATGTTGACTTGATCACAACCATGACTAGGCTACCCACGGATGGGTAGAATCCAGAGAAGGACTTAGAAGATAAAACTAAAGAAAAATCCATGTTCGACAAAATCAAGGCAAAGTATGATACAGAGAAAGGAAATAGGGGAATCAGGATTAGTGACATCAATGATCCTGCAATGAGATTTGCTACAAGGATGATAGGGTTCAAGTTAATGTGCAAGTGCATAAAGGAGGAAGTACCAACAGGAGTGGTAACAACTGTAGTGTAGTGCACGAAGGGGAGCTCGATGAGCTAGGTCCCTTATCTTCTTAATTCTTTCTTGGAGGATTGCAAGGACACATAGGATTAGGGATCTGAGTTCCATTACTCATGGTTACTGATCTTCATTTCATCGATAGGATGGAAAGAAATGACATATAGTATGTTCCTGTAGAGAACATGAAATTTTGGCACAGCTCGCTACACGTATCTTAGAATCACAATAGACCCAAAGGAGAAGAAAATAAACAATGATGTATTATCTCTATACTAGATGGAGATCCAGAACCTTTTAGGTGATACATGGAGTGACTACAAATGATTTAATACATCATGATGCAGGATATATAGATGGAGGTCTAGGAGTAGCCCGAGGAATGGAAATTTCCAGTGATCCCAAGGAAACTTCCAAGAGAACAAACTGAGACACAGGAAAGAGAAGTCCATCTGCAACAAACAGGAAGAAACAATGAAAGCAAAAAGAAGAATGTCGCACAAGTCCAAGTGGGGGGGAAGCATCCCATACAAAAGAAAATAGGTACACAAAATAAATCGCAGCGTGGTTCTACATGGGATCCACCGTGCATAGAGCAAGCACTAAGAGTAACAACAAAACATGTGTGCACAAAAGAAGTAAAAATGGAGACATCATAAATACCCATGGAGGAAGAAACTGGGTAGGAGACAAGCATGCATAAAAATATGACAGAGGCATCTATGCCATCATATGCCCAAAGGAAGAGGAAAGGGAAGCAAGCAAGTGGCTCCAAGAAGAAGGCAAAGGCCCACAAAAACCACTGGAAACATCACTGACAATAGATGATGTGGAACTAACAACCACTACAGTCTAAGATCGACTGTCATAGGTGTGGGAGAATGAAAAGAATCATGGGGATTTCATTCTGGAGAAAGTACAAGAAGTGAAATCTGTGTTGGAGTAGTTGAGGATCAGGGTAGAGCAGTCATCGAAAGACAAACCAACACAAACTAACGAAGGAGTGCCTATTGGAGAAATAATACAAATTACAACACAAGGGAACATCGATTTTATCATAACCCCTGAAATGTTTTTCATCGATGAGGAGAAAACACAAAGGCCACTAAAGGAAATCATGACATTAGACTTGTGTTGTCCAAGATCCTGATAAAGGCTCTCTGTAAATTATAAATACGTGTCGCACAAGAAATTCAGTCAAGGGAAAGGTCTGATGCGACAAACTTATAGATAGGGCAAGAGGAAACGATCACATTGAAGGAAGCATATAGCCAATAAGGACATGAAAAGAAGATAGAAAAATAAAAAGTAGAGGATATGAAGAAGTACATAGGCATAGTATTTTGAACCATCCCAAACAGCACAGACGCAAAAGGAGTATCTATTGAAGAAAAGATGAAGAAAATAACACAGACCCTTAAGGAGAACAAGGAATAGATAAAGGGGTCAGAGGAGCATGTAGTACCCACTACTCCTCCAGAATTAATATCTCAGTGAGAAAAAGATGCTACAGAATCTAAGAATACGATAGCATAGGCCATACATAGGATGAAATAGATGTTCAAAAAAAATGGGCAATTGTGGATGCAAGTCCAAGAAGATGGAATCTTGTAGGAGCTGGAAGGAAGGGAAGATAAGTTACATGCAGGAATGGTAGAGTTAAAAAAATGGCAGAAGATGATGTCACTGTCATAAAATATTAATATTGTAGAAGAAATGAAGAGCCTACAGGGAGAGTAGAAAGTAGTGCAGGTGCAGAAAATTGCAAGACAGGCTCAATTGGAGCCCTTCCGGGAAAAGGCGGAGCAACTAGTCATGGAGGTTGACACAAAAAAATCATGGGTGGAAAATATAGGCTTGGAGGGAGGATATATATTAAAGCCTCTAGTCACTATGTAGGTGGTGGAATCCATGGCGGAGAAGAGAAACTAGGCTAAGGAACAATGCCAACATATAGTAGAGATGTATGAAGCACTCGCACGGGAAGTAAAATATGTAGGAGTCCGTGAGTGACCTGGGATGAGTCACAATGTTAGCGTGGGGGGATTTTTGGCACAGGAAAAATTTGGGAGAGAATTAAGGCAACACTGGAAAATAAGGGAGTGCATCGAAAATAGAGGAAAAGCAGATCCAAAAACTAAGGAAAAGGAGTGCCGAGAAAAATAGTTACTAAGTGGAGAAACTATTGAGGAGTAGTTGGAAAGTGGACAAGTGTTGACTTGGAGAAACAGTTGGATCAAGGAACAACTGAGATTAAGTCAAGGATAAAATGGAAAAACCAAATCCTCTTAGGGTTATGGTTTTTGTAAGTGCTTTGTCCTAATTTTGTATAAGTAGAATGTATTAGGACAAGGAGTGGGTGGTAGTGGTGGTTGTTATTGTTATTTCCCTTTTTGTGATGTGTATTTTTGAGGTTGTAGTAGATCCTTGAGTTCATTAAAGGGTCTTGTAGAGAGACTTTTTCGATCTATGGAGATTGAATGTAATGGCGGAAGAAATGTACAGTGCGCAACACTAGATGTTACAAGAATATGAATAAAGATCCCAAGAAACAAATCTTTGTGTACATAGCCCCAGGGGGGTGAACCATCTCTGTTTTCTACAAATGTATGCAGTGTTTCTGATTGTATTTTCTTTAGTAAGTGTATGATGAACATGTTAAATGATAAAGGAAATATCACTGTGCACTAAGAATAAACTAATGGAATATGCAGAATAGCTCTAAATAAATGAATGTTATAGCTAGTGTTTAGGTCTAAAGCTTATGGTACAATAGATGAATATCTCTCATGGAATACATGTGGTTATAATGTTTAATGAAGTTTTATTAGAACAGTTGTGACAATGGTCTAGAATAATGTCTAATGAGGGTTTGAGGCTAACAACAAGTAGATCCCATGTTGTTGAGGGAGAAAAACATCCCTTCCCATGGTTGCAGACATCTGAGTCTTGTGGCCACCCATAGAAGCCATCTCAGGTGATACATTGCAGTGCACTCTATGTGTTGTGTTTCTCTTTGGTATCTAGAAAGGGCGATGGTCGAAAGGGTTGTTGGTAATCCTATATTCAAAATCTGGGTTATCCCAATAGTAAACCAACAGAGATCATAAAGTAAATGTAATATTTATTGAAAATAAGAAGAACATTTGTGAAGTTGGGTTTTCCATGCTTAAATTATGTTATTGTACCTTTTTTGTTGATCATTTTTTTTATTTGATAAAATTAATAATTAAGTGGTTTTAAATTGATGAAAAGGGATACTATTGATTCACACACCCCCCTCTCATTATTAAAAGATATTCAAACAATTGGTATCACAGTGGGTTCCTTCATCACAGTCTTATCACTGGAAGGAATATTCTAAGAAACCACAACGGATCAACAAGAAGGATTGTCCTCAAACATAGCTCCATTATTCAAAGTGGATAACTATGCATTATGGAGTATAAGAATGATAAGTTACCTAATGGAACTAATATTTTATGTCTGGCTATTTGTGGTAAAGGTTTATGATGTGCCATAAATTCATCCTTCAAACACAACTGTAAAGAAACTCTGCAATGATAATTCAAGAGTTGTAAATGCAATTATGGGTGGATTAGCAAATAATGTGTTTTTCAAAGTCATGCATCATAATTAAAAAAAATATATTTGGAACAAACTACAAATCATCTATGAAGGATATTCCAAATTCAAACAAGGAAAGCATCAAATGTACAAAGGACAGTTTGAAATCTTGAAGATAAAAGAAGAAGAAAACATTGCAGAATATCTTCTAAGAGTAGATGAAATTGTCAACAGAATCAGAGGACTAGGAGAAGAATTAGATGACAAAAAAGAAGTCCAAAAGGTACTAAGATGACTCCCAATGAGATATTAATCCAAATTATCTACCTTAGAATATTGAGAGAACCTTGACAAACTCACATTGGATGAACTACATGGGATTATCACAACCATTTAAATGAGAATAGGACAAGAAAAACCTTCAAAAGGTGAAACAACCTTCAAAGTCTCAAAAGGAACTAAAAACCATGAACATGTATCAAATGAAAGCAACTAAGGCAAATCCAATGAGGAAGAAGCAAAGTTCATTAAGAAACTTAAGAAAGGATATGAAAAATACAAAAGGAGGTTACCTTTCAAATGCTTCAACTGTGGACAAATTGGACACTTTTCTTCCAAATGTCCTTATCCCAAGGAAAATGATAGTGATGATGAAGAATATTACAATTAGAAATAACATTAAAAGAGTAAATTTCCATACAAAAATAAATTCTATACGAAAAAAATAAAAATAAAAAAAATATACTTTTATTCTAATGAAGACATTAGCTCATCTGACATGAGTGAAGACGACGAAAAATAGGTTCTATTTATGGTAATACAAACTCAAATTGGCACTACTGAAGATAATAATTATGAAAATGAATAAATTTTATAAGTTGAAGGAGAAGTTGATCTTGAAAGATAACTCATTCATGCCCTCAAAGAACTAAGAAGATATAGAAGAAAGAAAAGATCATTAAAATAACAATTGTTAGATTATAAGGAATAACAAAAATCAAGAGAAGAAGAAGTTTAAAAAAACATCAATAAAATAGAACAAAACATTATTTATTTAAAAAATGAACTACAATAAGTTAAAACAATTGAAGAAATCTAAAATAAATGACTTAATGACAAGGAACAAAACTGTGAAAAATTAGAGGCTGAAATAGTTCTTCTAAGAAGGAAACTTGAAAAAGGAAGTAACCTTTCAAAGTTTGAAAGTAGTTCAAAAATATTGGATGGCATCCTTAATGATCCAAGACCATCAAGTAATAAGGCTGGAGTGGGTTATGATCACAAGGAAACTAATAAAGTCTTAAAATTTGAAATACAGAAAAGTGATACAAATATAATGACTTATGCAGTTTCCCTTCAGAGCTCCTTCAAAAGAGAAAAGAAATTGCTAAATACTCACTGTACTGAACAAATATCTTCACTCTCCCCAAAAAGAAATGACTATAGAAGAAATACTACTCCAAGAAGAACTCCTCCAGAAAGGTATCAACAACTCTTTCTTGGCTACTGTTTTTTTGTCATAATTTTGGGCATAAAGCATTAGACTCTAAAGATTATAAAAAGAACTATCATAAAAGTGTTCTAGGATATGTCCATAGGGACACCAAGTCTAGTAGCAATCAAAGGAGTAGAAACTATAATTCATTTTCTCCACTACTAGATTACAACATCGAATGTTAAAAATGTAATAATTATGGTCATAAAGCTAGTAATTGAAAATTATTAGAATCTACCATGAAGAAAAACACTTCAATTTTTCTAAAAGAAAAACATAAGAAGATATGGAAATAAAAACAAAAGGAAACATAATGTTAGGTAGAATTGTATGACAAAGATAAAATAATTCAATGATATGTCAATAATGGGTGTTCAAAACATATGGCAGGAGATCAAAATAAATTCCTCGACCTGAAAAAGGAGAAGAAAGGAAAGGTTACATTTGGAGATGATATCTTTTTCAAAATACTTTGTAAGGGAACAATCAGTCGGGGAAATGATAGAACTAAAGAAAAATATGTGCTATTAGTTGAAAATTTGAAACATAATCTCCTTAGTGTGAGTCAAACATGTGATCAAAGACACATTCTCATTTTTTACTCTAAAAAATGTGGGATTAGAAAAGAAGACTATGGAAAATTAGTAGCTACAACAACAAGGACACCAAGCGATGTTTATATATTAAATAGAGAAAATGAAGAAATTTTTTGCATGTGTCAAATAGATGAAGATTGGTTATGGCGTAGAAGAATGGGACCCATAAATTTTGATAATATGGTAAAAGTTAGTAACAATGAAGTTGTGAGAGGTATGTTGAAAATTATAAAACCTTAAAACCTTGTTTGTAAGCACTGCCAACATAGGAAGAAGACAAAAGTAAGATTCCATATGAAAGAGTATTCTACTTTAAAACCATTGTAACTTGTTCATACTAACCTATGTGGGACAACACGAACAAATAGTATACAAGGATAATATTATTTTATTTTATTCATTGATGACTATACTACAATGATTTGGGTGTGTTTTCTTAAAGAAAAATCATAAGCTTTTGAAAAATTTAAAGCTTGCAAAGCACCAAATGAAAATGAGACTAATATCAAAATCAAGTGTCTCAAGTAATAGAATGGATGGGAATTTATTTCCAATAAATTCAATGAGTTTTGTGGAACTCATGGAACCAAAAGACAGTTTTTTTCTCCACGGACTCCTCAACAAAATGGAGTTGTTGAAAGGAAAATTAGAACTTTTCAAGAGGCAACCAGAACAATGCTAAATTAATCGAAGCTATTGTATATATATTGGAGAGAAGCAATGCATACAATTGTATACATACTTAACAGAGAACAAATTAGAGTTAACTATGTAAAAACACCATATGAGTTATGGTATGGCAGGCCAAGATTAGTTAATAACTTCAAAGTTTTTGGGAGAAAATGATACATAAATAAATATAATGATAACCTAGGAAAATTTGATTCCATAACCAATGAAGGAATATTTCGTGGTTACTCATCCACGAAAAATTCCTACAAATGTTATAATCTAAGGCTACACAAGATTGTGGAAAGTTCAAATGTAAAAGTGGATGATCTAAAAACAAAAGGGATCAAATCTCAAGTTAATCCACAAATTAATGATAGAATAAGAGATGATGATATGAAGAAAGTATAGATATACAAGAGGAAGACTCACAATGTGAAGAAGAAAAGGAAGAAGAATCACAAGAAAATGTAGAAGAAGAGTCACCAAGACAAGATACAAAATCACCATCAAGGAGAGTACAAAGAGATCATCCAGAAAGTTTAAGACTTGGTAATAAAACTAATGGAGTTGAAACAAGAATAAAACTAATGTACAAATCATAACAAGCCTTAATATGCTTAATAGAACCCAAAACATTTGTAGAGGCTAGTAAAGATGAAGACTGGATCAAACCCATGAGTGAATAGCTAGATCAAATAGAGAAACACTAGACCTGAGAACTTGTCCCAAGACCAAAAAATAAAAATGTAGTATGGACCAAGTGGATTTTTAAAAATAAATTTTATGAAGATGGTAAAGTTATAAAAAACAAAAAAACATTGGTGTGCAAAGGGTATGCACAAGTATAAGGGATTAACTTTGAAGAAACCTTTGCTCAAGTTGCAAGAATGGGAGCGAACATATTATTTCTAGAATACTCATGATTTAAGAATTTTAATGTTTATCATATGGATGTAAAATATTCATTTATGAATGGAGACCTAAAAGTTGAAGTCTACATAGAGAATCCAAAAGGATTTGAAAAACCAAAAAAAGAAGAACAAGTGTATAGATTGAAGAAGACACTCTACAACCTTAAACAAGCACCCAGAGCACGGTATGAAAGAATAGATAATTACCTGTTGCAACAAGGATTCAAAAAAGGCATGTAACAACAATATCTATCTTAGAATTGAAAAATATAGTTTGTTATTAACAATGTTCTATGTAGATGGCATGATATTTAGCTACAACAATGATGAATCAAGTCATAAATTTTCTCAAGAAATGTCAAAAGTGTTTAAAATTTCTATGATTGGAGAGCTCACTTTCTTCCTTGGACTTCAAATCACTCAGTCACCAAAATGAATGTTTATTACTCATTCCAAATACCTAAAAGAGATAATTAAAATTTTTGGAATAAATGAAAGTGCACATGTTAGCACTCCAATGAAAATGATCTACAAACTCAACAAGGAAGATGAGTCACCTTCTATAGATTAAACTCTATACATATATATGGTTGGGAGCCTACTATATTTGACTAAATCCATACCTAATATCATGCAAGAAGTAGGAATGGTAGAAATATTTCAATAATCTCTGAGGGAATCACATGTCATGGTTGTTAAGAGAATATTTGGATATATTAAGGGCACATCAGACTTTGGATTATGGTATCCAAGGAATAAAGGATTTGAACTAATCTCCTACACAAAAGTTGATTGGGATGGGGTAGTGTGGATGACAAAAAGAGCACTAGTGGAAATGCTTTTTTCTTAGGGGAATGTCTAGTCTCATGGTCAAGTAGAAAACAATCATCAATTTCACTATCTACAATAGAGGCCAAATATATTGCAGTTGTTGAATTTTGCAATCAAATATTATGGGTGATGCAAACAATGGATGATACTAAAATTGAATTTAATCAGTCGATACCTATCTATTGTGACCATATAAGTTCCATTTGTTGCATCATGTTTTCATTGATTCCAAAAGATTGATGTCAAAGAAACAATGTCTTGTCATAGTATATTGATGAAGTACGTATTTTCTTTGAGGTCAAGTGGATTCATTGATATATGATTCATAGATGATGATGGATCGATGTGGTTTCAGTGATATATGATGCATAGATGAAGATGGATCATTGTGGTTTCATTTATATATGATGCATAGATGAAGATGAATTGATGTATTGATTGTTCATCGGTTATTACAAGTTGTATTGATGTAAATATGACTCATTATTGTCTTTTCATGGTTGATAGCAAGTACAACTGGATAAACTCCAAAGAGGTCCCCTTATGGAGAAATCCCTCACGGGAAGACGCTTTACGGTTGCATTATCCTAGAAGTATGGTTAGATAACCCATGCTTAATTGTGGAATAATGAGATGAAGATAAGTGAATTTGTCAATGAAACTATCCTAGATGGATAGTTATTGTCATTCCATTTCCGGTGGTATGTGGAACGTCACATAACTCCTTGCGATTTGAGAGTTATGGCCTTACGAAGTTGAAGGACCCTCATATGTTGGCTTGAAGCCCCAAAAGGTCAAATAAGTCAAAGTGTTTACAAAGAAGAAATTATTTAAATAATAAAGTGAAGTGATAAATTCAAAGAGGATTATTTAAATGATAAAGTAAATGGAGAACTTTCTAATTATGGAAATTAGTTATAAGGGGGTTAACCCTAAAATGAGGAAAGTGGGTTAAGTGGTTAAGTGGCTATTGGATATATGGACAAGTGGTCAATTGGACAAATATGAACATAGGTAACTATGTGGAAAAAGTGGCCAAGAAGATGCTTCTAAGGAAGCTACTTGGATATTATAAATAAGAGGCAGGGGTCTCTTGTAGAAATATCTCTTGAGCATATATTGAAGATCTATTTTGAGAGAGATATTGACTGGAGGATCTCATGGACGCATCAAAGTTTTCATAAGTTTGAGATATTGACGACAAAAGTTTTAGAATTCCACAAACCCTAGTTTATGAATGAGTACGCGAGCAACAGTGGCCCAGAGTGCATACATACACGAGTTGCAATGGGCTAGAGCGCGTACACACGTAGGTTGAAGGAAGGAAAAGCGTGTATAGTTGGATAAAGTTATAGAGACTTGAGTATGAGCTGGTGCCAGGCTCTTGAAGTCTGAAGCAAGTTCCATATCTACATTCCATGGGCTCAGATCTACCATAAAAGTTTTGGTATGGTTATATGATTGTTTTGATGAACACTCTTATTGTATGGTGAATGCTTAAGGAATTATTGGTATGGTTGTCATGATATGGTTATGTTGGTTGATTGATAGAGTGAGAAACACTCTTATGTTTCATTATTGATATGGTTTCCATAGTATACTGGTTGCTTATACATGATTGAGTATCATTTATATTGTATGGTTGAGGAGCATGAGTAAATTGTTGGAGAGTATATATGTGTTGAGATTGGTTATGGTATAGATTGGATAGTCAAATATAGAAGTGTATGTGACTGAAGGCTGCAAAGGATCCGAGTCTTTCAAAGAGAGAAAACCCTAGTTGATTAGAAGGAACATGCAGGTTCCAGTACCGATAGACCATGAGTTGTACTACTGGTAGGGCGTGTACATACACATGTTTCACTACTAACAGGTCACATACCTATTGGAAGACTGGTATCTATTGAGGATTGGATCCTCTTCTCAGTTGGTGATGAGTTGTGTAAGATGAGTCTTGCATTGTAGATATGGTTCTCTTATAGAGTTATCACTATATTTAGTTGTTGTAGATAACCCATGGATTGTAGTCCATAATAAAATAAAATCGTACATACATATTGTGTTCTTTGTGTTCCTTGTGGTGATGACTTATTGATGATATATGTTGCTGGTATATGTTTTTGATACATGTTCACATTTAACTAGTTCTTAATGACAGTAATAAGTAAATGGTGATTGCTAACTAAGGAGTTTTGTGAAGGGATTGTTGAAAAGATCCCTACATTGGTTAACCCCCCCCCTCTCAGTGTGGTCGATGTGTCCAACAATTGGTATCAGAGCAGGCCTTCACTATAAGCCTTAACAAGCTTATAGGAGATCCATGGACACACAAATGGATTATGAAGTTCCAATCCTTGCTGAGGAAAATTATTCAACATGGAGAATAGAAATGAAAGTTCATTTGAAGGAAAAAGGAGCGGGTGTTTGGAAAGTAGCTATTGGTGGATCAGTTCCTTTGAACACCAAGTCAAAGTTTGCATCTCAAAGGGAAGAAAATAATAATGATGCATTGTCTCTCAAGACCATTCTCAATGGACTCTCAAGTTCTATCAAAGAGAGCATAGGACAATGCAATTTCACCAAGGATATATGGCTAAAGCTAGATGAGACATACCAAAGAAAGAAGGACGACACTAAATACAACTCCATCAAGAAAAATGAAGGTAAAGAATCCCCAAAATACTCAAATTACAATAATTCTAAATGTGATGATGTTGAATGTTTCTCTACATGTGAAGAACAAGATTTAGAAATAGTTTGTATAGAATCAAATGATAGTTATCCCATGGAAGAAGTATAAGAATAACTTTCAAAGATTAAAAAGAAAGTTGATTGGGGTCTATATGAATACAACTATGACCATAGTTATATAGACTATAGATATTTTTTGGAGAACACTAAAAGGTTTCTTGAAAAGAATTAAAAATATATCTTGCAACTAAAGGAAATGCTCAAAGAATAAGAAGAAAGTAAAAATAATCAATTAGAAGAAAAAGAAGAAGAGCTCAAAAGAATAAAGAATGAAATAGAATAGAATAAGAAGGTAGATGATGAGATTAACAAAAGTCTTGAAGTTAATTCCCATATCAAGACCCAAATTGAAGAAGCCAAAAGGGTAGAGGAATTACTAAAGAATCAAGTAAATGAAAAGGAAGAGTCATGTCATAAGTTGGAAGCTGAAGTTGTTGATCTTAGAAAGAAATTAGAGAAGTCAAACAAATTCTTGAATAGCTCAACAATCTTGAATGA
>ML778489.1:384691-404359 GCA_009831015.1 Picea engelmannii
AATGTAAGGTAGCATTGTATGAAAAAGATAAAATAAGTCAATGATATGTTGACAATGGGTGTTCAAAACATATGATAGGAGATCAAAACAAATTCATTGGCCTGAAAAGGGAGAAGAAAGGAAAGGTTACATTTGAAGATGATATCTTTGCCATAATACTTGGTAAGGGGACAATCAGTCTGGGAAATGACATAACTAAACCAAAATATGCCCTATTAGTTGAAAATTTGAAACATAATCTACTTAGTGTGAGCCAAACATGTGATCAAGGAAACATTCTCAGTTTTTACTCTAAAAAATGTGAGATTAGAAAAGAAGACTATGGAAAATTTGTAGCTACAACAACAAGGATGCCAAGCGATGTTTATATATTAAATAGAGAAAAAGAAGAAAAATGTTGCATGCCTCAAATAGATGAAAATTGACCATGGCATAGAATAACGGGACACATAAAATTTGATAATCTGGTAAAAATAAGTAAGAAGGAAGTTCTGAGAGTTATGCCAAAAATAATAAAACCTTAAAACATTTTTTGTAAGAAGTAACAACATAGGAAGAAGACAAAAGTAAGATTCGAGATGAAATATTATTCTTCCTCGAAACCATTATATCTTGTTCATACTAACCTATGTGGGACAACAAGAACAAAGAGTATACAAGAATAATACTATTTTTTTTATTCATTGATGACTATACAAGGAGAAGCAGTGGTTCCATTGGATTATTTAGTACCTAGTTTGCACATTGCAGTAATCACCAACATGAAAGAAGAAGGTGTTGCACATGAAAGATTGGATCAGCTGATGGAGTTGGAAGAAGACACAATTTTAGCAAGCTTTCACCAGGAAGTACAGAAAGAAAAGGACAAATCTTGGCATGATAGGAACATAAAGAAGAAAATATTTAAGGAAGGAGATCTAGTTCTCCTCTATGATAAAAGATATCTATAATACCCAGGGATGTTCAAAATGATTTGGTTAGGGCCTTATTAGGTAGAGGCCATTACAAATGGAGGTGTTGTGCAACTAAAAGATATTGCAGGAAAGAATCTCAGACAACTGGTGAATGGCAGTTGACTAAAGTTGTATCAAGATAGTCGACCTAACAACCTGAGGTAAAAATAGAGAGAGAAGTTATGATTGTACATATTTTATATAGTAGGTGTTAGAAGAGAAAGACAAAAATCCATAAAAAGAGGAAATATAACAAAAATACAAAAGGATAGAAGAATAGTAGAGGGGTTTTGATGTAATAGATTTAGCATTAATAGTGTGCCATAGAACAACCAGTGTTGAAGACGCTGCACATTGGAAAATGGTTGATAGACACAAATAGTGGAGCATGCAGGAAAAAGTGAAAACGTGACAACTGTCAGTGTGAAACAGTTTTCAGTACACCATCTTTCTATAAATTTGAAAAGAGGGGGAAATGTGCTCATTTGTGTTTTTTTTTCTAAGGATAAGAAAAAAGAGCGAAGATTAAGTGAAAAAGAGTGAGAATTCATGATAGCAAGTGGAGAGTTAGAGTTGAACAGTACGAATCTTAAGAGGATGTCACCACCATGTGTTGGAGCATTGAGCAGGGCCAGGCGAAACACATGAAGTAGTGATTGGGTGACACAAAAAGGTATGCAATACATGCCCACATTCATGGATTTGGATGAGATCCATACACCGGAATATGAGCCATGCACCACACATGTTGAGGAGGAAATAAACCCAACACAAGAGGCTAGGCACCTTGAGGAAGATGCAAAGAGGACAGAATCCGATGTGTCCAAGGGACAAGGGCCACAACAGGGAGAACAAGCCATGGATGCAGTGCAGTAGGGCCTAGAGCCAGAAGAAGAGCATGAAATAGAGCACTAGGGCATACTAGAGGTTTGGGGGTCATCCCTATAAGGGAATAAGAAAGTGCGAGCTAAGAGCAATGCACAAGGAATATTGCGCACACATGCGGAATTAGAAATAGTAATGACAAAAATCCTATAAGGAGTAAACTAAAATGATGAGATGGTGGGAGGAGTAGACACCATGAAATACTTTGATCATGACGTGGTTGACATAGTCAAATTCCTGGTTTTGTTGCTACGTTACTATATGGAGAGTATAGGAGAGGGCCCATCTGGTGGGCTACTATTGGAGCCTGTGTAGTGGATCCTAGGGCTCTACAATATAGGGATTATGAAATTGATGGATATACCACACTTCAGGCGTGGTAAACACATCAATGGATGTGTGAAGTAACTCCTAGAAAGGGTGCATGGAGGAATTATCTAGATGGATAGGCCAATGCCTATTAATGTTGACTTGATCACAACCATGACTAGGCTACCCACGGATGGGTAGAATCCAGAGAAGGACTTAGAAGATAAAACTAAAGAAAAATCCATGTTCGACAAAATCAAGGCAAAGTATGATACAGAGAAAGGAAATAGGGGAATCAGGATTAGTGACATCAATGATCCTGCAATGAGATTTGCTACAAGGATGATAGGGTTCAAGTTAATGTGCAAGTGCATAAAGGAGGAAGTACCAACAGGAGTGGTAACAACTGTAGTGTAGTGCACGAAGGGGAGCTCGATGAGCTAGGTCCCTTATCTTCTTAATTCTTTCTTGGAGGATTGCAAGGACACATAGGATTAGGGATCTGAGTTCCATTACTCATGGTTACTGATCTTCATTTCATCGATAGGATGGAAAGAAATGACATATAGTATGTTCCTGTAGAGAACATGAAATTTTGGCACAGCTCGCTACACGTATCTTAGAATCACAATAGACCCAAAGGAGAAGAAAATAAACAATGATGTATTATCTCTATACTAGATGGAGATCCAGAACCTTTTAGGTGATACATGGAGTGACTACAAATGATTTAATACATCATGATGCAGGATATATAGATGGAGGTCTAGGAGTAGCCCGAGGAATGGAAATTTCCAGTGATCCCAAGGAAACTTCCAAGAGAACAAACTGAGACACAGGAAAGAGAAGTCCATCTGCAACAAACAGGAAGAAACAATGAAAGCAAAAAGAAGAATGTCGCACAAGTCCAAGTGGGGGGGAAGCATCCCATACAAAAGAAAATAGGTACACAAAATAAATCGCAGCGTGGTTCTACATGGGATCCACCGTGCATAGAGCAAGCACTAAGAGTAACAACAAAACATGTGTGCACAAAAGAAGTAAAAATGGAGACATCATAAATACCCATGGAGGAAGAAACTGGGTAGGAGACAAGCATGCATAAAAATATGACAGAGGCATCTATGCCATCATATGCCCAAAGGAAGAGGAAAGGGAAGCAAGCAAGTGGCTCCAAGAAGAAGGCAAAGGCCCACAAAAACCACTGGAAACATCACTGACAATAGATGATGTGGAACTAACAACCACTACAGTCTAAGATCGACTGTCATAGGTGTGGGAGAATGAAAAGAATCATGGGGATTTCATTCTGGAGAAAGTACAAGAAGTGAAATCTGTGTTGGAGTAGTTGAGGATCAGGGTAGAGCAGTCATCGAAAGACAAACCAACACAAACTAACGAAGGAGTGCCTATTGGAGAAATAATACAAATTACAACACAAGGGAACATCGATTTTATCATAACCCCTGAAATGTTTTTCATCGATGAGGAGAAAACACAAAGGCCACTAAAGGAAATCATGACATTAGACTTGTGTTGTCCAAGATCCTGATAAAGGCTCTCTGTAAATTATAAATACGTGTCGCACAAGAAATTCAGTCAAGGGAAAGGTCTGATGCGACAAACTTATAGATAGGGCAAGAGGAAACGATCACATTGAAGGAAGCATATAGCCAATAAGGACATGAAAAGAAGATAGAAAAATAAAAAGTAGAGGATATGAAGAAGTACATAGGCATAGTATTTTGAACCATCCCAAACAGCACAGACGCAAAAGGAGTATCTATTGAAGAAAAGATGAAGAAAATAACACAGACCCTTAAGGAGAACAAGGAATAGATAAAGGGGTCAGAGGAGCATGTAGTACCCACTACTCCTCCAGAATTAATATCTCAGTGAGAAAAAGATGCTACAGAATCTAAGAATACGATAGCATAGGCCATACATAGGATGAAATAGATGTTCAAAAAAAATGGGCAATTGTGGATGCAAGTCCAAGAAGATGGAATCTTGTAGGAGCTGGAAGGAAGGGAAGATAAGTTACATGCAGGAATGGTAGAGTTAAAAAAATGGCAGAAGATGATGTCACTGTCATAAAATATTAATATTGTAGAAGAAATGAAGAGCCTACAGGGAGAGTAGAAAGTAGTGCAGGTGCAGAAAATTGCAAGACAGGCTCAATTGGAGCCCTTCCGGGAAAAGGCGGAGCAACTAGTCATGGAGGTTGACACAAAAAAATCATGGGTGGAAAATATAGGCTTGGAGGGAGGATATATATTAAAGCCTCTAGTCACTATGTAGGTGGTGGAATCCATGGCGGAGAAGAGAAACTAGGCTAAGGAACAATGCCAACATATAGTAGAGATGTATGAAGCACTCGCACGGGAAGTAAAATATGTAGGAGTCCGTGAGTGACCTGGGATGAGTCACAATGTTAGCGTGGGGGGATTTTTGGCACAGGAAAAATTTGGGAGAGAATTAAGGCAACACTGGAAAATAAGGGAGTGCATCGAAAATAGAGGAAAAGCAGATCCAAAAACTAAGGAAAAGGAGTGCCGAGAAAAATAGTTACTAAGTGGAGAAACTATTGAGGAGTAGTTGGAAAGTGGACAAGTGTTGACTTGGAGAAACAGTTGGATCAAGGAACAACTGAGATTAAGTCAAGGATAAAATGGAAAAACCAAATCCTCTTAGGGTTATGGTTTTTGTAAGTGCTTTGTCCTAATTTTGTATAAGTAGAATGTATTAGGACAAGGAGTGGGTGGTAGTGGTGGTTGTTATTGTTATTTCCCTTTTTGTGATGTGTATTTTTGAGGTTGTAGTAGATCCTTGAGTTCATTAAAGGGTCTTGTAGAGAGACTTTTTCGATCTATGGAGATTGAATGTAATGGCGGAAGAAATGTACAGTGCGCAACACTAGATGTTACAAGAATATGAATAAAGATCCCAAGAAACAAATCTTTGTGTACATAGCCCCAGGGGGGTGAACCATCTCTGTTTTCTACAAATGTATGCAGTGTTTCTGATTGTATTTTCTTTAGTAAGTGTATGATGAACATGTTAAATGATAAAGGAAATATCACTGTGCACTAAGAATAAACTAATGGAATATGCAGAATAGCTCTAAATAAATGAATGTTATAGCTAGTGTTTAGGTCTAAAGCTTATGGTACAATAGATGAATATCTCTCATGGAATACATGTGGTTATAATGTTTAATGAAGTTTTATTAGAACAGTTGTGACAATGGTCTAGAATAATGTCTAATGAGGGTTTGAGGCTAACAACAAGTAGATCCCATGTTGTTGAGGGAGAAAAACATCCCTTCCCATGGTTGCAGACATCTGAGTCTTGTGGCCACCCATAGAAGCCATCTCAGGTGATACATTGCAGTGCACTCTATGTGTTGTGTTTCTCTTTGGTATCTAGAAAGGGCGATGGTCGAAAGGGTTGTTGGTAATCCTATATTCAAAATCTGGGTTATCCCAATAGTAAACCAACAGAGATCATAAAGTAAATGTAATATTTATTGAAAATAAGAAGAACATTTGTGAAGTTGGGTTTTCCATGCTTAAATTATGTTATTGTACCTTTTTTGTTGATCATTTTTTTTATTTGATAAAATTAATAATTAAGTGGTTTTAAATTGATGAAAAGGGATACTATTGATTCACACACCCCCCTCTCATTATTAAAAGATATTCAAACAATTGGTATCACAGTGGGTTCCTTCATCACAGTCTTATCACTGGAAGGAATATTCTAAGAAACCACAACGGATCAACAAGAAGGATTGTCCTCAAACATAGCTCCATTATTCAAAGTGGATAACTATGCATTATGGAGTATAAGAATGATAAGTTACCTAATGGAACTAATATTTTATGTCTGGCTATTTGTGGTAAAGGTTTATGATGTGCCATAAATTCATCCTTCAAACACAACTGTAAAGAAACTCTGCAATGATAATTCAAGAGTTGTAAATGCAATTATGGGTGGATTAGCAAATAATGTGTTTTTCAAAGTCATGCATCATAATTAAAAAAAATATATTTGGAACAAACTACAAATCATCTATGAAGGATATTCCAAATTCAAACAAGGAAAGCATCAAATGTACAAAGGACAGTTTGAAATCTTGAAGATAAAAGAAGAAGAAAACATTGCAGAATATCTTCTAAGAGTAGATGAAATTGTCAACAGAATCAGAGGACTAGGAGAAGAATTAGATGACAAAAAAGAAGTCCAAAAGGTACTAAGATGACTCCCAATGAGATATTAATCCAAATTATCTACCTTAGAATATTGAGAGAACCTTGACAAACTCACATTGGATGAACTACATGGGATTATCACAACCATTTAAATGAGAATAGGACAAGAAAAACCTTCAAAAGGTGAAACAACCTTCAAAGTCTCAAAAGGAACTAAAAACCATGAACATGTATCAAATGAAAGCAACTAAGGCAAATCCAATGAGGAAGAAGCAAAGTTCATTAAGAAACTTAAGAAAGGATATGAAAAATACAAAAGGAGGTTACCTTTCAAATGCTTCAACTGTGGACAAATTGGACACTTTTCTTCCAAATGTCCTTATCCCAAGGAAAATGATAGTGATGATGAAGAATATTACAATTAGAAATAACATTAAAAGAGTAAATTTCCATACAAAAATAAATTCTATACGAAAAAAATAAAAATAAAAAAAATATACTTTTATTCTAATGAAGACATTAGCTCATCTGACATGAGTGAAGACGACGAAAAATAGGTTCTATTTATGGTAATACAAACTCAAATTGGCACTACTGAAGATAATAATTATGAAAATGAATAAATTTTATAAGTTGAAGGAGAAGTTGATCTTGAAAGATAACTCATTCATGCCCTCAAAGAACTAAGAAGATATAGAAGAAAGAAAAGATCATTAAAATAACAATTGTTAGATTATAAGGAATAACAAAAATCAAGAGAAGAAGAAGTTTAAAAAAACATCAATAAAATAGAACAAAACATTATTTATTTAAAAAATGAACTACAATAAGTTAAAACAATTGAAGAAATCTAAAATAAATGACTTAATGACAAGGAACAAAACTGTGAAAAATTAGAGGCTGAAATAGTTCTTCTAAGAAGGAAACTTGAAAAAGGAAGTAACCTTTCAAAGTTTGAAAGTAGTTCAAAAATATTGGATGGCATCCTTAATGATCCAAGACCATCAAGTAATAAGGCTGGAGTGGGTTATGATCACAAGGAAACTAATAAAGTCTTAAAATTTGAAATACAGAAAAGTGATACAAATATAATGACTTATGCAGTTTCCCTTCAGAGCTCCTTCAAAAGAGAAAAGAAATTGCTAAATACTCACTGTACTGAACAAATATCTTCACTCTCCCCAAAAAGAAATGACTATAGAAGAAATACTACTCCAAGAAGAACTCCTCCAGAAAGGTATCAACAACTCTTTCTTGGCTACTGTTTTTTTGTCATAATTTTGGGCATAAAGCATTAGACTCTAAAGATTATAAAAAGAACTATCATAAAAGTGTTCTAGGATATGTCCATAGGGACACCAAGTCTAGTAGCAATCAAAGGAGTAGAAACTATAATTCATTTTCTCCACTACTAGATTACAACATCGAATGTTAAAAATGTAATAATTATGGTCATAAAGCTAGTAATTGAAAATTATTAGAATCTACCATGAAGAAAAACACTTCAATTTTTCTAAAAGAAAAACATAAGAAGATATGGAAATAAAAACAAAAGGAAACATAATGTTAGGTAGAATTGTATGACAAAGATAAAATAATTCAATGATATGTCAATAATGGGTGTTCAAAACATATGGCAGGAGATCAAAATAAATTCCTCGACCTGAAAAAGGAGAAGAAAGGAAAGGTTACATTTGGAGATGATATCTTTTTCAAAATACTTTGTAAGGGAACAATCAGTCGGGGAAATGATAGAACTAAAGAAAAATATGTGCTATTAGTTGAAAATTTGAAACATAATCTCCTTAGTGTGAGTCAAACATGTGATCAAAGACACATTCTCATTTTTTACTCTAAAAAATGTGGGATTAGAAAAGAAGACTATGGAAAATTAGTAGCTACAACAACAAGGACACCAAGCGATGTTTATATATTAAATAGAGAAAATGAAGAAATTTTTTGCATGTGTCAAATAGATGAAGATTGGTTATGGCGTAGAAGAATGGGACCCATAAATTTTGATAATATGGTAAAAGTTAGTAACAATGAAGTTGTGAGAGGTATGTTGAAAATTATAAAACCTTAAAACCTTGTTTGTAAGCACTGCCAACATAGGAAGAAGACAAAAGTAAGATTCCATATGAAAGAGTATTCTACTTTAAAACCATTGTAACTTGTTCATACTAACCTATGTGGGACAACACGAACAAATAGTATACAAGGATAATATTATTTTATTTTATTCATTGATGACTATACTACAATGATTTGGGTGTGTTTTCTTAAAGAAAAATCATAAGCTTTTGAAAAATTTAAAGCTTGCAAAGCACCAAATGAAAATGAGACTAATATCAAAATCAAGTGTCTCAAGTAATAGAATGGATGGGAATTTATTTCCAATAAATTCAATGAGTTTTGTGGAACTCATGGAACCAAAAGACAGTTTTTTTCTCCACGGACTCCTCAACAAAATGGAGTTGTTGAAAGGAAAATTAGAACTTTTCAAGAGGCAACCAGAACAATGCTAAATTAATCGAAGCTATTGTATATATATTGGAGAGAAGCAATGCATACAATTGTATACATACTTAACAGAGAACAAATTAGAGTTAACTATGTAAAAACACCATATGAGTTATGGTATGGCAGGCCAAGATTAGTTAATAACTTCAAAGTTTTTGGGAGAAAATGATACATAAATAAATATAATGATAACCTAGGAAAATTTGATTCCATAACCAATGAAGGAATATTTCGTGGTTACTCATCCACGAAAAATTCCTACAAATGTTATAATCTAAGGCTACACAAGATTGTGGAAAGTTCAAATGTAAAAGTGGATGATCTAAAAACAAAAGGGATCAAATCTCAAGTTAATCCACAAATTAATGATAGAATAAGAGATGATGATATGAAGAAAGTATAGATATACAAGAGGAAGACTCACAATGTGAAGAAGAAAAGGAAGAAGAATCACAAGAAAATGTAGAAGAAGAGTCACCAAGACAAGATACAAAATCACCATCAAGGAGAGTACAAAGAGATCATCCAGAAAGTTTAAGACTTGGTAATAAAACTAATGGAGTTGAAACAAGAATAAAACTAATGTACAAATCATAACAAGCCTTAATATGCTTAATAGAACCCAAAACATTTGTAGAGGCTAGTAAAGATGAAGACTGGATCAAACCCATGAGTGAATAGCTAGATCAAATAGAGAAACACTAGACCTGAGAACTTGTCCCAAGACCAAAAAATAAAAATGTAGTATGGACCAAGTGGATTTTTAAAAATAAATTTTATGAAGATGGTAAAGTTATAAAAAACAAAAAAACATTGGTGTGCAAAGGGTATGCACAAGTATAAGGGATTAACTTTGAAGAAACCTTTGCTCAAGTTGCAAGAATGGGAGCGAACATATTATTTCTAGAATACTCATGATTTAAGAATTTTAATGTTTATCATATGGATGTAAAATATTCATTTATGAATGGAGACCTAAAAGTTGAAGTCTACATAGAGAATCCAAAAGGATTTGAAAAACCAAAAAAAGAAGAACAAGTGTATAGATTGAAGAAGACACTCTACAACCTTAAACAAGCACCCAGAGCACGGTATGAAAGAATAGATAATTACCTGTTGCAACAAGGATTCAAAAAAGGCATGTAACAACAATATCTATCTTAGAATTGAAAAATATAGTTTGTTATTAACAATGTTCTATGTAGATGGCATGATATTTAGCTACAACAATGATGAATCAAGTCATAAATTTTCTCAAGAAATGTCAAAAGTGTTTAAAATTTCTATGATTGGAGAGCTCACTTTCTTCCTTGGACTTCAAATCACTCAGTCACCAAAATGAATGTTTATTACTCATTCCAAATACCTAAAAGAGATAATTAAAATTTTTGGAATAAATGAAAGTGCACATGTTAGCACTCCAATGAAAATGATCTACAAACTCAACAAGGAAGATGAGTCACCTTCTATAGATTAAACTCTATACATATATATGGTTGGGAGCCTACTATATTTGACTAAATCCATACCTAATATCATGCAAGAAGTAGGAATGGTAGAAATATTTCAATAATCTCTGAGGGAATCACATGTCATGGTTGTTAAGAGAATATTTGGATATATTAAGGGCACATCAGACTTTGGATTATGGTATCCAAGGAATAAAGGATTTGAACTAATCTCCTACACAAAAGTTGATTGGGATGGGGTAGTGTGGATGACAAAAAGAGCACTAGTGGAAATGCTTTTTTCTTAGGGGAATGTCTAGTCTCATGGTCAAGTAGAAAACAATCATCAATTTCACTATCTACAATAGAGGCCAAATATATTGCAGTTGTTGAATTTTGCAATCAAATATTATGGGTGATGCAAACAATGGATGATACTAAAATTGAATTTAATCAGTCGATACCTATCTATTGTGACCATATAAGTTCCATTTGTTGCATCATGTTTTCATTGATTCCAAAAGATTGATGTCAAAGAAACAATGTCTTGTCATAGTATATTGATGAAGTACGTATTTTCTTTGAGGTCAAGTGGATTCATTGATATATGATTCATAGATGATGATGGATCGATGTGGTTTCAGTGATATATGATGCATAGATGAAGATGGATCATTGTGGTTTCATTTATATATGATGCATAGATGAAGATGAATTGATGTATTGATTGTTCATCGGTTATTACAAGTTGTATTGATGTAAATATGACTCATTATTGTCTTTTCATGGTTGATAGCAAGTACAACTGGATAAACTCCAAAGAGGTCCCCTTATGGAGAAATCCCTCACGGGAAGACGCTTTACGGTTGCATTATCCTAGAAGTATGGTTAGATAACCCATGCTTAATTGTGGAATAATGAGATGAAGATAAGTGAATTTGTCAATGAAACTATCCTAGATGGATAGTTATTGTCATTCCATTTCCGGTGGTATGTGGAACGTCACATAACTCCTTGCGATTTGAGAGTTATGGCCTTACGAAGTTGAAGGACCCTCATATGTTGGCTTGAAGCCCCAAAAGGTCAAATAAGTCAAAGTGTTTACAAAGAAGAAATTATTTAAATAATAAAGTGAAGTGATAAATTCAAAGAGGATTATTTAAATGATAAAGTAAATGGAGAACTTTCTAATTATGGAAATTAGTTATAAGGGGGTTAACCCTAAAATGAGGAAAGTGGGTTAAGTGGTTAAGTGGCTATTGGATATATGGACAAGTGGTCAATTGGACAAATATGAACATAGGTAACTATGTGGAAAAAGTGGCCAAGAAGATGCTTCTAAGGAAGCTACTTGGATATTATAAATAAGAGGCAGGGGTCTCTTGTAGAAATATCTCTTGAGCATATATTGAAGATCTATTTTGAGAGAGATATTGACTGGAGGATCTCATGGACGCATCAAAGTTTTCATAAGTTTGAGATATTGACGACAAAAGTTTTAGAATTCCACAAACCCTAGTTTATGAATGAGTACGCGAGCAACAGTGGCCCAGAGTGCATACATACACGAGTTGCAATGGGCTAGAGCGCGTACACACGTAGGTTGAAGGAAGGAAAAGCGTGTATAGTTGGATAAAGTTATAGAGACTTGAGTATGAGCTGGTGCCAGGCTCTTGAAGTCTGAAGCAAGTTCCATATCTACATTCCATGGGCTCAGATCTACCATAAAAGTTTTGGTATGGTTATATGATTGTTTTGATGAACACTCTTATTGTATGGTGAATGCTTAAGGAATTATTGGTATGGTTGTCATGATATGGTTATGTTGGTTGATTGATAGAGTGAGAAACACTCTTATGTTTCATTATTGATATGGTTTCCATAGTATACTGGTTGCTTATACATGATTGAGTATCATTTATATTGTATGGTTGAGGAGCATGAGTAAATTGTTGGAGAGTATATATGTGTTGAGATTGGTTATGGTATAGATTGGATAGTCAAATATAGAAGTGTATGTGACTGAAGGCTGCAAAGGATCCGAGTCTTTCAAAGAGAGAAAACCCTAGTTGATTAGAAGGAACATGCAGGTTCCAGTACCGATAGACCATGAGTTGTACTACTGGTAGGGCGTGTACATACACATGTTTCACTACTAACAGGTCACATACCTATTGGAAGACTGGTATCTATTGAGGATTGGATCCTCTTCTCAGTTGGTGATGAGTTGTGTAAGATGAGTCTTGCATTGTAGATATGGTTCTCTTATAGAGTTATCACTATATTTAGTTGTTGTAGATAACCCATGGATTGTAGTCCATAATAAAATAAAATCGTACATACATATTGTGTTCTTTGTGTTCCTTGTGGTGATGACTTATTGATGATATATGTTGCTGGTATATGTTTTTGATACATGTTCACATTTAACTAGTTCTTAATGACAGTAATAAGTAAATGGTGATTGCTAACTAAGGAGTTTTGTGAAGGGATTGTTGAAAAGATCCCTACATTGGTTAACCCCCCCCCTCTCAGTGTGGTCGATGTGTCCAACAATTGGTATCAGAGCAGGCCTTCACTATAAGCCTTAACAAGCTTATAGGAGATCCATGGAC
Source organism: Picea engelmannii (assembly GCA_009831015.1). NCBI lineage: Eukaryota > Viridiplantae > Streptophyta > Pinopsida > Pinales > Pinaceae > Picea > Picea engelmannii. The sequence continues at coordinate 397,639 of ML778489.1, forward strand.
ACACAAATGGATTATGAAGTTCCAATCCTTGCTGAGGAAAATTATTCAACATGGAGAATAGAAATGAAAGTTCATTTGAAGGAAAAAGGAGCGGGTGTTTGGAAAGTAGCTATTGGTGGATCAGTTCCTTTGAACACCAAGTCAAAGTTTGCATCTCAAAGGGAAGAAAATAATAATGATGCATTGTCTCTCAAGACCATTCTCAATGGACTCTCAAGTTCTATCAAAGAGAGCATAGGACAATGCAATTTCACCAAGGATATATGGCTAAAGCTAGATGAGACATACCAAAGAAAGAAGGACGACACTAAATACAACTCCATCAAGAAAAATGAAGGTAAAGAATCCCCAAAATACTCAAATTACAATAATTCTAAATGTGATGATGTTGAATGTTTCTCTACATGTGAAGAACAAGATTTAGAAATAGTTTGTATAGAATCAAATGATAGTTATCCCATGGAAGAAGTATAAGAATAACTTTCAAAGATTAAAAAGAAAGTTGATTGGGGTCTATATGAATACAACTATGACCATAGTTATATAGACTATAGATATTTTTTGGAGAACACTAAAAGGTTTCTTGAAAAGAATTAAAAATATATCTTGCAACTAAAGGAAATGCTCAAAGAATAAGAAGAAAGTAAAAATAATCAATTAGAAGAAAAAGAAGAAGAGCTCAAAAGAATAAAGAATGAAATAGAATAGAATAAGAAGGTAGATGATGAGATTAACAAAAGTCTTGAAGTTAATTCCCATATCAAGACCCAAATTGAAGAAGCCAAAAGGGTAGAGGAATTACTAAAGAATCAAGTAAATGAAAAGGAAGAGTCATGTCATAAGTTGGAAGCTGAAGTTGTTGATCTTAGAAAGAAATTAGAGAAGTCAAACAAATTCTTGAATAGCTCAACAATCTTGAATGAGATCTTGGATAGTCAAAGATCACCAAATGATAAATCAGGTCTTGGATACAACAAAGAAGCTACACATGTTGAAGCAAGCACCTCAAAGAAGCATGAGGTAAGTCCCTCACTCTCAAAGGATGGAAATAATGTTGCAATTCAACCATCTACATAAGGCAAGGACATTTTCAAAAGAACAAAGCAAGGAAGACATCAAGAATCCATATTTACACCTCAAAGAAGAGAGACACCTTCAATATGGACACCAAAGCAAAGTTATGAAAATGTTTTTCATGGTCATTGTTACTCATGCAATGAATATGGTCACAAAGATTTGGAACACAAATATTATGCAAGGAGAGATAATGAAAGACTTCCTAAGGTGTTGGAGATGTAATAAAGTAGGACACATTGTTGTTCATTGTCACACCATGAGATGCTACAACTATAGTGGATTTGGCCACAAATCCTAGGATTGTAGAACACAAGAAGACAATCCATGATGAGAACTTCATATAGCATGACTAGAAGAAAACATGAGGAAGGAAGAAATTTTTTAAAAGATGGAAGCTTAGAGTTCAAGTTCTAAGAAGTTGGGACACCTTCAGAATTGGGTGAATAAGATTTCTCAATTAGAATATAATGGAAACCTTAAGGGAAGCTCAAGGTTGACATCTTCAAAATAATACATGGGTTACAATGGTAACAGTTCACGAACATATGTGAGATGACCTATAAATAGGTCGTGCACATACATGAGATGTCCATGTAGAAGGGCGTGTATCTGTGGTAAAAGTATTGGTAGAAAGGCTATGCATATGAGTTGCAGCATGGTATGATGACATAACTATGTGCTACAGGGTTTGGCATGGTTTGTTATAGGGTATGACATGGTTTTTTGAAATTTTTCATGATTATATGTTGGCATTCATAATTGATATATGTATGGTGATGACATATGGTTGAGTGTTGAAACACTATCTTGGATGATTGGTACTAACCCTAGAGTCTGGATTGAGACAATTTTATGTTGAGTAACAATGCTAGTTGTGACAGTGAAGTTATGGCACTTTGGTTATGATATATATCATGATGATTCTAGCTAGAGATATCATTAATCTATTGAGGAACACTTCTAATACATATAATTTTGGATGCTTAGTGTTTTCTGATGTGAATGATGGTTGAGGCATATCATTTAGGGTACATGGTTGGTACATATTTGAGTTCCATTGATATATCTTATGATGTATTATGAGATCCATAATTGTTGGATAGCTTGGTGCATGCATTTGACATAGGGCTGGGATACATAGTGGGACATGTAGTTGATGGGTTGATGAGGTGGCCATGTTGTACATAATTGATGAGTCATAGCTTGATCTATAGTTGATGGATTGGTACACTTTTGGTACATTGTTAGAGGCACTTGCTAGCAGTATGATTGGCACATGTTTTATGGTGGATATGGCATACATGTATGAGGACACATCTTGATTATAGTTCATCTTGTTGTGGTATTGGTGCATGGTTGATGCACTTGCTTGGTACAGGTGGTGATACATGTTTAGTGCAATGTTGATGCACTCATAGATGGTATATGTTTGTGGGTAATAGTACTTTTCTAAAGTACACCATTGGTATTACTTGTTTAGCATGTACTTTGGTACATAATGTATGGGATGACATAGTTGAGACACTTGATTTATTGAGATACGTGGTTGTGGCACTTGGTTCATGGTAGAAGCATATCATGAGTGATATGAAACTTGGTTGAGACACATGGTTTGCATGTTGGTAGAGGCATATGGTTGATACACTCCATTGATGATATCTTATGGCATATTCTATGGTATTGATGTACATGGTTTATGTACATAGTTGTTGTGCATGGTGGGCACACAATATGGAACATGATGTACTTGGTTGATGTTTTTGTCACGATTCTCTATTTTTGACATATATTTTTCTTCATGATGTATGGCATGGAAAAATTTTGATGCATGGACGGGTCCAAGGATCGTCATAGAAAGAGCGGTTGATCTATGTTTTGGTTGAGTAGTAGCATTCACAATAGAAGCATATTGTAGTGATAGCATATTGTTCATATTGCACAAAACATAGAGGGAGACATAAACATAGGGGGATTCATTCTTCTTACCATGATTCCAAGAGAATATATTTATCAGATCCAAAGATAAATACTTGGAAAAATAGTCTTATACTTGGAGAAAGAGCACAGAGGCATAGTTCCAGGGGGAGCGATGGTCACAGGGGGAGCATGAATGATATATCTTCAGCATTACGATAGAGTGATATCCCTTGTTAAAAATGGGAGAGATTATTCAGAGGAATATCAAGGAATTCAGGAAGGGGGAGTGACCCCAAGGAGAGTTCAGGTAGAGGGAGAATCCCCAAGGAGATCACTACCCTTTTCTGTTGATGTCAAAGTGGGAGAGATAGTCACATTGATGTGATTGAGATGAATATTGGTGAAGAGAAATGCCATGTCTACATGTTGCCATTAATGATTGGTGTTGACATCAATGTTGTTATTTCGATCAATGCCAAAGGGGGAGATTGTTAGATCATGTTGTCATTGATGCCAAAGGATTGATGTCAAAGGAACAATGTATTGTCATAGTATATTGATGAAGTATGCATTGTCTGTGATGTCAAGTGGATTTATTGGTATATGATGTATATATGAACATGGATCGATGTGGTTTAATCTATATATGATGCATAGATGAAGATGGATCGACGGGGTTTCATTGATATATGATGCATAGATGAATATGGATTGATGTATTGATTGTTCATGGGTTATTCCAAGTTGGATTGATGTAAATATGACTCATTATTGTATTTTCATGGTTGATAGGGAGTACAAATGGATGAACTCCAAATTGGTCCCCTTATGGTGAAATCCCTCATGGGAAGACGCTTTACGGTTGAGTTATCCTAGAAGTATGGTTATAGAAACCATGCTTAATTGTCGAATAATAAGATGAATATCAGTGAATTTGTCATTGAAACTATCCTATATGAATAGTTCTTTTCATGCCATTTCTGGTGGTATGTGGAACGTCACATAAATCCTCACGGTTTGAGAGTTATGGCCTTACGAAGTTTAAGGACCCTCATATGTTGGCTTGAAGCCCCAAAAGGTCAACAAAGCCAAAGGGCTTACAAAGAAGAAATTATTTAAATAATAAAGTGAAGTGATAAAGTCAAAGAGGATTATGTAAATAATAAAGTAAATGGAGAAATTTCTAGTTATGGAAAGTAATTATAAGGGCGTTAACCCTAAAATGAGGAAAGTGGGTTAAGTGGTCAAGTGGCTATTGGATATATGGACAAGTGGCCAATTGGACAAAGTTGGACATAGGTGACTATCTAGACAAAGTGGCAAAGAATATGCTTCTACATAAGGGGCAAGGGTCTCTTGTAGAAATATCTCTTGAGCATATATTGAAGATCTATTCTGAGAGAGAGATTGACTGGAGAATCTCATGGACGCATCAAAGTTTCCATAAGTCTGAGATATTGAAGATGAAATTTTTGGAAGTTCATAAAACCTAGTTTCTAAAGGAGTACGTGAGTAGCAGTGGCCCAGAGCGCATACATATGTGGGCTACAGTGGAACAGAGTGCATACACACGCGGGATGAAGGAAGGAAGAACATGTATAGTTGGATAAATTCATGGAGAGTTGAGTATGAGTTGGTGCCAGGCTCTTGAATTCTGAAGCAAGTTCCATATCTACATTCTATGGGATTAGATCTGCCATAAAAGTTGTAGTATGGTTATATGATTGTTTTGATGGATACTCTTGCTTGTTTTATGGTGAATTCTTAAGGAATTATTGGTATGGATGTCGTGATATGGTTATGTTGGTTGATTGATAGAGTGAGAAACACTCTTATGTTTCAGTATTGATATGGTTTCCATATTATACTGGTTTCTTATAAATGAATGAGTAGCATTCATATTATATGGTTGAGGAGCATGAGTAAGCTTTTGGAGAGAATATATGTGTTGATATATTTTATGGTATAGATTGGATAGTGAAATACATAAGTGGATGTGACTAAAGGATGTAGAGGATCTGAGTCTTTCAAATAGAGAAAACCCTAGTTTCTTAGAAGGAATACGTAGGTTGCAGTACAGATAGGTTGTAAGATGTACTATTTGTAGGGCATGTACATACACATGTTGCACTACTGACAGGTCATGTACCTATTGACAGATTGGTATTTGTTGAGGATTGAATCCTCTTCTCAGTTGGTGTTGAGTTATGTAAGCTGAGTCTTGCATTGCACAATTGGTGCTCTTGTGGAGTTGTAACTCTATTCAGTTGTTGTTGATAACTCAAGGATTGTAGTCTATAATAAATTAAAATTGTACATACATCTTGTGTTCTTTGTGTTCCTTTTGGTGATGAATTATTGATGATATATGTTTCTGGTATATGTTGTTGATATATGTTCACATTTAACTGGTTATTAATGACAGTAATAAATGATGAGTAAATGGTGATTTCTAACTAAGGAGTTTTGTGAAGGGATTGTTGAAAAGATCCCTACACTAATTTACACCCCCCTCTCAGTGTGGTAGGTGTGTACAACACCATCAACATCTCCAAGAATCTAGCCATGCATGAAAACACCAAACATATACCTATCAATTATCATTTATTGAGAGAGAAAGTTAGTGACTAAACCCCTGTAACATCCCGCTCTGGCGCCCTTACCAAACTTATTCTTTGAGGACACTTGCTTGCAAGTGATCTGGATTTTTATGATGATAAAACTTTTTCCCTCATTATGATGTGTTAAGTTATATGACAAAATGTTTTTACTACCTTGATGTAGACAGGTGTTGCTGACTCAGTTTCTTTGAGTGTGCAAGGTTTCAGACCTTGAGGATGCAGAGGCATCGGTGGAACTCCCTTGGACTCCGGATTGAGTCAGGGAGTGGGCTTTGAGTTGTTTCATTTACGATGATATTGTTTCATTTTTATGATAGATATTGATTTTATGATATGTTGTTGACATGATCTGACATGATGGTTGATGATGTAGGCTGACGATAGCTTGTCGACCGGACTCACATATGGAGTAAAGGGGCCACACACGAGTTCCACAGAGATTGAGGGAGAGGTGTGGACAGCAACCCTGCCACAACCTACTAGCACTCCCGCCATGGCTCGAACTGTAGGTTAATGATTACCTAGTTCGAGAGGATCCACGATGTCATGAGGGCAGACTGCGACAGTCGCTCACGATGATTCTAAGGGGCATGCAATAAGGCAGGGGCCTTATTCCTTAGAGCCCTTAGTCTCCCACAAGTTCACCTGGCGGAGTATTGACTCCAGGGGTTATAGAGTCTACCAATCCATCAAGCCAGCGAGTGGCACCCTTGGAGCACGTGGTGCATCCTGAAGGGCACGTCGCACAAAGAAATGCAAATCAGCGAGTGGCACCCTTGGAGCACGTGGTACATCCTGAAGGGCACGTCGCGCAACCAAAGCAAGCAAGGTGAGTGGCACCCTTGGAGCACATAGTGTGTCCTGAAGGACACATCGCATTGATGATGATGATGAGACAACCTAGATGAACCTAGATCTTAACGCCTGATAAAATTCTTAAAAACGACTCCCCTAATTAAATTTTCGCCCTGTTCAAATCAAAACCTAAATTAAAACTTCTCTAAGACAAATTTTGACGAGCCCTAAGAAAAGATCCTACAAAAATAAACATAGGGCGTAAACTAAAACCCTCCTAGGTGTTAATTAAAGTCTTCTTAAAAGTAAAG